>JAPMOQ010045887.1:699355-748954 GCA_026543055.1 Argiope trifasciata | reverse complement strand
TTTTTTTTTTTTTTTTTGTCTTTATATAGAATGAATTAGTATCTGTTTCAGTATAGCAAAATTCCTGAATGTACATTTTAGTCACCGTTCTTTTTAACTTCTCTTTTATCTTGTCTAACCGTATTATTATACAAAGCATTTTATTAATTAAAAAATGTCAGTTACTTGATTCAGCAGTTTTCTTTATATATGTGTTTGCCTCATTAACTCTACAAATGTGACAGTACAAATGGGCCAATGTGTCTCTTTATTTCGGATTTTCATTTTGTGCAAAAGTGTTTTTTTAATAGAGTTAATTTTAAGTGATATATTGGGAAACTGTTTGATCGTTAAGAAATTTATTGACAGGATCAATGCATTTAAACTAAATGAGACATTGTTGGTCGATTGTACTTTAAAAAAAAATTACAACCAATCACTCTGTTGCCTCAGAGCAAATACGTATAAACAGGGTCGACTGATCGTACTATTGTCATTTTTGATTTTAATATTTTTACAAGTTCATTTTAAATTCAGATTTAATGAAATCGATTTATATTCTTTTCCTTTTTACAGCAGTTAAAAAGGTTATAACGAGGCAAGAAGGGAGGGGGATCCATGTCAGCTGACATGTTCGAATGGTAGTCTCGTCAAATTCAAGGGACGGAGTTCGGATAATTGCCAATAAAAGCCTGCAAGGCATCACTAACATTTTTTTCCCCGCCTTATTCCATTACGAGTTAAATGAATAAAATGGGGAAGTATCGTTTTATCTGTTGCGGAAAATCCAGGCAACTTCCTGGCTGAATTATGCTTGGACTTAAATTCTGGTGTGAGATAACTGGCATTTCGAAAAACTTTCAGTGGCTGCTAAAAGATTCACAAATGAAAATGTCAGTAACAGAAAGAAGATATTTTTATGGGGACACCATTCTGTCATTTTATTTGGTTTAAAAGTTATCAAAACATTCCAGCTTCCAAGACTTCTTTCATTCATTATTCATTTGCACTTTAAATAAATAATCCACAAATGGGATTACGTATTTTAATGGAATAATAATTATAATTTTCCGTTTTTTTTTCTAACAAATTTATTGGAATGCTTTAGAATTTGATTATAAAAGCATCCGGTTTTTATTAGACATGATATTTTTGGTAAACTTTTCGAATGATAGAAATCTGAAATGTAAGTGGTGTCTTCTTCATTTATTCATGATTCTGATCGTCTCAAAATAACCTTCGCAATGCGATAAAATGAGTTCAAATATAATGAAATTAAATCAAACACGTTGAATAGTGAAAAGAATTAAATGCCGTAATGATATTTTTCAATCTTTCCTTTTCACTTATTTTCCTGCAAAAGCCAAACTCTAATAGAACCAGTCCTTAAATCTCAGTGCAATGACATGAAGTTAAAAATATTTCAACCTCAAGTTGAACTTAAAAAGCGAGGCCTTCCTGAAATGGTATTATATTAAAAACATATGAAATAATATAGTTCCTCTCATATCATATTCTTTTTTCACTTAATGTATAATTTTTCTGAGTGGTAATTCGTAGGTTTGCTGTAGTAGTCAATTTTATTGCTTCTGTTCTTTAACTCTCTTCGTAAATGTCCATTCTGAAATAATAATCGCGGTGCTTCGAAATGAGATTGAATCTATAAAAATTTAAACTAGACTAAATATTTTAATAATATTCATCCTTTCATATTGCTATCACACTATCTATTTAACAAAAGTAAGATTTTGTTCTTTAAATTCTCCAAGTATGATTAAAAATTCTT
Organism: Argiope trifasciata; assembly: GCA_026543055.1. Classification (NCBI taxonomy): domain Eukaryota; kingdom Metazoa; phylum Arthropoda; class Arachnida; order Araneae; family Araneidae; genus Argiope; species Argiope trifasciata. The sequence goes on along the minus strand of JAPMOQ010045887.1, from coordinate 747,189 downwards.
TATATCGCATTACATTGAAATCTAATTGAAAATAAAGTTATAGGTTGAGGTTTAAAAGCCAGACACATTCCAGTTTCATAATTTTGTGAACACTTTTAACTTAGTCTTTTAAACCCCTAACATACTCTTTTTCTACTGAACATTTAATTTATCAGAGTGGCATTTCGTGGGCTTGTCTTAGAAAGGCAGTTTTTGCTAATTGCTTTTGTTCGTCATCTCTGTAACTTAAAAGCCTTTTTCTTTTTCAAATTATTGATTTAGAAAATTGTATGGATTTGACTGCGTTGTCATTGTTTCGTAAGTAGAGCTAATAGCGTTTGAATAATGTCTCTCCCTGTTCATTTTGCGCTTAAATCACACACAAATTGATAGGAAGTTTACCTTACGTCTTCATAGATATTTATTTAATCGGGGGGGGAGTCACCTTTATTGTAGCATTGGAAAAAACGTCAACCATGAATTTTCTATTCTTATTAAAACAGCAGAATGAAAATTACAAAAAAAAAAAAAAAAAAAAAACAAAAAACGTGTTGAATATGGCTCACATGTAATTATCATTGAAATAAAATTGGCACTTTTTTTACATTAAAAAAAAATCTTATTACATTCACACCTGAATGCAGGTCTGCATTTTTGTGAAGTTTGAATCAAATTTTTTTCGTAGTCTTAGAATTATTATTTTTTAAATTTAATGATAAATTTATTGAAGAAAATAATTTAAATGGACGAAATGAATATCTTTAACTTAAAAAAAAAAAGTCATCCTGTTGAAACACTCCGTTTTTGCTGTCGGATATTTTAAAATCCTGTTGAACTCTGTTCTGGTTCAAGCTTCCCTGGTGGAACTAATGTTGGGGCGTTTTCTTTTCACATCAACAGCGGAAGGTGTTTCCTGACTAGGATCACGAATTTATTCATCCATTTCTAACTCCTAACTCTACCAGCTGTATTAGGTGATTTTATTTGAATTTAATTATTATTATTATTATTATTATTTTTTTTTTTGAAAAATCAAGACCATTTTTAAAACATATAATTGTAAAATATTTTTACGCAACTATTATGCATGCACTTTTTATCAAAAGTTTTCTTTTCTTTACATTATTATAAACAGACTTGACTAAACCATCATTCAATTTTATATGAAGTTAGATAACGTCATTCACTTAAAATATTAGAAAATTGAATCAGCCTAAAAATTCTTTTTATTCTCTGATTATTCTGTGAATTATATTATGTCTATAAATTATGCATTCATTTTATTTTAACATCTATGATTCGTTATAATTTTGCAAAACTGATTCATTTGTATTTCTTACTGTGGAAGACTGAAATTAAAAAAGACGTTACATACCAAATGAAAAACATAAACGTCGAAAAATATAGGATGTTTTTTTTCCCCCCCAATTTTACTTAACTCTTAGAATCTAGCAGACGTATATATAATTTCTTCGTTTTTTTTAAAGGAATTATTAATCTTTTTAAAGGTATTTAAATTTAATTTTTTAAAGAAAGTAATTATAAGTTCTTTTGCCGTAATACCTTATTTGACACAAATATAATCATCATCAGAATAATAAATGTTACTGTGGAAACCGGAATTAGAGAATGTTTTTTTCATTTTCTGGTGAATATCGATACATGTCACCAGGAAACCGGCATTCATCGGAGAATTTAGACATTTGCAAGGTATTGGACTTTCATTGTAATATGTATACTTCAGTGCACTGTCAATGTTTTTAAAATATAGATCCACGACTTAATTAATTTGGCGAAAATGAATAGTATGCGGTTTAGTTGGGTATTTAGAACATTGATAGTAAAAACAGTAAGCAATATAATTGTAATTAATGTTTTATTTTTCTTTAAACCTTAATTTGTATATGCAAATATGAGTTTCCGAACTTTCAATTTATGACTATAAAGGACTAGTACTGAAAAAAAAAATATTAATTTCAAAATAGTTCAAGCTATTGATCTTAAAGATATGAAAATGATTTTTTTTATTTAAACTTTAATTTTTAAAGTATCCCCCTCCCTTGTAATGGTTTTATCGTAGAAGAGGGTCATAAATTAGGAAAAATGCAATATTTTTCAAAAAAAAGCATAATAATAGTATAAAAATTATTCGAAACTGTTTTCTAAATAAAACGAAATTAATCTTCTCTTTAAATATGTAACACTGCATTAGATAGATTCTTTAGATTTTTCAATGTTAATTTGCTATCATTTGCATCGGTGAGCATTTTTTTTCCCTTCCACAACACAGATTGTGGATGTTATTTGCTAAATTATCTGTTAATCTCGCTAATCAATCTTAAAAATAATTTTTACGCATGAATCAAGGAAGTGGATCACTTCCATTGAGTGACGTGAGTTTTCCTTTAGTCTATTGCCTGGAGGCTTCTAGACGCTTTAGACGGGAAGTTGATAATAAAGATGTATAGCCTGAGACTGAAGGATATGTCAAGAAAAATGTGTTGGCCTTCAAGGAGTTCTTTCTTTTATATATATTTCTTGTATACAGTCTTCAAAGTGACAATTTGGGGAGCGGCCAAAAATTATGAAAGGATTTTTTTCTTTGAGACTTGCCAAAATTGTAATTAAAATTTTAAAAGTGATATTGAATGCAGTTTTCTACTTGAGAACCATCTCCATAATGGAGGTTTTAAAACACCCAGATATTTAATAAATATATCAGAGAGAAATTCTCATAAGTTAGATCACTGCGTATAAAATGGTGTGTAAAATGAATTGGAATAAATTCCATTTTACTTTATAAATTACACGCATTTGACTCTCTTGGGATTGTGCAAGGACACATGGTGCCCTTACGCGAAGAAAAATTCGCATGTTGTTTACTAATGTATAATCAACATGTTCATATGCATAGACAATTTGAAAAGCCTTGTATTAATGCTATTTAAATTTTGTAAAAGCAAAAACATTTAATAATTCCTAATTTGCATTTTAAACATTTTAAAATCCATCGTTTATATTTATAATTAAAATGCATATTGCCTTTGTTTTAACATCAGAAGCGAAAGTTCCTTTTGAAAAAATAGTAATTTTGTTTGTCTCGTTGTTATAGCGTTCATAGATGATCACTTATGTTTGTCTTTAAGTAAAACTGACTTGATCTCTGCACATGCAAATTTATTTAGCCATTTAACACATCCTTTGGGGATATTTGTTTTCAAATTCATTTATAAGAATGCAAATCACACCCATTATCTACTTAGAATTGGGCATGTTCATCAGGAACTATCTCTGAAATTGTTGCTTTGACTTCACTGTTCACAGTTAGTTATTAAAACTCCTATTAATCTATTTTCAAACCAGACGCGGTTCTGTATATAAAATAATGAAATCTTATATAAAAAATATTAACAGCAGAATCGACAGAATGATTGTTGATTCCAAATTATTTATCTGCATCTAATTAAATTTGATATATAAGTAATTAAAAATATGATAAAATTAAAATGATAATATAATATAATAAATGATTATAGTGAAATGAAATATGATAATATATATGTGATATATATAAATGATAGGCGAAAAAATCTTATTATTTGAAACGAATGAAAGAAATTTTAAAATCTTAATTAATTCTTTTATCTTTATTCCCACAACATAAAATTGATAATTTGTTTAAAATATCCATTTTATGAGTATTTTCCTAGAATTTTAAAAGCACAAGTTCGTATTCCAAGTAGTGTTATCAAAGAACTTAACTTTTCTCTGTTAGCTAGATTATTCAATATTAGAAAGTAGTTTTAAGGAATTATCATCTGAGGCATTTTATTAAAAAATTCTAATTAAATAGATATATTTTTATTATTAATCTCTTGACATTTGAAAAATTTGCGAATATTTTTAAATCCATGAACAAAAATATCTATAAACTATTAATACTTTTGTATGTCTTATCTTATTTACAGTCTTTGAATTATTATTATTTCAAAAACAAAATTAACATAAATTCTAATCAAAATCTGAAGTGCTACTTTGAACTGGGAAATGAAATAGGATAAAGATTATCTTTATTATTTAAAGCAAGATTGGAAAGTTCAGAATAAATTACATTCTTATTATTTATTACTTTTGGATTATTTATTTACTAAAATGATATGACAATTGTAATTGAAATAGTAGACAGTACAAACTTGATTGCGATTTGCAATGAAATTAATTGATAAAAAAAGCATGCTAATATTAAATGTACTAATAGTAATAAAAAATTATTATAATGTTAGCTCATCTGGATTCCTTTTGAAAATAAATGCAACAGTGTAAATAATAATATTTGAAAACATCAAATATCAAGCATGGTAGATGAAAAAAAAAATTTATAGTGAATACTATGTTATAGATTGAGGTTACAGCTTTTTGATCTTGCATTATGTCTGTCCTAAATGTGCTTGCCAGCTGTTCTCTAGAAAAAAACTGTTGCAAAACAAGAACCTTATCATTGTGTTTATTATCCTAGTCATTGTTAAAACTCATGTACCTTATCTGGTAAAAAATGTGTTCCAACTTGTCAAATTACATAAATACAAATGGAATGCTAAAACACTTTGGATTATTATTTATTTTTTCATTCATATCACTATTTTCTGTTGAACTGGCATTCTAAAGTGACCTGCCAGAATGGGTAGTTTAAAATAAATAAACCGTTTAGTCAGCCGAAGTTTTGGGATAATTTTTTAAATACTAATTATATTCTATGTACTTCTCCTTAAAGGAGAGAAAAATTATACCTTTTTAGTAAACTAAATGTCGTCTTTTCATAAATTTCACTGTAAGATAAATAAATAAGATTTTGTTTTATTCATATTAAATACTCTGTTAAGATTTTTTTAAAATTATAGATTGGGTAAAATATTATTGCTTACTAGTTTTTATGTACCAATTTGAGTTACAGTACGCATTTACAGTGCTAATTTGTTCCCGCTGTTTTTTTTTTTCCCCTTGAAATATTAAATCGGAATTATATTTATGAGTTTGTAGGAAACCAATAGTTACGTTTCGTCTAGTTATGATAATTGCCATGAATATTTAAGATTGAAAATAAAAATAAAATTATTATGAAACTTTTCAGATGAAATGTTTATTAGTTATTATTATTATTATTCTGCATTATAAATCAACCCCTTTGCTTCTGAAATGTAAGGGTAATGTTAAAATTCAATACTTTAATTATGTTGTTCTTACCCGCTCCGATGGAATCAGTGCAAGAACACGTGACACACGTCTTTCAGCTTGGGATTCGTTTAGCAGCTTGAGGAAGTAAAACGGTTGTGACATCACAACAGAAAAGTCCATGCCTTAGATCATATGCGCAATCACCTTTGTCATGTGACTGACGTATTAGCACCACTCCCTCCACCTTTAATTCCTTTTTGGAGTAGTTTTATTTTGGAAGGAGAAATATTTTCTTAGACATGGTCGCCGTTATATGTATTTAATAATATGAGAGCATTGTTAACTACAAGAATCTTTTAATCTCAGCATATTTGTTGTCTCTTTTTTATGTAAATATATGTATATTACTATTCTTTTCTCGGAAAATATTATTGATATGTTTTTTAGCTTACATTTTTTATTAAGATGGCTGAATAATGCACTATTAAGGAGTTGGGATTTCAGCTTTCGAGTGTCATTTACCTATTTACTGATCGAACATTCATATTATTTATTTATTTTCATTCAGAATAGTTTTTATAGTATTAAATATAAGGTAATGTGATTTAAATAACATGTACTGAATTTCCCAGATATATTCTGTATTATTTTTTGTATTATTTGGAGTTTTTAAATTGTCCGTGTGCTCTTTTCGTAATGAACTTGTGTTCATATCGTAATTTTTAGATTAATCACATTCGTTTCGTATTTCGAAATGGATAATGTAAAATTTAAAAAATCGTTAGTTATAAAATTGTGTGATTGAAATGTATATCCTGATTTATTTTATTTGGTAAATAAGAAAAGTAATCCAATCCTCTTCTACAGAGAACTCGATTTTGTATTTGAAAAAGACAATAATAATAAAGAGCCTTTTAAGTAAGGGTTTTCACTAATGTAATATGTTAAATATATATTACATAATAATATGTATAAACGGGAGCATGCATACCTTTCATTAAATGTGTTTATAACAATTATCATGATTAAATGTAGTGTTGAAATCGACAAAGCTATAATACATATAATTATAACCATAGTTAATGTAACACAAACAATTTAAAGAATGCGTTCAAAAAATTAATGGCACATTCTTATCTTATCAAAAAATTGGTTTAAAAATAATGGTAGTTTTTTGACTTGGAAAATGTTTCAATGGCTTATTTTTGATAGAAAGCGATGGAAAAAACAAAATGCGAAAATTTTATAACCGTAGAAATTTTTGACATGATATGCTTTTGATAATTTTTTTTCAAAAGAAATTAATAAAACAATAATTTCTATGCAAAATCTAATTAGGAATAAATTTAAGTATTATATATATTTATATCTATATCTATCTATCTATCTATCTATATATATATATATATATATATATAAAAGAAAAGAAACGTGTGATTCATAAAAAATAATCAATTCTCAAATTTAACTTCAGTAGCTGACAAGGTGCATGTTAAGTAACCGGTATTCTGACAAGGTGACGTTATAGAGACCAGGAAGTTTAGGAGGTATACATCAATCTCAAAAACAAACTTAAGACTTAGCCGGAAACTAAACATTAATGCATTTTTGCCATTTTTTTTTTTAAAGTTAAACATGATCAAAGGCCGAAAACATGAAAAATATCATAAGGCTTGTCATTTCCCTTTATTAAACCAATAACAATGGCTGAATCGTATTATGTTTAGACACATTTACTGTCACCTCGCCATTGCAATGGTATTCTGTTTAAAAGCGTAATAGTTGTAAAATAACGGTATACATTGATAAGTTGCTTGTTACTTTCAATACTATTTTTAACGACGCTCTGTTTTTTTTAGTGATTAAAACATTTACACATCCACTCTGCCCCCTCCCTTCGTTTGAATTCTATATTTGCAGAATAAAAACTGGATATTTTGGGAAACTTTCGTAGAAAAGTTAAAAGATGTATCAATTGTCACGCCTTTTTCCTGTCTTAAAAACTGTCTATGAGTCGAATGTTAATAGATATATTTAGATTATGAGATGCTAAAACGATATATATTTATTATAAAAAAAGTTTCCTGTGTTTCCTTTAACAGTTTCACATGCCTGTTTTGGAGAGAAAAATGACGCGCTCGATTTTTCCGAGAAAATTATTTTTGGATTGAAAACACTTCCCCCCCCCACCATTGATTTTTTCTCTTTAGATGGACATTCATTTACGTGTATTGTTTTCACATTTATCAGCCTTCATTGAGCCACGATTATAAAGCGTTGAAGATGTTTTGTTGTTGTCATCTGAATGTCATCAACATTAAAAAGATAATCAGTGTTTCAGTACTTCAAATTATACTAATTATTAACGACAGGATTCCAGATTTGTTTTGTTTACTTAAAGCTATTTACAGTAACGGAGGGATTACAATCGGCTAGTTATAAGACGGCCAGTGAGACATTGTACAGAGAGAAAAAAGAGATTTAAAAAAATGTCGGAATTAATCTATAACAAGTTGTCTTTCCCCCCCTCCCACTCTAACACACACTGGCGCGCTGAATTATACAAATGCCAGCGCAATAGAAAAAAAAGTACAATATTGCACCGTATTTGCCATGGATCGAACAGCACTTTATTGCATGCCTCCTGGCAGAGTGCAAACCCACTTTAACCGTAACGAAAGATGACATAAGTTGACAGTACGGAAAAAGCTTCTCTAAACATCATTGCAGCCGTAATAAAATAATACGGACTCTCAATTTTCTTTCTCGCAATTACGGATTCGCAAGTGTGAAGGATTATTTATCTAAAATTTAAACGCGTGTATTTGATATTTAGCATGATTTCGGTAAGGTTTATATTAAATTGCGTCTTCTGTTATGTTTTTATGACTACTATTTTAAAACTGTGTGTGGTGATTCCGGACACGATAATGTAAACTCTCATTATCACCATTTGTAAGCAGAAGAGGTTCAAGATCTCTGAAATTAATGTGAAACCTCACTTTTGGTATAATGTAAGAATTGTGGGTGGGTGTGCATGCGCGCGCGCGCGAGCGAGCGTGTGTGTAATTTTAAAAGTTAGAAGGCATATTTGAACCCCAAGCATAAATGAGAAAGAGCTATTTTTTGCTACTTCGTGATAATCATAAAAAATTTATCAATATTTAGGGGAAAAAAAATGGCACTTTCAATATAATCGCATTCATCACAGTTTTTCATTTCTTCTCGCTTGTTCTTTTTTTACTCTCTTCTTCCTCTCACGAAGTGGACTCGTCTGTTTGAGAGCGAAGGTCAGCTGCTAAAAATCACGTAGTATCAGCTGAACACTGTAGGAAGTATTATCAAGTAGTTACCCAGTTTAAATTCTCTGAATATGATTCTAATTATATTTGAAAACAATTTTTATTCTGAATGTAATTTCATTTGAAGCAGCTATAATTTATAATATTAATAAAAGAGGAGCCTTGTTTTATTTCACGGATCTTTTTTTAATGCCTGTAAATGACTCATAGAAATGTTAGATTATTAGTATATTATAAATGCAATGCTAGTTTCTTTTTAAGTACTATACATTTAAATTCAATAAAATTAGAGCGTATTGAATCATCATTTTCTCTGGTCAGAGTGTAATATATTTTAAATATTTAAATTGAACAAACCTGCTGTTTTAAATCATATGAGAGTATTCCTCTTGATCCATTCTGTTTTTCAACTGAGTTAAATTTAGTGAAATTGTACCCTTTCTGATTCTTAATGCCACATTTTTTTTCCTATTATCTTTTATTGTCTCTTTTTTCCCCCTACATGTTTGCCACCTGTTGTGTTGCTTTTGTTAAAAGAACCCCTATTATTCTGATTTCATTCTTCCGACGTACATGCTTTATTGTAACAGGTGATAAATATTCCAATTAAGGCCGCATTACCAATAGGTGGCAAGATAACACAACTTGTTCAAAGCGGCTTTGCATTCTTTTCGTGACCGAGGTGTTCCAGAGTATCAACTTCAATAGTATGATTGTAGAGACATCAATCTATTCAAATGCCGTTAGTACAGTTTTCACTGAAAATACAGAAAACAAATATTCATTGGTAAATTTTTGGGTGATGGTGTATTTTCAACGATGATAAAATTAATATTTCAGCAAATAATGGTACGAATATTTAAATAAGTGATAAAATTATTTCGTCATTTGCTGTTGGAAAAATAAGCGTTAAGGAAAATTCAGTGTTATTTACCGACAGAAAATTGCAGTGTGAAGTGATTTTAATGTTTAATTAGAATATAAGATTAAAATTAAGAGATAAGTTTGTAATTTTCATTTTTATTTCTTAATCAAATATAGTATGGAGAATTATAATTAAGAAACAAAATTCATCAAATATAACACCTGTTTATTCAAAAAAAAAAATGCTGTTTTTTTTTTTTTTTTTTTTTTTTTTTTTTTTTTGAGTGAGTTTATATGACTTCGTAATAACTTGACAATTACAAAAGTTATATCGTATACTTAATAGTTACACATTATTTTATGTAGTTGCACAGTAAGTATTATTATTGGTAGCACACTTACTGTGCTACGAATAACAAATTGAAAATGCTTTAAATTAATTTATCTCAACTCATATGACGTATTTTGTCTGAGCTGGAAATGACTTTTTGAAAAGCCGAACAAATGATGTAAAATTGAAGAGCTTATTGATAACATATTCTTTGCAAGAAAATGATCCGACTTACATCATTTTGTTGAAATTAAAGTCTTGCTACTTTGGGTGCAAGATTTTCTGATATAGTAAATGTGGTTAACCGAGCATGTCTAAGCACTCTGTAATAATTCTTATTATCTCTTGATGATCGTCTGGTTTCCCGATACTTTTTCCGGAAGACATTTCTTCTAAAATAATCTTTCAACTGTTTTGATTAATAAAATCGAATCAAAGTTCAACACTCTTGAACTGTGTATTTGAAAATCGACTTCTAAATTTGTATTCAGTACGGAAGAAGCTGTCATTAATAATAAATGTTTTACCTGTACTAGGCTCCTTTGACCATTATTTCCTGGATCATACCTTGATTAGTCTTTTTATTTCCGAATATTCGCTCCTATAACCCACCTCGCCCATCTTTCATAACAAAGATTTTGTTGAAGATACGAGGAGCGTCGTTTAGCTTAAGAATCAAAACCTTACAAGTTTTATTTCGGATTTGATGTTTATATTTTTTTAAATGTAGATTGCTATTGGAAGACTATTAATTGCAATGATTCTCATGATAACTCTTAAGGAAAATTTCTCCAGTCCTTCACCAATCCTGGTCCCTACAAACAAACAAACAAAAAAATCGTTCAAAAGTTATGTATGTATATAAAACATTGCCCATTTTATTTTGGGAACAAGATAACTCGAGCAATCTTCTTTTTTTAGGGGTGGAAGGACTTCTAATTGGTTTGAAATATGTTAGAAGTGTAAAAATCTCTGGCGAGTTTGTAAAAGGATCATCTAGCTCAAAAGGAATGGAAATAGTTTGGAGTTGAAATTTTCATTTCGCTCTAATTTTTTTTTTAATATTGAAGATAGATAAATAAATTTAACTAGCTAAATTTATTAGGGCGAACAGCTTTTGCCTTTGAAGTTTTCCGAGAAATGCCATATGCTAGAAGATATGGGCTGAAACATGATTTTCAAGCCATAATATTGACTGTTTCTATCATCAACAATTTATGTTGCGCGATAATAAATTATATGTAACCCCTGTCTTTCAGCATACTGAGAGGAATGTTTTTTCATAGAGTTAATGTTTCATATTAATAAATGTTGTCATTTCAATAATTAATTATAAAGCACAATTATTCAACATTATAATCAGTTAATTCATTTTTTTTAATCTAGTCCTCTAGCTTGTTTGTTTAGAACCAAGTTTTATAAAATTAATTTCAAATAAAAGCAGATATAATCTCGTATTAGTAGCATCTTCAAATTGATATTGACCTTTGTGAATAAATACTATAAGCATAAGACGAATATTTTTTTCCCCCAATATCCTATGTTCCTGAAAGGTATTAAATATTCCAATGCTTTGACACTGTATTTTTAGAACTCTTACTTCCAGAAGTAGGCTTACGGTCTTTCATAATTTTCACTTTACACATGAGTGTGGGAAAGCTTAATTACTTCGATTACTTTTTTTTTTAATTCCTTATATTTGGTGTCTAAAGGTACGGATGCTAGTTGAAACGTCTAATCTAAAAGTATACGTTCATTTCTGTGATTTATAGTGGCAGAATAAAGTTAAACCTTTACGCTTGGAAAAGTGATCCGATGCATATTTATTCACCTAATACGAGGACCTGTTTATTCTTAAAAATAAGTATATAGAATTAAGTTAAATTTCCTTGAAAAATTTAATCTTCATATTTTTACCATTCTGTAGACGTTTTTTAAAAATGAAAATTGAAAAATAAATAAACCGTCAAAATGGTGCACCGTCTTGAATTGTGAGTAAGAGGCACCATCCGAGTCCAATGGGTTAAATTATTGCTCATAGTCAGTTTGATGTAGAAGTTATCACATGTCATTGGCTGTTTCCGTAACTGAATTTAAAAAAAAAAAAAAGAAAGAAAGAAAGTGCAACTGAAAATTGTGAAAACTTTTCAGAACTTTCACTTCCAGATCAGCGCTATTTTAACAGGAACAAACAAGCGTAAATTTGTAAAATAAAAGAAATATCGTTTGCACGAAATTTCCGTTTGTTTAATCTATTTAGTGGAAATTCGTAATAGTTTCATTTCAGGGAGATAAAGCAAGTAAAAATCGTTATAGTTTCATTTCAGTGATTTCAACCATTTAATTATCTTATTTTATTTTGCAGATGTTCTGAAAGTTAATGAAACGTAATAAATATTTTTTTATATAGTTACAATGGAAATAATTAATTTTTCAATGCAAGAGAAAAGAAAATTCATATTAGCCTCTTAAACTAGAATGTATGCAACCGTGAATTCAAAGCAACTAGTTTTAAATTTTAAAAAATGTAAAAGCAATAATTATTTATTGAAAAAAAATCAACTGGTGGCTGAATTTTAAGTTGTGTTGGTGGAATGCACTTCTTAATCCCTTTTCTAGCTTTGTAATTCTTTTTATATACAGTGATGGGGTATATTCATACTTGGAGTTATATGGTTTTTGTTACGGAAATCTGTAATTTAATTCGAGTGAAGAAGTAATTTAGAACGAATTTTAAAAATTGGAGCTAGGGATGGTGAAAATGTTTGGACACGGAATAATAGATCTGATATGTTTTATATCCGTATATCGACTTCTCCAAATAGCATTTGATTTTACTTAGAGATGAAGTATCTCCGTATATAAAGAGGTTATTCTTTTGTATAGAGGTAGACGCTATCTATTATTTTTAACGTGATATTTTTTATAGACTGGTATGCTATCAGTAAATGGAGCCACACTTCATCGAAAAATCGTGTAAAACCCTGTACATGGCAGAATGTTGAATCTAGAGCATCTTAATTTGGCACGTAGTTATTTCTTTGTTAACTGAAAATGAGTTGAAAATTATGTTTTTCCCAATAATTTCAGCACGTATTTTCAAACAAAAAACCATTTTACACCAATTTATAATTCAAAATATAAACTTTTCATCAATACTAATTGTATTAGCTACGTTATTTTTCTAATTAAAATAAATAATAATATTTTCTTGCAATATTTTTCATTTTTATTAATAGCTGTGTGTATCTGCTGTTGTGTTACATTAATATATTTTTTGCGTACACATTATCTTTGCTGCATAGTTGAGAGTAAATATAGTAACGAAATAAAATTATATATAAGAGAATCGAGCTTAGACTTTTCCTGCACTTCGCTGTTTTGGACTAGAAGTTCAATTTCTTTTATTATTTTTTATACATATTTAATACTGATTTCTCAATTCTAATTTTACTCTCTACAAATTTCACTACTAATTGTAGCATTAAATTTATTTCTGAACTACAACTATACTAATTTACATTATCTGATGATTACTTTAAACTCCTTAGCTGTAACTTTATTATCTACAAACTTAGCATTAGCAAACTTGATAGAATTTAAAAAATTCCATTAGACATCTTGCTACAATTTCTTCACATTCTTTTATTTATCATTAAAATGTTTAAAAATTGTCTCACTGTAACCTAGAAAGTTATGAGCATCTTAAATTTCAAACTTGGTTGGCTTTAATGAAAGATTAATGTTTAAGATCAATGTATAATGTTTCCTTTCGCATCACTTTTATTCAAAATTCTCTTTGATATACTTTGAAAATAGAAAACTTTTAGTATGAACAGAGAAAAAGGCACTTACGAATTATTTGACGTTTTTATCATCTTGAACGTGCTTCGTCTCATCAGGCGATGCAGAATAATCGAAAGATTATTGCAAGAATTTGTTCAGGAGTCCATCCTTTCCTTGTAACTAAAGCTCCAACTCTTAAAAGATGAAATCGGCAAACTACGACTTGTACTCGTAAAGTGAATCGTTATCTTAAAACTGTTACGTTGCATTTTTTTGAAGTGCAAACTCTCCATTTTGTTATTTTCTATCTCCATTTTTAGTTGTCATGCACAGATTATTTGCATAATTTTCAGTGGCGTTAATTGTTTTTAATACTTTGTAAATACAGTTATGATTAAACCGTATTAACCAAACAACTTTATAAACCAAAGTTCCGTAAACTGTTTTAATATCTTTCAATTTGACTGGTAATTCTGCTAAATTGAGCTGCTGTAATCTAGTTGATGCATTCCTTCTATGTATATATTCTTATATTGGAGCAAGTAACTTAGTAATGATCCGACTTGTAAGAAAAGACTATATCTCTATACTTATATTGGAGTAAATAACTTGTAGCAACTCTCCCTTAGGTAGTTACGTTAGCTTAATGCAATGATCCGACTTGTGATAAAAGATGTTAAATGCTTAAAAAGTCTGATTTCGACTTGATTATATATGCGATCATATTTATGAAAAAGATATGAAACTAAATAACCTAGTCTAAGAAATCTGATGTCATTTAGTAAATTTTCTCCTATTAGTGTTGTGTGTAAATTTGATGTCCAAGTGGCAACTTTGGTTTAGTTTAGTTATATTAACGTCCATTTTAAAGCAACACTAGGACTATTTTGGGACTGACCTTGTAAAGTCCAAGTGGCAAAAATCTTGACTATAGGACAAGATGATCAAAATTTGATTAGAAGACACACTCCTGGTTTGGTCCAGCTGGTATTTATTTGATCCTTGTGTTATAAAAATATTGAATTACCTTAGCTTATGAAAGCACTTCCCTGTATAAACTTTCCTGTGTATGTAATATCTGGAAGTTCAAAGTTCTTTCACTGTGTGCTGCCTAAATTTTACGAGGCTATATCTGTTCGAATGGCCTTTTTATTCCCTATTAATCAAAAATATAAAACCTATCCAAAAATAACCATTATACCATAGCCATTACACCAAAGTTCATCTTTTCGCTCCAAGGGCGATTTAGAATGACAATATCCCGGATTAGCAAATTCTAAACAGGGCAATATTGCTGACAAATCGGCCCAAAAATCCAAAAAGTTTTATTGGCAAATCGGGATTTTTTAAAAAGAAATTATTGCTTATAATAGGATGGAATAGCTTGATGTAAAGTAATTTCCCCCTCCCCCCTAACTGCGTTTAAATATAAAGATAGAGCTATCCCCCCCCCCTCCATCCTTGACAGAGACAGTCATCAACCTTGCTTATGCAAACTTCGTTTAAAGAAAAGCAGTCATGATCGTTGCTTGTGTGCATTCATGTATCTTTAATATTAGGTAAGCTACTTCAGTTTACGTAAGACACAATATTATATGCGCTGTCTGCTTAATTGTGCCTTTGTTAAAAAAAAAAAAAAAGATTAGTACCGAGGCCAAGGTCATTATCTTATTCAACTTTCAATAATATACGTTTGGGGAGCGGCCACTGTAGTTATGATTTAATGGTGCACTGATTATGAGTCGAGTTTGCGATTTTTACGCTTTTGCATTTCATTTTACACTCCCACTTTTTTTTAAACTCTAGTTTTATCGCCATATTTATACGATATCTTAAACTTGTTATTTCAACTGGTTTTGAAACGTAACTAAAATTCTTTTTTTTTTTTTTTTGCTTTTACATTTCCGTGAGATTAAATAGTTCTGATTCTTAAATCATTCTGAACACCCTTTCAAGTTCTTTTATTTGTATTATTTTGAAATGCGATGTTAAGTTTTTAGTATTTTAACTTGTTTAAAGAAGTCTTAAACTGAATTGTTAGAAATCGAAGAAATGATTTTGATATACACACACAAATTTCAGTTGGTGAGCGTTTTGTACACCTTTTCAAATTTTCTCCCCCTTTCGCGTTTGAATTGTAGAATATTATCTGGTATAAGATTTTCGAAATCATTTTACTCTAGAAAGAAGGTTAAAAAAAAACCCAGTAAAATTGTCTAAAATTTTAAATTAATTTCACATATTTCGATCATGTGAAATTGATTTGCTTACATTCGAAGTTTTGTGTTATTGATCGATTTTGGGAGAGGAAAAAAAAAGCATTATGTATGTTAGTGCAGTTTTTATCATTTATGATAGAAAATCTTTAAAAAAGTGACATACTGTTGTGATGTATTGGTATTTATTAAAACTCAGGAAATGTTACTACATATTTTGATGTAAGAAAACAAATTGCATAACATTATTATATTTTGAAAAGAAATAATTGAATAAATGACACCGTTCTATCTGAAATCATTTAAGATTTTTTTTTTTTTTTTTTTTTTTTTTTTTTACCGGTGCATGTGCCACTAGCCCTAACTTGTTTGACAAATGAAAAGTTTTTTTATAAAAATTCTATTTCTGTTAAAAAGGGTGTATAATTATCAATCTTAGATTTGCCTTTCTTCTTAAGCATTTCACCAAATGAAGCCTCTAAAATTAAAAATTTGAATAACCTCTAAAAATGAAAAAAATTGAAAGTTTTATTTCTAAGAGACATATTCAGTTTGTTTTAATTTCCGACATTAATTTTTTTTTATCTTTCTAACCTATATGATATTAAAAAAAATATCGCATTCAGAACATATGCAAATGTCCAGTGTCTCATTTCGGCAATTTTTTGTCCAGTTAGTTCCAACAAGCATTATATAAAGAATTTAAAGACTTTTTTTCTGTTACTTATTTCGTTGCTTTAAATATAAAATTTTCGAATAGCTTCCATTATACTTCATTGGGAAATTTTATAAAATTCAGTATATGTTTCGTATTATTCTTAAAAGATTTCTGTTTTCCTCTCCGTCCAACTAAAACTAGAATGGAATTAAAAATAAGCAAAAATAAAAGACAATTTAAAATTTAATTGTTTTATCGCTGTAATATATGTTTATACTCAACTAAAACAGTATTATAAAATGTATTTTTCAATAGAAATTTATTTTTTAAAAGCTTGCAGATAAAAAATACATTTTAATGATTTTCTCAAAGCCAAACTATTGTCTGTTCTAATTATATTTAAATATCTTTGAAATGTTTCAATATGATTACGTTTTGAGGAAATTAAATAGAATTGCTAATGTAGGTTTCAGTTAAAAATTAAAAGAAAACTGGATGTATATTTTATATTTCGAGTTCCTTTAGGTAGTTCAAAATCAATTTTAGTTAAGAAAAGCAAAACAAAACTTAATGAAGCTCCATTTTGTATGCTAAAAAATTAACTGTTAATTGGAACTGCAAAATCAAATCTAGTTTTGTTCCAGTTAAATTTATATTAGATAACAAAGAAAATTAAACGGAAAAAATTAAAATTAAATCTCTAGAATAGTTTAAAGTTTTTAAAAATTATATATCTTTTAATTTTTTAAATAATATATTTCGTCTTACAGACTTTGTAAAAGATATTTGACATATTTATGCATGTAAAACTTCAAAATCCTAAATGAGTTTAGTTTAGTTTATTAATGCCTCGTTTTAAAACAATATTAGGGCTGTTTGGGGTCGAACCTCGTCATTTTGAACCGCGGTTCGATGACATGAACGATACTTCAGCTGTCACCCCTCTCTCTACACCACGCCACACCAGCGGGAGAAAGTTTGGCCCGGACAGTTTTAACGTGTACACTCGACGGCTCTTCAGTGGAATCGGGTCGCGAACCTGAAACCTTCCAGTTCTGTGGCCGAGACTTTACCACCAGATCAACACGGATCCAAATTTCTAAATGAATAATTCATAAAAGTGCTTAATAGAATCTACTCCTGAAACGTGACTAAAGTTTCACCTCATAATTATCATTGATTTTTTTTAATATTCATTTTTATAAACGGCCAATTCAATGTCTGCACAGTCAAGCTCTACAAATCCCATATTTTGAATTGCTCTCATTGAAATATCGACTTTGATGTTCCCACTATTGCTTATCTCTTTTGAATCATAGTACCACGTAGAAAATTCCCTTCTCAGATTCTTTGTAGTAGCGTTTTTAAGTTTGGCCTCATAAAACCATCCTGTTTGGCTATTGATTCTTCACATTTAGGACTAATATTCCGATTCCCCTCCGCACACACCCACTCTTCAAACATTTTTTTTCCCCATAGAGTCAATTTATGTTCTTAGGATACAACATCAAGTGCATTGTGCCAGTGTTTGTATCCATTGCACACCTTGTATTTAAATGGGCGTGAAATCACAGCTAACATTGAATAACGGGCAGTTGCGAATAAAGGTGTAATAAGCAATTACGGTTGTCAAATGTTTTCTACCTTTGTACTTGCGTCTTATTTAAAGATATCGCTACTTATACAGAGGGAGGGGGGAACTGTGCGATGTTACGAAATAGTCTTTTTACATTATTCCGCTCCATACTATCTATCTTTACCAATTCCTTGTCTAATTTTTAACCGTCTTTCTAATTAAAATAATTCCATTCTGTTCGATTGGATAATAAGTTGGCACTGTTCAACAACGGATTGTAAAACCCTCCGCGCTTTAGCGCATGCGTCAGGATTTAATTCGTCCAAATACGGGTGAAAGGAAAGATGAAAGGAGATGTTTACATTTATTAGTATTTAATAAAGGAGACCTCAGGTCAAAGGGAATACCGAAAATACACTCATCGTTCCGCGTCTCACCCCTTTAATGAGATGGTGTCTTCAAAATGTGGTCATCTCAGAATCCATTGGCGAAACAGTAACCGTATTTATTGAGGAAATAGAATGTTGAATGCTAATTCGATTACTATTGAAATAAAATATTGCAAGAACTTACCTTAAAACTTTTTATCATTGTTCTTTAAAATTTAAAGCATTATTTAAATTTTTACTATTAATCAAACTTTCATCTATCGTTATATTATTTTTACTTTCTCGTATGCGAATTATGGAGAAAGTATTGCAATCTTCAAACAAATTCGAAGTCGAGATTTTGACAAATTGTCACTTTTAGACTTCCCTGAGTTCGAAAAACACATTTTTGGAAAATGCCTACCTGTGGCAAAGGTAACTCAAAAGCTCTTGGAACCAAACGAGTGAAATTTGGTTTACAGTTTTGACACCAAATTTATGAATTTCTGTCAAATTTTGGACGAAGTCCGTTTATAGGAAGTTTGTCTATCCGCTGTCCGAATATACACTAACTCGATTTCTATAAAATGAAGAGAACTAGATAGATAAGATTCGGTATCTATATTTAACATATATTGTATAGACATCTGCCAGATTTCGAATAAAATCAACAAGGGGCTGACTGTTCTTAGATCTGTACTTTCAGCAATATGTGAACGCTATAATTAAAAATTGCTGTGACTTAAAAATGATCAGAATTTGGTATGCCATTTTCGTGACTACCACTGTAGTTCTGTGCGAGATTTTTGTTTCAATCGGTTGTGAGAAATTCTATTAAAATAATCACATGCTGGGGATTAATTACATTTTTTTTAAAGTTTAACCTTTGCCGAGGATTACACAATGGATTTAGAAATTATGTTAAATTCATGTCAACAGTTAATAAATATTGCAAATATTACTACCACTTAAATAATAATGAGATAAATAACACTTTTATTAGAGAATATGCGAAAAAAATTCTGGACGCTGTCCGCTGGTTTTGCTATAGGCAATTGATACATTTAATGAATTTTGAAACGTTTGTTATGTTTCTGTTAGCTGTTTCATTAATAAACAGCTGACAGAAACGTAATTTGTTTTATTTCTGACATACAACGCATTTTTTTTCATCTGTTGTGCTTGTTAATATATACATTACTTCTAATGATGGAATATTTTAAAAATATTTTGTACTAGCTATCACCCGCGACTCTGTTCGAGTGGAAATATTAATGTTTATGTTCGAAAAACTACCAAATAATGACAAATAAAAATAAATGAAACCTAACCTAAAAACGATACATTTCAAAGTATAAGCATGTACGAAAAATATTTAACATAAATACAACTTAATAACAAAGACACACAACTAACGTAAAGACAATTTAATTACTTTGTATATCCAAAATAAAACAAAACAGCAAATCTAGTACAGTCAAATCCATTTTATTTATGGATCGAGATGGAGATAGTATTATGGGGTAACAGTATTATACACATAATTTTTAAACTTTTAATTTAAATGAAAACACATTTTTCAACAATCACGCACGAACTTTCAACGCCAGTTGGCGTAACGCACAGGTCTGACTTTCCTATGCCAGTTGGGGTAACGCAATGCAGATTAGAAATTTTTTTTTATTTCCTTTATTCTGTTTTCTTTGAATTTAAAAGTACTTCAGAATAAATTCAAAAGATCGATTCATTAGTAACATCTGATTTTAAATACATCAAACACTAAAAAAATAAATAGAGAATGGTTTGAAATAATCGGTCGAAATTCGAAATTCTGCTACCCTAACCTCCACTCTGTCGGGGATTTAAAAAACAAAAAACCGAGCCTTACTCATCTTTGGCGGGATTTGGCCTCAGCTTTTGGCGCGAAAGCTAGTTTTTAATGAATAAAAAATGAACCTCTCAATTAACCTGAATAAAAATTAGCCTATGTTCTATTCCTGACTATAATCTATCTTACCACTAAATTTCATCCAATTCTGTTCTGCCGGTCTGGCGTGATTGAGAAACAAACATCCGTTTATCCAAACTTTCACCTTTATATATTAGTATAGAGAGCGAATTACTGTATAATTTCCAGAAATTCAAGTTATTTTAGGTTAGCCTTATATGCTAATTCTTATTATAGAAAATCATCTTGCGATGTTGCATAACCATTTCAATAATCAGTTTTCTTTTTTGCACAATCTTCCTTTTAATCAACGTGCATCTTTTAGAATTTGACCACGTCAGAAGAATTCTCGAATTTAACGTTTATATTATCAAATGATGTGTTAGTTGATACTGAGATATCTTAATTGGGTGTAAGAAAACAATCTTATCAGCAATATTTTTTTCCCGGACATTCGTTGAACTTACGTGCAGAGCTTAATGTACCCATTCGGAATAGGGTTGTTTGCCCTATTTAGGAAAATTATTCGCTGTGATCGACGACTTTTATGTTTTTTGGGTAAGATGATGTTTACGCAGTTGAGGAGGTTACATTCAACCAAAAAGGAGTCTAATGTTGTTTTTTATTCTTATAATAATACTAGCCGCCTTTGGCCCAGCTGGTTCGCCATGAGTAAAGCGTTCTAAAATTTTCAATTAAATCACATATTAATGAGCCTTAAAGTAACTCCGGGCATTGATTGGCCTGAAATTAATATTTTCTTTAAGATGACGGACGGAAAGTTCTAAAAGTACACCTTTTCCTAATAATATTCTTTAATTTAATAAATCAGTCAGTTTTAACCATCGGTTATGCTTCCAAAATATTAAAAAAAAATTCGATGATGTTGCCAAAATATTAAATATGTTTTTTTAAAGAAAGCGAGAAAGGGGGAAAAAGTATTAAATTAATGATACAGATATTGCAAACGATTACATAAATATGCCATTAAGTCGGGATTTCAATGCATATCCTGTCTAAATTCAATCAAGTTTACCGTAAATAAAGAAGATTTATTGAGTTAATGATATAGATCCGCTATACTCAACCTGCGGCCCTCGGGCCGCATGCGGCCCGCGGAGGCTTTTTGGTTGGCCCAATTATTAAACTAGGTAGTTACAACTTATTTGTAAACAACTTCAAATTTCGCGCCCTTCAAAGAGTTGGTAATTGAACGGGAAGTATGGGAATGTGAGCGATATCAATAATTTGCTTAAATTGGAAACGCAAACTATCCTAATCTATGGTTGCGCAAACGATACGGAATACGCGGCGCGGGAATCCCCTTAAAGGTCTGTAATCTATGGTTGCGCGAACGATACGAAATACGCGGCGTCGGGAATCCCCTTAAAGGTCTTGTCACGCGCAAACGCGGACGGCGGGGCGACTTGCGAAGCTAAACATTACTTGTCATGTGTAATGAGACGTGTGTTTTACTAATTGGCAAGTCGCCCCGCCGCTCGTGTTTGCGCGTGGCCAGACCGTAAGATCCATGGACCTAAGTGCGTGTCGCTTTGATTGTCTATCGAAACTAAACTTGTTATAAATTTAATCTAAATTATTAAACTAAATTTGTGTACGTACCCGCGTCCTCTGCCAAATAATAGTTTTGTTTTGTTAATTAAGTATACCTATTATTTTCAAAATAATGTCAGGATGTCGTCGAAGTATAAAAGAAAAATATCAAGTGAAAATAGATTGTTTCAAGATGAGTGGGAATCTGACTATTTTGTTGTGCCAAATAAAAACAACGCAGCTACTTGTTTTATATGTCGGGAAAGTATCATATTGAAGAAATACAATATTTCTCGTCATTTCACTTCAAAACATAAAGATTTCGATGAAACGTTTCCTCCCGGATCGTCTTTGAGAAATGAGAAATTGAGTTTTTTTAAGAGATCATTGCATGAGCAACAAAATGTTATGTTCACGGCATTATCACAAGACTCGGCGGTAACAAAAGCATCATATGAAATTTCTTACATTCTTGGTAAGCATATGAAACCATTTACCGATGCGGAAATTGTAAAGGAATGCTTTATTAGTGCTGCTAATATACTTTTTGATAAATACAGTAACAAAAAACAAATAGTATTTGATATAAAAAAAATACAGCTTTCGGATTCAACCTGCACCAGGCGTATTGAAGACATTTCTAAATTTATTTCCGATGATATATTAAAAAACCTAAGAAGATGCAAGTTTTTCAGTTTAGCATTTGATGCCAGCACCGATATTTCAGAACTTCGCAGTGCTCGGTGTTTGCTAGATATTGTACAGAAAACAATGAAATTCATGAAAACTTTTTAAAATTACTGCCAATGAAAGGTCAAACCCGAGGCACGGATAACCTTGATACTATTTGTAATTTTTTAGAACATCATGAAATTGATGTGCAAAAAATCGTGTGTTTGTGTACAAATGGTTGTCCTTCAATGACTGGATCCGAAAATGGCTTCATTTCATTATTTAAGAAAAAATATAATTGCAGCAATTTAATAACATTCCATTGTATTATCCATCAAGAAAACTTGGCGGCCCCTGCTGCACAACCAGAAATAGAAGCTGTAATGAAAACAGTTATCAATATTGTCAATTATATACGAGCAAAAGAACTGAACCACAGAAAATTTAAAACCCTTCTTGAAGAACTGGGAAGTGAGCACAGTGACGTTCTTTTGCATACCTCGGTGCGATGGCTTAGTAGAGGAAAGGTTTTGGAAAGGTTTTTTTCATTACGCCATGAAATAATCCTATTTTTAGAACAAAATAATAAAGGGTACCCAGAATTACAAAACGATGAATGGTGGTGTCTTTTAGGTTTTCTATGTGATATTACGGAAAAACTAAACAATCTCAATCAGAGTCTACAAGGCGAAAATAACATAGTGTCCAATATGGCAAATAAAGTGTTTGCATTTGAGGAAAAGCTAAGTATTTATTATAATGAAATACAGAACAAATAGCTGCACAATTTTCCAACTATTATAAAAACCAGAGAGGAGGGTATTAACATTTCAGAAGAAAACTGCTCCATAATTTCAAATTTTATAACTACACTATTAAACGAATTTCAAAAAAGGTTTCAAGATCTCAGAAAAATAAAAAATTGTTTGTTACTTGTAGAAAATCCATGGCATTTAAAGACACCAACTATTTCTGAGTTGGCTTCAGTTTTAAATTGTAATTACTCGGAGTTGTTTGATGAATTTATTGATTTTAAAAATGACACCAACCTGGAAGTAATTTTCAAAGAAAAAAGGGAATATGTGGAATTTTGGAGCATTGTTCCCCAAAAATATAAAAGCGTGCAAAGATGTGCCCAAATAATGCTAATATTTTTTGGGTCAACGTATGTGTGCGAATCATCTTTTTCAAATTTGAAATACACAAAGAGTGTATATAGAAATAAACTGACAGATTCCCATTTGGATGATATAAGAGTAGCATGCAACGACAAGCCAGATATTGATAAAGTTTTTAAAAAATGCTCTCAGTTCCAAAAGTCTCATTAGATATACATATAAGTAAGTAAGCATCTTTGTTAAAAGTTCTTTTTTACATTAAACTAAATAATTCATTAGGTTGATATTACTTTTTCATTTATACACTTAATTATTTTTTACTTGCGGCCCGGGCTACCGTGACTGAAACGTGTTTGTGGCCCCTATATAAAAAAGGTTGAGTATGGCTGATATAGATATTGCAAACGATTGTAGAAACCTTTGCTTTGCATTTATTTTTTAAAGAAAATATCACATTTTATATTTCTTTTATTTTATCCAGTCACGTGCTGAAAGTACCATTTCTGTAGATTTATTTTGCGATGGTAATTTTTTTTTTGAACTTCCGGCATTCTTTTATTTTATCCAGTCACGTGATAAAAACATGGTTAAAATATTTCTTTAAAAATTCATTAAAAATAGAAGTTTACATTATAAATTTAAAAAACTGATACCATTAGAAAGCTAATTTTTTTATTTTTAAATTGATATAAAAATCATGTTTGTGCAATAATATTTTCGGAAGTTACAGCGAAAAAACGTCGAAATTTCGCTTAAATTTTAATTAATTCAAATTCAAATTAAAAATTCGAAAAAAGGGCTCCGAGGTGCACATTCCGGACCTCCAAGGTATACATGTACCCAATTTGGTAGCTGTAGGTCCAACGGTCTGACCTGTAGAGCGCCAACACACACACACACACACACACACATTGAGCTTTATTATAAGTATATAGAAGAAGAAGAATTCAAAATGCTTGTTCGAATGTGCCGCTGTAAATAATTTATTTGTTATTATGCTATTTATATGGTGTAAAACTTAGAAACGTAGTGTGCCGATGACGTATTGTGCCTTAACTGCAGTTACGAATTATGAGTTCGTTTTGAAATCTATACTAAATGTGAAAGTTTGGATGGGTGTTTGTTACTCAATCACGCCTGAACAGCTTAACAGAATTGGATGAAATTTAGTGGTAAGATAGATTATAGTCAGGAATAGAGCATAGGCTACTTTTTATTCCGGTTAATTGAGTGGCTAATTTTTTATTAATTAAAAACTAGCTTTAGCTCCAAAAAGATGAGGCCTAATCCCGCCAAAGATGAGTAAGGCTCGGTTTTTTGTTTTTTAAATCCCCGACAGAGTGGAGGTTAGGGTAGCAGAATTTCGACAGATTATTTCAAACGGCTCTATTTATTTTCCTTGTGTTTGATGTATTTAAAATCAGATAATACTAATGAATCGATCTTTCGAATTCATTCTGAAGTACTTTTAAATTTAAAGCAAACAGAATGAAGGAAATAAAAAGTTTCTAATATGCATTGCGTTACCCCAACTGACGTAGGAAAGTCAGACGTGCGCTAAGCCAACTGGCGTTAAAAGTTCGCGAGGGATTTTTGACAACTGTGTTTTCATTTAAATTGAAATTTTAAAAATTGTGTGTATTATACTGTTGTAGCTATCTCCATCTCGATCAATAAATAAAATGCATTTGACCGGACTTGATATGTTATTTTGTCTTATTTTGGGTATACAATGTAATTAAATTGTTTTGACGTTAGTTGTGTGTTTTTGTTATTAAATTGTATTTATGTTATATATTTTTAGCATATGCTAATTCTTTTAACTGAATCGTTTTTTTTCCCGATTTGCCATTATTTGATAGTTTTTCGTACATACACATCAAAATTTCTTCGCGAACAGAGTCGCGAGTAATCGCTAGTACTTCACATATTTTTCAATTAATCTATGTTTTGACCTGCTGTTTTGTGATTTAAAAAAATGATATATTGTAGAAACATGTTTCTAAATGTTTAGCATTAAATATTGATATTTACACAAAAAATTATATCAGAAATTTTTTATCTTTTATAAAATTGAAATAAACAGAATATTGATTATCTAAGTATTAACTAATCTTATTATTAACCTCAACCTTTTGCATTTCATTCATGTTTATAATTATAATTATTTTATGAATTGTTAAATATATTTATTCAAAATTTCATCATTTTTTTCTTTTTTAGTGTGTTGGAAAAGAATTTTTTTTAAAGCCTCCTTTAAACCTGTGTCATCCGATTGAGTTTTAAATCTGCCGTCCTCTATAAAAACTCAAATACGTTTCAAACACTCATAATACAAATGCTGCTTTTCTTGGATCTGACCCCGATCATGTTCATTCAATAGAAACAAATCGCCTGCTGAATGAGATAAAAAAAAAAGAAAAGCTTACTGTTGTATTTCCTTGTTTCTCTTTTCTGAAATCGTCTGATGTTAAATTATAGTGAAATATAGCTTGAATTTTAAATAAGCCGAACAAGTTAATATTGAGTTAAATTTTTGACCTTGTGTTGGCTTTCGAATGACATTGCAAAAGCGGCTGAAGAAAACAATTGTAATTTCTATCCCTTCTTTTCTAAACATTTAGAGCCTTTCTTTTGGCCTTGACATTGAATAAATTTAATGTGAAGCCTTTCAATCCATTAAAGCACATGGTACTCATTTGGTGCTATATATTATCTAGTCTAGCTATATATTATCTAGTCGAAAGCGCTTCGACTGGCATCTCCAAGCCGCCAACTAGGGCTTACCATATTCCAAATGGATATCATTCTACCACGTAGATCTCTAAATGGTGCACATTAAGTGAATGACTGCTTTTTCATATCAGTAAATGAGAATCTTAATTGCAAACGAGGGGATAGGAAAGCAAGTATGTGTGTCTGTAGAGCAGAAATATGCTGCAAAAAACATATAGTTTAAAACATATCGTTACAAATAATGCATATTAAAATATAAATGAAACGTAATATGGAATTATATCATGACTATTAACGTCATGCACTCTTAATGCATTGACTGTAGTAGTAATTTTCTAAAGATTTTCATCACTGCCTGTTATTTACTTTGAGTTCGCAATTACTTTTAACTTACAGATATACTTGACAAACAAAAACAAAAAAAAATTCTCATACTTGATTGTATTAATCAATTTCTGACGTTGCATTCAAATAATTTTTGAAAAAAAAAAATTATTTCTGATTTTTTTTTAAATTATATTTTGAAATGGGAGATATTCAACTCTATTGGGAAAAATTGAAAACCTAGTAGCATCGAGTGCGCAAAAATCGATATATTACTAGTAATAAATGGTCAATAGTATGTAAGCGCAGGAACATTTCTGCATATTTGCAACTATATGATAGATCATCAATCTAATTTCATTATAAGAATAACTAGTCGCTTTTGAGGATCATCTGATTCACCCGGAATATTGATCTTAAATTTCAGTTTAATCGTTTCTATTTAACTTCATATGAACGACACTTGCTAAACATTAAAAGATTGTCTTACACATACTCCAGTCATTCTGTACACGAATCTTTCGAATGGAAACCAGTCGATATTATGGCGCTATTAAACGTGTAAATATGTGGTTCATTTTTCTTAAAATGTTTGCATTGCATTGTAACCATTCTTTTATCCGTCTCGTAAACTATACAAATATTAGGCTATACTAAACAAAATCTTTCTGTAGCCTTTAACCGTGGGAGAAAACCACGTGATCTTATGGATATTGTGTCATTGTTGATGTTATGGCAGTATTATATAATTACTGTCCCCGCACTCCTTTCCTTTAAAAAGGCTTGAAACTCGTGTATCAGTGGCACAACATTATATCAAAAACATATACTGCACTTATTTTAAGGCATAGCAATTTTTTTTAATGTATCCACCGGTTGCCAATTTTGAATTATAAAAATTTAAATCATTATATTTAATTCTTATTAATATTTTCAGATTATTGCTACAGCATTTTAAATAATTTGCATTGTTATGTAATGTAATGTTGTGGATGTCTCGAATAATTCATTCATCTCGAATGTGTGCCTTTTTTATTCTATGGCCCTTTTTTAAAAAAAATTTTAGAAATAAATTTATTTGTGGAATAAAGTGAATTTTTTTTTTTTTACATACTTACATAGAATAACGTATTAATAGTTTACATATCCTTCAAAAATAAATTAAATTTTAGAAATAAATTTATTTGTGGAATAAAGTGAATATTTTTTTTTACATACTTTCATAGAATAACGTATTAAAATTTCCTAATCCACAGATCAAGATGTTATTAATAGTTTACATATCCTTCAAAAATAAACTAGGTAAAATTTCTTGGTGCTTTAAAAAAAAAACTTATTCTGTAAATTTTGTAAATCTTATTATTTTTTTAATGTTTTCCCCATCATTTACCATAATATTATTTCTTAAAGATCGAAAGCATCATGGAAATAAATTCTTCCATTTACATTGATTATGGCCCTCGTTATTATTTCCCCCCCTTATTTCTTTATAATGTATCTACATCATTTGATTAGTAATTCAGCCTGTGTGCCTCTGCTAATTAACTTTGAAATGAAAAATTATTCATTGATTAGCAAACTTAAAGTTATTTTATTTCCTTCTCTTAACTCTGACTGACCACTTTTGGGAAGACGTATTAAACAATTACGGAAAAATGCTTGAGTCATTCGAACTTCTTTCTGTTTTGCTCCGGCATTACTTAATGAACCTTAACAATAGCATTTTGCTTTCAATTTCTGTCTCCTTAAAATTATTCATCTGCATAACAGCGAAATTGTTTGTAAGTCCCAAGAAATGTCATGTATGTCCCAGTTTTGAAGTTGTGTACTGAAAAGTCTGGTACACAAAGCTCTTCCTTTACGTCATGAAACCGTGATGTTTTTCGACGTGAATATTCGTTGAAGCGTGTTGTATTTTCTTATGGGAACACTTGTAAAGGAAATGAAGGGTAATAGAAAGAGGCGAGTCATTTTGAACCGAATTTTATTTTGAGTAACAGCATTTTAAGGTTTAAATAAAAAAGCTTTAGTGATTTTATTACAGATTTCTCTTAAAATTTTTCACCATATTTTTCGAATTCAAATTTAAGAACTTCTTGATTATACTAAAGGTTTCATTTTGTTTGTAAAATTTTAATAATTAAATTGTTTTAGATCTATATTTTTAATAGAGACAAATGAGAATCTTCCAATTAAATCGTTTGTATATTTCATCTGTTTTCATTTTATTGCAAATTTCGATCAAAATCGTTTACCATAGTTTTTGAATTCAAATTTAAGAATTTTTCTAGTGTATTAAATATTTTATATATTATATATAATTTTAATGTTTAATTTTTTGCATCTAAATGATTTACCGAGAACGATGCTCCGTATATCGTCCGTATATATCTTCCATTTTCTTTCATTGCAAAAATTGGTCCAGAATCTTTCACCATGTTTTTCGAATTCAAATTTAAGAACTTTTTGAATATTCTTAAATTTGAATGAGAATGAATTTGAATGCAATGTTTGTACTAAAAGCTTTAGTTTTTATTGAAAATTTTAAATTTTTAAAAAATCTATATCAATAACCGAGCTCGATGAGAACCATTTCCAATTAAATCGTTGGTATATTTCATCCGTTTTCATTCTATTGCGGATTTCGCTCAGAATCAATCGCTATATTTTCCGAATACTTTTTCTGATTCTAGTTTAAAAATTGTTTGAATGTTCTTTAATCTGAATTAGAATGAATTTGAGTATGATGTTTGTACTAAAAGTTTTATTTGAAATTTTATTTTTTGAATTTATATTATTAACCGAATGTGATGAAATCCACTTCCAATTCTATAGTTCATATATTACATCCGTTTTTCTATAAATTTAATGCGCAGTCACAACAAAAATATGTTGTCTCTTTATTTCAGATTTGATAGGAATGTCCTTTGAAGTTATTAAAAAAATGACGTATACAGAAGGATTTATATATTTTTTTAAATTCTTTTTCGAGATGATGGTTGGTTTTATGGTTTCGATCTTTGTCAAGTCACTGAAGAGGTTGCCAACGAACAGCAAAGCATTTGTATCATTTTGATAATGACGAGGTATTTTAGTTTTTGTTTACGCTAAAAAAAAAAAAAACTTCAAAATAATATTTACAATTGCGTTATTCAAAGATGGCTTTTGTTGACTCCTCACACAAAAACATTCAAACGCTGTTAAAAGTAACAAGTTCAAGTAATTCACATTCAAAATAAAGCAATTAATTAAATAAAGATTAAAGACTATTGTTATGTATGTGCTTAAAGTTAATTTTTCCAGCTTAGTTCCATCTAATCTTGTTTATTTTTTGAAAGATTATAAATTATACCCAAACAAAGATTCGTGTTACAAAAGTTTGAAGATTATTTATTTAACCCTTTTCTGCGCATTACTCTCGGCAATTTATGATGTCTGGTATCCTTGAAAACAAATCTGTTATCACAACGAATGACAACATTGATTGAACTTAGACTGCAATAAAGAAAAAGCATATCTCAGCGTCTTTTTTAAACTGTTACTACTATTACTAAAGGTTTACTGTTCAGAGAATTAATAATATTATAGTAATAAGCTCATCAAGTTGTGAAACATGAATAATATGATGTTTGTTTTTGTTTTATTTTTTACAGTATAAAAGAAAACAAGTTGCCTTTTCTTTCAAATTTCTTCTAAACTGCAATTTTTTTTTTCTTCCTCCCATGGGAGAATTTTTGTTTTCAGTGGTTTTATTCAAAATTTAGCCATTACAAATATCATTAATTCTTAATATTAAATCATGATTGACAATTTCTTTCCGTAGCTCATGTCGATAAGTAACCCTAATGTGATAATAATTTCTTATGGGAATCCCCTAAACACACACACACACACACACACACACACACACACACACACACACACACACACACACACACACACACACACACACATATATATATATATATCTTGGCATTTATTTATTAAAATTACTTTTTCGTTCATATCAGAAAGTAGAAAACTGTTTTGTTTGATATCTAAAATCAGCATTTGTACCATGCTAATTGTATATAAACACATATATCTTAAAAACTGATTTTTAACCAAAACTTTTTTATGTCAATACACATATACATGCTGCTGTAATAACTAAACGAGAATATGTATTCTCGCTCAGTCAATACAGCAGTATATTACGTGATACAGTGAAAGTGATACATAGCATGGATTTTATGGATGACAGTATCACATATGCCTGCATCTAAAATATGTTTCATATCCTTAAATTATCTAAAGCTTCTTTTCTCTATAAGTCAGGCGAATTTATGAAACACTTGTTACAGTATGTTACTAAATTTGTACAGCGTCTTAATATATTACAGTATGTCGAATTTCATTTCAGAATAAATTGTTTTTCGTATGTATCATTGCTGAACACTTAAGGTGGTTCTTTTAAAGCTAGTAAGATGAAATGACTTGGACTTCAAATCTATCGTCTTTTCATTTATTTGCACTCCTCGTTTATTTTAATGGTCAAAGACATATTTAGTGGAATTGTGCAAATGATGCAGTTTCGAATTCATCGCTTGAAACTTTTTATTTTACTTGCAGAGAAATGATTTTTTTCTCCCTATCCGTCTGTTATATCTTTTGAGGCATTGAGCTAAGTTTCTATTTATTAACTTATAAGTAGTGTTATGTCTAATTTTTGAAATTCTGTGAAACTAGCGTTTTGTTAATTTACTACCAATTTGCAAACCAGTTGGGAAATGTTCTGAAAATGCAGTCGTCTTCTATTTTTACGGTCGCCATAACATGTTGCCACCTCTTAGAATAATATAGTTCTCTCTGACTAGCGTTAGTCTGCAGATATTGTAAATGTAAAATAGCATTTCATATATATTGATGGATTTGACTGTTGGTCTATTAACATTGAATTTAAGACATGAATAATCGTTTGTGTTTTAATTATTACTTTTGAGAAGAAAGAAAAATGCTTTTCTTTTGAAATATTAATAACTATATTTTATAAAATCTTATATCCATATTGCGCATTTTGCTCCATTCTACTCAGTACACAATTTTCAGTGCAAATAGTGCAGTTCTACTTTAATAATATTTGTCTATGGATAACTATTTGTAAATTGTGTTACATGGTTTGTACAACTCAACAATCGCTTGAAATGCTGTCCTTTGGACTTATATAATTATTGAATTAGGCATGTAATTACTTTCTTGATAATAAATGCTATTTAAAACAGATTTTTCCCTTCAAAAAAAATTCAGATTTGTGATTAAAAATTAATTACAATTTTAACGTTTGTCATGAATAATGGCAGAGCACATTGTTGCTCAAAAACAGTTTTAAAGCTTTTTAAAAAAATCAAAAATTAGTTTTTTAGTAATATAAGTTTATTTCCGTACAGGTGTTTTCTTCTAATTACAGAAATAATTATAAAGAATATTTTTCAGTATATTTTGCCACTTTCATTACTTTAGTTATTACATTTATGTGCATATGCAGTGAAACGCTGTTAAAAACATATTCACTTTATCCTTGCTATGATTAAGAGTAAATTTATAGGAATATAAAAGCAGATTATTCAAATCTGAAACATTATGATACCGCTTTGTTTTGAAATAATTAGAATCACCTTAATTTTTTTTTCATATAGTATGTATTTTATAAAGTTGCATTTTTTTTTCATGCAATAAGTATTTTATGAAGTTACATTTCGCCGCTATTTCGTACTCAATTAACATTAACTCATAATGTGTTCGTAACATTACTTTTTATTTTGATAATTTTCGTGAAAGTGTATTTTGCCAATTAATAATTTCAACTATTATGTGATCTAAATAATCGTATATTAAACTTTAAGCTTTCTTGACAGTTATCTTCTTGATTAGCTTAAGAATACCAAACATTTTTGCGGCATTTACTGTTAATATATTAGATTAAAGTGGATATTTTCTGCCCAAGCATTATTTTACGTTTAAACTTACAACTTCTGTTGTTGTTTTCCTCTTTTGCCATATAAACATTGTAAATTGGGATTAATAACTTTTATGAGGGTCTGGTATACAATAGACCAAACATTCTAAAATAATTTTCTATTCCCTAAATGGAATTTTGATTTTTGTAACTTGGAAAGTATTTAACAGCATTAATGCTTTCTTCTAATAGTCAATATGTAGTAGTCATTTCAGTCGTATCTCATTCTATTAAAATTTCTGTGGTAACTTTTTTAATCATTAGTAAATGCTTCATTAGTTGTTAAATTTTTTTAAGATATATGGGGCCGCCCTCCTGCCCCAATCGAAATTAAATCATGAAATGAAAAATGTTTTAAAAGCTCGTCCTTTCAAAAATGGAAGTCATTTTATTATGATTTAAACTTTCCTATTTAGCCTTTCTCCCATATCAGAACTATAGATCTATTTATTTTCACAAAATCTTGCCTTTCTCCTCCAATAATATGAAAGCACAAACTTGCTCATTCGAATTAGAAGCATGTTCTTTTCAATCGTTTTGTACTGAAGAAAGCACCTGAAGGACGAAAACAAAATTATGTTGCTGTTTCAGAAGTTTGCCGACTGCGTTAAAATCATGCGTAGTAGCTTCCAGTAGCATACTAAGTAGATCGTTTTCCGTTTTAAATATTTTTCTGCAGTTCGTTTAAGTAAATAATTTTTACTTGACAGTCTTTGTTTGACTAATTGTGAATTTTGTTTGTTTCTTTTCCGAGGAACTGGAATTAAATGTTATCTCGAAATCCTCATACTTTCAAATAAAAAAAAATACTTATGCGCTTAAATGTTTTAGCTGATAGTTTGCTTGTTCACTTACGTTCTTTAGTCTTCATTAATAATTTTTAAAATGTTTTTTTTTTATCAAAAAAAAAAAAAAACTTGCATTACAAGAAAAAGAAATGTTAAATGTATTCGGGGGAAAAAAAAAGAATCTTATTCTTCAGATTTTTTTAGTTATAAATTTGAATTACGCTATATTATTACATTTATTTTAACCTACATTCGGAAACAGGAAAACGATATTAATACAATATAAGGGATTTTTGATGTCCAGATAAAAATTCTATTTGAAAAACTGCAGGGGGGGGGTTCCCCTCGTCACAGTTTTTCTAACATTGTAGAAGAAAAGAAAAATGTATAACAAAAGATCTATCACTCGAAGCTTTCTTAAAAAAATCATTTAAAATCTTTTTTTTTTAATGCGTTAATGCTGTTTTTCTATACTCATAATAAAGCTCAATGTGTGTGTTGGCGCTTTACAGGCCAAACCATTAAACCTACAGGTACCAAATTTGGTACACATTTACCTTGGAGATCGGGAATGTGCACCTCGGAGCCCATTTTTTGAATTTTTTATTAGAATTTGAATTAAAAATTAAACAATACTTAGACGTTTTTTCGCTATAACTTCCGAAAATATTATTGCACTAAGATGATTTTAAGTTAAAGATCAAAAAATAGCTTTCTGAGGATATTAGTATTGTAGCATAGAACTTAAGCTTCTATTGTTAACGAATTTTTAAAGAAATATTTTAACCATATTTTCCAACAGTATAATTCGGACAAAACAATAACATTTTAGAGCAAACGATAAACGAGCAAAGGGAAAAAATAGCTTTTATTAAACTGTTGCCATCGTATTGACAGAAGTTCAAATTAAAAAATAAATTAATCATAACTGCAAATTAAATCGGAAAAAATATAACTTTCAACCCGTGATTAGATGAAATTAAATAAATATTTAATGTTATGTTTTCTAAAAAAAAAAAAAAAAAAAAAAAAAAAATGCGAGGCACAGGTTTCTATGACCGTTTGCAATATCTATATCATTCATTCAATAATTCCGCTTTTTGTTTGTGGTAAACATGTTTGAATTGATACTGAATACGCTACGCATTCAAATTCGGGCCAATTGGCTAATTTATAAATCATTAGTAAAAGACATACATAGTACTGATAACTTGGTCTAAATAATTACAATAAAAAAATAATAATTACATATTATGTTACTTGAGTTCAAAAAATGTATTGATGAATAACTGTTAAATATTTTCATACTTTGCTGAGACTCGTATTTAACAAAATATTTTTACTAATATTTTAAGCAAAAGTTGTTACATCAATCAATCTTCTAAATCAGTCATTAAAGTTGACTGATTTATAAAAAAGTGTTATTATTAAAAAATACTTCTTTAAATCTTTTCGGCCACCAATTTCATGCCAATCAATGTCCGGAATTACTCCAAGGCTGATAATCTAATGAATATGTGTTTGCGTATATGAATGAATGGGTGTGTTACTGCTCTACACACCAGATCATATTATCTAGAGATACCGCACTTGGTTTATTCATATTTATTTTGGAGGATGAAAAAGTATATCCAGGCGGAATTTTTTTCGGGGGAACTTAAATTAAGTAAAATTACGTAATTTTTAATTTTTCTGCGATAATTTCCACAAATATTACAGGGTAAAACTGATTTATAAATCCTCTTAAATATGACTTTTTATATTGTTACCATTATCTTAATTTATAAATTCAGATTCTATTTTTAATAAATATTCTTAAAAATAATTATAATCATATTTTCTAACAATTAATTTCTCACAAAATGAAAGTAGAATTTAACCTGCAAGAGCACGTTAAGATTATACCAGTGATTGCCGTCACTTTGACAAAAACTCAAATTGAATAATTAAATTAACTCCTATTGAAAATTAAACTGAGGGTAGTGTGATGCACAGCACGTGTTAAAAAAGAAGTGCAATGTTATGGAACAAATATAAAATGTGGTATTTGAAACACAATTCCATGACAGCTTATTACGAATCAGAGAGATGTATAATGCAATGAACAAATAATCGTGAGGCTTCTATAATAATATGAGTTATGTGCCTATCAAAGTTATGACATATTTGGCTGAGGAATTGTGAAGAGAGAAAGGCGCATAAGTATTTAATTGAAAAGTTTAGAAAGCATTACTCATGGCGAACCAGCTGGTCGTCTAAGGCGGCTAGTATAATAATAAAACAGATGATTTTTTTCGCAAATTTGTTTGTTTCCGCCGCATTAAAAACAATTGCTTGGAAGAGACTGAATGAATTTAATTTCGTGATAACTAAGCAAATTTCTTTTCATTGTATTTTCTACGTATATGGGAGATTTAACACTGGAACTTAATCAAAACATGGTAAGAAAAATGTTATTTGTAGACTATTTAGATTTGTGGTGAAAATGTGTTTAAATTACTTTTCCTTACTCAACTATCTGCAACATCATATCGGTTTTGGTTTTATTTAACGATTTTTTAAGATATTTTAAACATAGTTAAATCCTTTCATTTCGTATAGAATTAAATGCTAAGAGTTTTCTTTGTAAATACATCATTTGATGATTCATATCTCAAGTTGTTTTATAAGATAAATTGTTAAAATTGATTAAAGAAGGAAAACAGTTTTCTTAGACTTTCTCTGTTTAGAGATGAATCATTTGAAAAATTAATCATATGACGAAACAATCTACTCCAAAACGAAAATTTTCTATTCATTATTGTTTACCTTCCATAAATTTTCATGATGCAAGCAGATGTATATGTAAGAAAGTAAAACACATGGATAAAAAATAAATAGATCGTTAACCTGAATTTTAAAAAAAAATTAAATACATGATGCATTGTTGTAAGCTATGGAATGGTTTAAAATAAAGCATGTTTTCTTACTTTCGTTTATATTTGAAAATTTGTTAAGCATTTGCGCCCTAAACGTTTCTGGTCTCACTTAAGAAAGCGTCTTGTTTGAACCTGATTGGCGTGTATTGTCTCAGCATTAATCTTAGTTGAATCTGGTATAAGTTTCTTAATATTATCCGCAGTTTTAACAGAGTGAGTCACCTCACAATGTAATTTCTCTTAGTGGTGATTTGTTTCAATCACCTTGTTAACCTAAAGGAAGTTTTTTCGATCTGTCTGAGTAGTTGACCCTTGCCGTAGCCTGTTTTTTTTTTTTTTTTTTTTTTTTTTGCGTTTTTTCTTTTCTTCCTTTCGATCTCGCCCGGACGCATGCAATAGAGTTTTGCCGTCGCGTGTGACAAAAGTGGATAATCGTGTTTTGAACCTTTATTTTTGACCCTGAATTGCAGGAATGAGTCATTTTTGACGAAATATTTGTCTCTTTTGTTTTTTGTGCTACTACAGTTGTGATGTTCCATGGAGGGCGGTGACAGATAACCTGCCAGAGGTTGATTATCCAGCCTTCGCAGAACCCGGGACTTTTGAATATCAATCGATTTGTATATATTACCGTATTTCGAATTGTTTTTGTGAACTTCCTTCTGTTATAAAGAAGCTTGTTTGGAATAGCATGTTTCAGAAATGTTCTGTCGCTTATTTTGCTCAGGATCGAGTTTATCAGGAATGATATTTTTCTGTTATAGATTATGAAGTATTCTGCGGAATAAATCGTCATCATTTGTCTGTTTCAGGTTTCCTTTTAAAAAAACAAAATTAAACTTTTGTTTCGGTGGGAAATAAAAATCTGATTAACTCGTGAACTTCTGGCAAACTTTACTAAGGAACCCCCCTCCCCCCCCTTTTTTTTTTTTTTCTTTGTTTGAAAAAAAATTTTGCTATGAAGCATTATTTTTTTTCAAACAGTATGGTACACTTCATTTTTCACACATATATACACACATAACACATATATACTTAAATATCAGAGCGATCTGTCTTCAAATTGCATAATGTCCTCTCCGATATCATAATAGCTAATTGTTGATAGCTAATCATAATTGTTATACTTCATAGGAAGTATAATAAGTAAATTCTTTTTTCATTACTTCCAACAGTGAAAGAAATAGATTTAAATATTAAAAAGAACTAAAACTTTATAAATAAATTAAATATTTTATGCAACTATGAAAAGGATTTGAATTTCATTGCAACAATAAAAAAAATATTTTAAAAAAATATCAAGGAAAAAAAACGATTAAAATTCAGAAAAAATGTCATAACTAAATAAATATCTTTAAAAAGACAATTATTTAAATTTTAAAATGGTGGAAAATCAAATCAGTGTAATAATGTTTTCAGAAATACGAGACTTTCATTTTTTATTTATTAATTTTTTAAATAATTTGCTGCGAGTACTACTTTATTAGTTGTAGAATTCATATTGTTAATTAAACACACGTTGTGTAATTATCAGTATCTGAAATAGGATTTTTTTAAAAATATTATATATGATAGAAATCGCTTATCAAATGTTTTCAACCAATGCAAATGTCATCTTTATTATGTAAAACTTCATTTGTCAATCCCTCCCCCTGCTTTTCCCTTTGGGTATAAATTATTTTTGGAAATATAGTTATGTATTGATTGAAGAAATTTCAGCGAGTGTTCTAGTTAATTCTTGGCTTCATCTTTATTTCTGTCATCATTTGACTTTGCAGCTGCCTTAGAAAAATATTTGCTTTGAAAATAAAATACCTAGTTGTTTTATTTGATATCTTTAATGGTATCGCGAACTTGATCTTTAATGTTTGTCTGCACTTATTTATATGCAGTTCTCTTCACGAAACACATTAAAGCTTTAAATCTTATGCTATTTCCAGATCTGTAACATTTATTGATACTGACCCATAAGAAATGACCTTTATTAAAATAGCAGTCAAAATTGTCCCTGACAAATGGTACCATGAATATAAATGTGGTGCATTTCAATTCAAGCTCTTTACTTTTTTTTTTTTTTTTTTTTTTTTTTCCAAATTTTTTTTAAAATTGTTAGTAATTTATAATTTCTTACATTTAACTTTCATTTGTCTGTACATATTTTATATTTCCTGAAAAATACCACGTATGTTTCTATAAAATGAAGGGAGAAAATATATCTGGAAGATTTTCTAGAACATCTTCTGAATTTTGAGCCACATTAATTTTTTTGCCTTCAAAATTTTATCATTAGAGTTCTTAGATTTATTGTTTACTTGTTAAACATTGCTTAATTATAATATTTGCTTTGCTCTTTTTGAATGATTTATTTTCAAATTGATTATGTCCATCCAGATACATCCATTTTAACTTCTATTTTTGCTTTTATGAAATTTTGCATGAAATTAAAAAGCTTTTTAAGCTGTCAACTAGTTTAATAGCCTGGTAAATTTTGGTATGCCGAATCATCTGATGACCAATAACTCTTAAGTATTAGATAATTGTAATTTTCAAAAATTAGGAAGCAAACGAATTATGTAAAGTCATTTGCTATTTCTGTTACATTCGAGGAATGTTGTACCCCTAAAATTTGAATGACAATTTCAAAAGCACAATAAGTTAATTTAAATTGTGTTTTACTAAATAGCAACAATGTCTGAACAGTGGTTATTTATAATAATATGAATATTTCCTTCATATTATATAAAAGAGCCGTACTGCAGTGTATTTGCATACAATATTTTTTAATAAAGGTTTTTAATATCAATCATTCAATTTCAAAGAATATATTTTTATTAAATGAGATAATATATTTTAGTTTTTACTTTTAAAATGTGATGTATTTATTATAACATGGCAAACTCCTAGAGCAATTAAAAAGAATTGTTTTTTCTCTTCGGATAAATTTTCGAAAGTTTTCATATTTGTACTTCAAAAGCAAGTTCATACATCTGTGGAATTTTGCATTCTAAATCTATATAAATTGTATATTTGAATCACATTTTATTTAAGCCTGAGATGATGAGATTTTAATAGAGTATGTTGAATTCATTTGGTATAGCCCTGATGCCAGTCTAATACCTAATGCTGACCTTTGATATTAGAATTATGTTTAATTGTAATAAATTAAATCGTGTCTAATGCATCTGTATAAATATCTTTTAATGTTTAAAATCATCAATTGTGTTATTATTTTATTTTAATGCTTTAATCTGTATATTTATTTCCAATGTGTATTTCAGGATCTTCTCACTTCAATCCATCCACATATCTTTTAAATGTACAAGAAATTGATGGTAGCTATATGCAAGATGAAGACCTCTCAAAGACTTCCTATCATATAGTTAAAAGATCTGTTGTTGCACCACCCATTAAAAAAGCTACCTCATTAATAGAAAAGAAATTTCAAGCCAAAAGCACATCAACTGAAAGTAGTCTACAGAAAGTGATTTCCTCGTTTGACACAAAATCAAAAGAGGAAAACAGTACTTTGCCTTTGAATTCAACAGAAATCGATGTATCTTCTACTCAAACTAATGTTTCTTCTGAGAAGTATAATGTTTCTACAACCAAACCGTCATCAACAGAAGCAGCTAGTAGTACAACTACAACTACCACAACTCCAAGCAGTACCTCGCCAGTGTCCACCACTTCTATTTTATCTACAACTTTAGCTGATATTGCTCCTCCCACTAAACCTTCAAATATCACCAATACTACGGTCAGTTTGTTTTAAACTCATTATTAATTTCTTAATACTATCATGTGTAATCATTAGCATTTAATTTTATTTTTACTAGTTAATTGACAATTTAATTTAAAGCATATATATATATATGCAAGAAATTTTTTTAAAATTGTGTTAGCACTAGAAAATAAGATAAAGTGGTAAGTGAAATAAAATTCCAAATTAATTTTTTTAATCAAAAAATTGGTAGGTATCATGTGATTGATATCTACTTTTATGCACCGCTTATATATATACTTCCAGATTTTTTTACTTTTATACAAAAATTAATCACAGGAGTGAAAATTTATAGTTGGCATGTGCCAGCTGTTTAAAAAGTTTTTTTAATACATCTTCAGTAAAAGAGCAATGGAATTTGTTTAGCATAGTCATAAGATTGAAATTACTTAATTGTTCTATAAATAGGGTGCTGGACATGAATAAATTAAATTTATCTAATATTTTATGAAAAAGAAAATCTATCTATATATTTTTCATAGCAAAGTCATAATTTTATCATTAATGGGCTTCTGACTTATAAAATTATATGAGGTCATGATAGATCTTAAATGTGTTGGTATAGATATTCTTCTTTTCTTGTGGTTTGAACTTGGGAAAATGTCACATATCTTAGTATTTAATTGTAGCTCAAAAATATGTTCCAGATTAGTTTGCATGTAGCTCTGAAATGAAATGTTAAACTAAATCAAAGTATAAATAAAAATAAAATGCTATCAATCATTATTTAAGGAATTGATACCACTGAATTATATTTGCAATGCTACTTTATTTTATTTTGTGCAATCATAGTTGGTAAAAAAAAAAAAAAAGTTCATCTAGACTGAAAAGTTTTATCATAAATAATCTTTCATGTTTTTGAAACATTGTGTTGCTGATCTTTTTAAAAAAATATTTATTTACAGTTTTACCTTGAGATGTTATAACAGGTTTAGTAAGGTTTCATAATAAAAATTCTCTTATTTGCATTATAGCAACTGCTTCAAAAAAGTTTTCTCACTGTTTCATTAAAATCATAGTTAGACATTTTAATACATAGTTATACATATACGTGTGCATAACTTGTTGCATTCGACTGTCTTTATCTCCTATTTTCTCATAAAGAAGGGGGAAAAAAACCATCATGCTTGTCAAAGATTTAAAAAAATTAATAAAGTAATCAGGATACATTCTATAATTGCTAGTAG
This sequence comes from Argiope trifasciata, assembly GCA_026543055.1. NCBI lineage: Eukaryota > Metazoa > Arthropoda > Arachnida > Araneae > Araneidae > Argiope > Argiope trifasciata. The sequence goes on along the minus strand of JAPMOQ010045887.1, from coordinate 705,916 downwards.
ATTAACTTCAATCTCCTATTATACATTCTAAAAAATGTATTATATTTCACAAATTTAATGAATGAAATATCTAAAATCAGTAAAAAAATTAGTGCCATATTTTGTGTAAACAGCAGCAACTTGAAATTTAAATCTAGTGGAATGAGGTTTTTGTTCAATTCTTTGAATAAATTTATTTTTAAATGTTTTGCTCTTTTCTTTATTTTGTTGCTTACTATAGTTTAAAATTTGTTCAATAGGTGGATCATCACATTTATTACAACTCAACTATGTTATTAGACAGTGAAAAGGCTCTAGCTTATTGGGTTGATTTTAGTAAACTTCCTCAAGATAAAGTGGTAGTACACCGCATGTTATCAGATTCTCATCGAAAAGCTGCAGTGAGTTGAATTACAAACTGAAATTTCTTTTGTATTAGAAGTATCTTTTATAATTTGATTCCAAAAAAATTATTTCAGTATTGAATTTTAAAAATTTATTGACTGTTTATTATTTCAGACTGTCAGTTTATCATTTGACTTTCCATTCTATGGTCATCCTTTAAGGAATATCACCATAGCTACTGGAGGTAATTAATTATGTTTATGAATTGTCATAGTTATTATATTTGGTATCTTTCTCTGATTTAGATAACTGTTCTGTCATAATTTTTTTTCTTACCGAATTTACCTAAATATTTAAAATAATACTATAAGAACCATTATTTGCTTTTTGACTCTATAAAAATCTTTGTTTTATTTCATTATGATATAAATATACACTCATATAAATATTTATTGTATTTCAAGAAATAATTATTTAGTCAGCCATTAATAATATATTTTAATCCTGCAAATAATGATTAACTGACTTTTAGTGAGTGATTTGTTATGTGTTATACAAGATGAAAATGAATAATTTATTTCATTTGTGAATTTATTTACTAGCCATTTTTGGTCCCCAACCGTACAACAGGAATATTTGCTATATATTGTTTAATATCAATTAAATCTTCTGTTCTCAACTTGATGTGGGATGCTTAAAATAATTTTAAACATTATTGAAAAAGAAAGAACCGTAAACCTTAAATGATAATAAATCATTTTAGTTACATTTTAATGAAATAATTTATACGAAATAAAATATTTTTGTATTAACAAATGAATTGTATATCAGAAACAGCTTTAAGTATCATATATTCTTGTTTCTTTGGTGAATGAAACAAAATTAGTACTTGTTCTTAATGTCTCTTAAACTTTTCATAAAATGTTTTTATTTATTTTTTTCACTTTTTGCCATTAATTCTGGTTATTCAATTTAAGTAATGGTGCATTTATATAAAATACTTTATTTTTTTTTCAGGATTCGTTTACATGGGAGATTACATGCACAGTTGGCTAGCAGCCACACAGTACATTGCTCCTCTCATGGCAAATTTTGATACAAGTCTTAGTAGTGAATCTGTTGTACAATATTTTGATAATGGTAAGTTTATTTTGAAGCATATCTCTTTCATTTTATTGATAATATAATTTATGATTTTGATATTTTCCTTTGCTAAATATATAAAATTTATATGTACTATAATTTTTGTATAGTTATAAAAATGTCATTTTCTTTAAATTTTCTGTGTTTTTAGTGCTTTATTCATCGCAATTTTATAGTATACTTTATTATTTTTCAGGGACTGCATTTGTAATTGAATGGCATAACGTTACTCTACAAGATGAAAGGAAAGGTATGAGCTTATTTTTACTCTATATCTTTTATTTAAAGTTTTTGAAAAATTGAATTTTTAAATAAAGTCTCATTCTTCATATTTTTTAAAATTTCAAATTAAGTATCATTTTTCATATTAAAAAAAAAATAAAAGTAGTTAGCATGCTCTTTTTGATACTTTTTTGTTTTGATTAATTCTCATTTTTAAGAAGTGCATAAACGATAAGTGTTTTATATTTTCTCTTGATTGTTGTTGGTCACTTTTCAAAATCAGCGTTTCCTCCATGGAGACAAAATTTGGAACATCTTTTTGAGAATCAAATTATGTTCATTTCCATTTGAAAAATATGAAAATGAAATTTTCATGTCATTCTAACAATTAAATCACATATCCAGTGCCTTTTAAAACATAATTTCTTGCAATATAAAATTTTGTAAAGTGATGTTCTAAATATATTTCTATTAATATTTCGTCTGCTATATATGACACTTATTTCTTACTCATATTGGTAAAAATAATGAATATCATTTCAAGCATGAAATAAAATTGTTTCACTTGATTTTATGCTGAAAGCTGGTTTTTTTCAAAATTTTAGCCCTTGAAATTCTGGAATTTTTCATTGATATTGTAACTTTATATGAAATAGCTATGAAAATTATGATGTTCAAAACAAAAAAGGTTTTCATTAAATAAAGAAATCTAAAACATTTGTAATTATTAAGTTACCTTAAATACATTTTTTTTTCATTTTAGAGCATCTTCATCAAAAATATTAGCAATATTGATAGATTAACTATTTTTCGTTCCATTGAATTTTTTTATAATGATTTATCGTGAGAATGGAGAGAAAAAAAAATAATGTTAATATATATATGAAGTTAATGTAAGTTTTTCAAAATTGAAGCATTCAATAATTTATGTTTCAGTTATACTAGTTAAGTAATACTTATAATTTAGTTATTATCAAATTATTATTAAAATCAAAGTGGTTTGCAGAAAAATCATTTTTATCTCAAGCAGATTTATCATTCAGCATCATCAAACTCACTTTTTTGTTTAGTATAATTCCTTTTTTATTACAAATTTATTTCAAGACTTGGTTATAAAGAATATTTTAATCTTATACATATTGGAAATACAAATATTTGCTTTATTTCTTATATATTACAAATGTATGTTTTCCCTCTACACTTTAATTGAGAAAATCTAGAAAATGCAGATATATATGTTGTTATTTTAACTACACAGATTGTTTAATATTTTATTTTGTTTGAAAAAAAATGATTTAATGTTTTAAAGAATAAACTACTCTTTGGTGAATAATTGATTTGAATGAATTGAATTTGATGAATAATTGTTTTAATAATAATCATTTAATTAAATGCATAACTGTCAATAAGACTCTCAAATGAGTAATTTTCAAACTAAAATTTGTAAATAAAAAAATTGCTTTTTTAGAAATATGAATAACAATGACAAGTTTTAGCCCAGTCAAAGAAATTTGTTGGAAGAAAAGTTTTCTTTTTCAAATAGAGCATTTTTAATTTGTTGATTAATATAAGAAGTACAAATATGTGTAATTATTCTTTTTGTTTATTACATTATGGGAATATTCCAAAGTTTTCATTTGCAATGGTAGTGTTTAAAAGAACTGAGTCAAATATGTGATATAAAAACTAACCAGATAATTATTTATTTCAAATGTGTGAAGGAATAAACATTTAATTTTTTTTTTTTTTTTTTTTTATGTTGCTCAGTTTCTTTCTTTCTTGTATCTTTAACCAATATCATTAGACAATTATTGTTAGTGTTTAATATATATACAAAACACTTCCATGAAAGTAATTTGAAAAGTTTTGGCTTAACACGCTCACATGCACAAAGCTGAGAAAAAATGTAGAATTTTATCTTTGTTTCAGCTATTTAATTAATTATCAAGAAACAATTATGTTTTTAAAATGTAAAACGGTACAGTTGATCTAGAAATGCTTGTGCAAATTTCATGTTGAACTGTTTTAGAATTCTTGTAATAGTCAGACTCATATATTTTCTGTTTCATATATGTAAGTGTTTGATCTAATATTATATTTAATATAATCCATTCACATTTAATAGAACTGGAAAGTAAATTATGCTTTTTGTTTCTGTTTTAGGTGGAAATTTCACATTCCAAACTATTTTGTTAGACAATGGAGACATTGTTTTTGTTTATAAAGAAGTGAGTTCTGTTTTTAATATTTTACTGTAAACCTGCTGTTCTGAAGAAATCAAAAATACATTGGGGATATTTAGTGTACAAAAAACTATATAACTTTCAAATATAAACTGTTATTCAACAAATGAAATTAATTTTCATTTTTATCTAATATTAGACAAAATTCTTATGTAATTACTCTGCAGAATTCCATATTTAATTCTGTGTAATTGATTATTAAGGAAAATATAAGGAACCTATTCTATAGTTTTTGTTATTTAAATAAGACAAAATATATCTCCCCCCTTCTGCAAGTGATATGGATGAAGCAAATAAAAATGTTTTGATACTAAATATATTTTATTCCCTCTCTGCCCTGTGTTATGCAATATGTTCAAAGAAATCAATAATTTTTGTATTTGTTACCATAAATTAAAATGTACTATAATTATTATATTTCCTACTTTGAATTTCATTAATTTATAATTTTTGCCCATTATTAGGCAATTCTATCAATTAAAAGGAGTTTAAATGCTAAACGAAGCTCTGAAAAATGAAGTGAATTAATTTGAAATATTTTGTTAATGGTTGTCATAACCAAAGCTGGAATGAAAGTCATTCTGTTTGTTCATATGAAAACACTTTGAGAGTTTGATGATATGAGAGTTTTAGAATTAAACTAATGTTGAAATATAAATTTTATGAAATTTATAGTTTTGATTTTAAGAATAATTCTTTAAGATTTTCTTATTCTCAATTTTATATTCTTATAATTATTTATTCAGCTGAATTTACATTTGTATGTACATTTTTAAAGTAATAGAATACTTAACCTAATTTTTATATACATATATTTGTGCCAGATTCCTGTTTCTGTGACTGAAATTGGAGATGAAGCTCATCCTGTTAAAGTTGGATTATCTGATGCTTATGTTATTGATAGAATGATTTATTGTAAGTTTTGTTGATTATTTTTATTAATATCATATATAATGCATGGGTTAATATTGTCTGTGTTATACAAGTTCAACTTGAGAAATTTACATGTTAAATTGTATGTGCTGCAAATCTGTTTTAAATTGTGTACTGTCTTCATGAAATCCTCATTATATGAGGTTTGACTGTATTATACAGCATTTTTCTTCAGTATGTATTGTTTTACATGTTATTATTTAATAAGTATTTTGTATGAGTATTTAATAAGTTTTTTCTTGGCCAATGGAGTTTAGAAAACTTTACTAAAACAAAGCCGATTATTGGAAATTGTAATAAATAAATGTAGAAATCAGAATTGTTCATCAAATTTTGTCAATTCATAGAGAGAAATTCAGCATTGTTTCCAACATTTATTTTTCTAGAATAATTTTTAAATTATGTTTTAATTTTATGATAAATTTTAAATATCCTTTTTTGCATTAACAAAAATTAACACATAAAATTAAAATTCTATGGGTTATTTTCGTAAGCCCAGAAACAAGAGCTTTCACCATTTTTCTATAATAGGAGCCATAAATAGAATAATTACTGCTGACTGCCTTGTGTTAAATCCAACAGAGCTCATTTCATTTCATTCTAGTTGCTCTTGATGCCAAAATTTAAAATTAATAACAACTAAAAATGTAATGGAATTGTAAACATTGTGTGTGTGCGTGTACCAACATGTTGAGAAATTGGGATTTCCTCAGGCACCAAGGTGTGATTTGTGACAACCATAATGGATTTTGCTAGAAACTGAATTTGTAATAAGTGACAACACTGCTGAGCAATTTTCATGGGAGCAATTCCGTTTATTTATATTTTGTCTCACCAGTGGGAATCACAAATACATAGATAAGATGCTACCTTATAAGCAGTTTCTTTCTTTAATGAGGTAAAGAAGTATTATCGGGTTGGTTTACTTCTATTTCAATTAGGAGAATCTCTCCTGGGGATTGGGACATGGCATTTTCTCATGTAGCTCCACCTCTATTCCTATTTTTTGGTGTTGCAAAAATATTAATTCAACTGAACCAGAATGCTTAATGGAATGAAGGTAATTCCATAGTGGTATATATATTTATTAATTAGCCGCCTTTGGTGACCAGCTGGTTCGCCACGAGTAATGGGTTCTAACATTTTCAATTAAATCACATATTCATTAGCCTTGAAGTAACTCCGGGCATTGATTGGCCAGAAATTAATATTTTCTTTAAGATAATGGACGGAAATTTCTAAAAGAAAGCGTTTTCCTAATAATATTCTTTAATTTTATAAATCAGTCAGTTCTAATGATTGATTTAGAAGACTGATTGATGTAGCAACTTTTATTTAAAATATTAATAAAAATATTTTGTAAAATATGGGTCACAGAGCAAAGTATGAAGAAATCTAAAATTCATTATTCATAAATGCATTGTTTAACTCAAACTGCATAAAATGTAATTATTTACTTCATTTAGATCAAATTAATAGTATTAAACAATATTATATATATGGCTATTAATAATATTTTACAAATTGGCCATTGGAAAGGAATTTGAATGCAGATCCTGTATAAATTCAATACTGTATAAATAAAGATAATTTATTCAATTTATGATTTAAATATTGCAAACGATCATAGAATCCTTTGCCTTGCATTTTTTAAAGAAAATATCACATTTTATATTTATTTTATTTTATCCAGTCA
>JAPMOQ010045887.1:678800-694355 GCA_026543055.1 Argiope trifasciata | reverse complement strand
TATTTCATTGCTCCAAGTTGGAGCAATAAAATATGGATACTCATAAAAATTGCTCCAAGTTGGAGCTATTGTCATCTATTCAACTTTTTTTTTTTTTTTCTAAGACAGATTTTAGTAGGAATTGTCATAAAAAGCAGTTGAGTTCATTTCGATTGAAAGACATCTAGAAAATAGGCTGTCAACTGGTTGAACATCACCAGTTATTGTTCAAAAATATTTATTAATGATTGTACAATAAATTTATATACAACCTAATACTTATTTCTTTATTTTAACAAAGCTATATGATCTATTTTGCAAAAAATAAAGTTTTGCTTTGGATATCTGAAAAAATGCTGGATTCACTAATGAACTACTAAAAAATCAAACAAGTTTGGGAACCATAGATACAGCTTTAACAGCAAATTACATTTCAGTAGTGAATGTTTTTTTTAGTTATTGCATTGTTTCAATATAATAATAATAAATACATTATACTTACATATAATGTAAGAATTTTTGTATGAAAAAAGTCGTGAAAATAAATATTTATTAAAATTCATGATTAAAATTCCTTTTGTACTGTGTTGTGTGAAAAATGTTTTCGTGTTTTCTTAAATGTTTTCTGTTATTGTCAATATTAATTTTATTATTTTGGCAGTTACTTAATTCTAATTCCCTTTAATTATTTCCTAGCATGTCATTTTTTTTTAAGTACTATAGTCTTTAACATTGCGTGAATGCTTTTTTCATTATTAAATTTGCTTAGAAATTAGATTGCTAGGCAAATAGTATTTTTTCTTATTTTCTAGTAATTTTTTATTGATTGTTTGCCTGTTTGTCAGAATCCGTTTTTGATTTGTAGAAATTTTAACAAATAATCCTTAGTTGTCATTTTTTTATTTGTTTAATTTTTTCATTATGTGTTTGCATGATTTTCATAGATTCACCATATAAACCATATACTTTATACCCGAAAACTCCTAAAAATGATTATCCTTTTGAAACAACAACTGCATCACACATGTCTTATAAACCTGGTCAGACCAGTGATGATGGAGCGTCAAGCAGTGCTCGAGGTATATTACAAAAAATAATAATAATAATTTTTTTTAACATTTGGATTTTATATGTAATTAAATATAAAGAAATCAAGTATAGTTTATAAATAAAATGTATAAAAAATCAAGATACGTTGATATGAAAAATATTTGTTAATGCTAGAATATTTTTGAATTTTTAGACTTTTACTTACTTAAACTGGTTAAAGAAATCTGTGCATTACATTTTTCTTATTGTGTGCTCACATTTTCTTTGTTGATTCTGGCTGTTAGTATTATACTTTGAATTATTTGCTGTTAATATAAATGTACAAACATGGATAGAAGATAGCATTTTGATGTTTGTAAATAGTTTGCTGTTATATTATGTCATTTTAAAATGCACAAATGATAGTATATTTTATATTCAATTCTTATATTTATAAATTGCTTTTAATTTTGGTAACATTATTTTTGAATCAGGTTACAGGTTCCATCCTGCTTTATATGACATGATTTTTACTGCACTGTTATGATATTAGTGAATATGATTTTTATGTTGGTATAATGCATTTACATCATTTAACCCTAATTATTCATATGCTAAAGAAGATATCAGATTATATAAGTAAAATTTGAATGAAAATGAAGTATTTTTATAAGCATATTGATTTATATCTTAAACTACTTATTGAAAGTCTTTTTTTACATGTGTTTCATTTTTCAAATCATTCAATTAAAACAGCATATTTTTAATCTTTAAAATTTCCTTTCATCATTTAATAGTTTAAAAACATAACCACTATGCATTAAGTACTGTGACATAAGTATTTCAGAAAACAAAGGACAAAAACGCCAATAAATATATTGTTATCATTTTTAACAAAGTCTCTCATAATGGTGAACTTGTGATCCAAATCATTTATTTATTTTCTGCCAGCACTTATTCATTCAGAACACAAAATCTCTAATTTAATTCTTTTCTTACAATATTCTGCCTTTTTTTTTTTTTTTTTTTTTTTTTTGGCATATAACTACTGGCTTTCTTTATTTGAAATATTGTTATTACATACATATAGAAGGGAAAAAAATGCAATTAATTCAAGAATGATTGCAAAATTCCTTTTTCATAAAACTATCATTTTCATTTCTGTCTTCACTAAATATTTTATTTATTTATTGAATTTATTTTAGTTGCTGAGGAATCTACATCCATGGGAGTAGGCAGTGTGATTGCTGTGTTATTAATTCTTGCCATGGTCATGGGAGGCCTTGTTTGGGTTGGCTATGCTTACAAAAATCCACATACTTCTTCAGGGCAGCTTTTAATTAGAGTAAGAGCCTTTAAAATATTTCATAATAAATTTTTTAAAGTTTAGAATATTTTGCATTAAAAATTTTGTAATTTAATCCTTTTAAGGGAGTGTTTTCTGATTTTTCTTTTTCATATCTTGTTTGAATAATTATTTAGAAACATAAATTATTTTTGATTCTTTAACGTTTAATATACTTGCACATTTTATATGGCTCATCCAAAACTTTTTCATTGTAAAATATGAATAATGGACAACTATGAAATACATAAGAGGCAGAAATTAGCTGGCCAATTTTTATAAATTAGATTATAATATTTACTTTTGTAAAATTTAATTATGGATCATTTGGGAGAAAAAGCATCATTTTCCTGTCCTCTTAATTATAGATGAGTAGGATTTTCAATCAAGATATAACTATAAATCATTAAATAAGTTGTACTTTTGTTATGAAGACCTATTTCTTTCTATTCTATTCTTCTTCTACATAATACAATGTTTGTTTATGTTTTTTGAAAACTTAATTTAAGCATTCCAAAGAATTTAGTATGCTTTGACCTTACACAAATTTTAGGTCCAAATGTAAGTGTTATGAATTATTCATTTTACAATTTTGCAAAGAATTTTTATTCTCACAAAAAATAATATTTAAATTTCAGATACTTCATCACAGAAAGAGAGAAAAAAAAACATTAGAAGAAATGAAACATACAGAATTTATAAAAATGTTTCTCATTGAATCTGTTAAAGACAGTATAATGCATTTCATTTCTGAAAATTCGCATAAAATTATGACAAATGTTAATGATTTAAGTTGAAGTGTTAATAATAGGTTTAAAATGAAATACTGAACTGAAAAGGGAGGTGAAATAGCAATACCGCGGATATGAACAATTAAAATATTTTTATATTCAAAACCATATCTGAATAAATTTTTGAAGTATTACCCTAATCATTTTCAGTTAAATTGTTTTGTTTCTTTTTAAGGAAAGTCTTTCTAGTATTTCAAGGGAAAGAATCAAACAAAGAAAGAAAAAAAAAAATTTAATGATCAAAAATGGATAAATTTTTGATGATTTTTGAATAATTGATTTGCATATATATAATTGATTTGCAAAATTAAGTGCTCTACTATTATTATTACTTTACAATAATATGCACAACTGAACATCTATTTATTTAACTTGAAGATAAATGAAAAAAGAAAGAAAGAAAGAAAAGAGCAGTTTTAAGATACCACAGTATATACTGAATTTATTTATTTATTTATTTTTTTTTTGTAATTTGATTATTTAGAAACAGTTATACATTAGGTTTTTTAAAAGTACAAATATATGATTTTCTTATTAAAAAGAGTTACAGGTAATTATTTTTTAAAGCTAAGAATAAATTTGTTTCTTAACAAGTATAAGTAACACTTTTTCAAAATCTTTGATAATGTTTTAATCACAATTTCAAAACTTTTTTTGCATTTTAAATTTTTATTCCTTACTTTTTCATTTCAATTTTTTTTAAATTATCTTTCACATTGTAAGATTTCTGTTAAGGAATGATTCTTACTGTAAAAAAATCTAAGCTGTTATGAAATAAAACTCTTGCTTTTAGTTAAGAAAGGGTTTCATGCTGCAGAAGCTAGATACAAATAATATATTTCATCTTGACATCTTTTTGTTAGTGGGCTTGTTAAATGCCATAAGTAACAAAAACACTAATTCTTTTCATGAATAATTTCAAAAGTTTACATTGCAGTAAAAATTAGAGAAAAAAATCTTTATTTAATTTTTATATCTTTCCAAATGGTTGATTTTTATGCATTGAACAAAGGCTTTACTTTGTTCAACAAACAGAAATGATGTTTGAGATGCAAAAACTTTTATTAATTAAAAATTTAAGATTCCTAGAAAAAAACTTGAGTGTAGATATTTAGTTACATTGTACAATTGTGTAATGTATATATTAAACATTATTTTATTGTGTAAAGAAAATAGCATTGATTCTTTAATGAATTATATTCTTCATAACATCAAGGAAATAGTGTAGCTCTTATCTTTTGACAAGATTTCTTTATTAAAGCCATGAAAAGGAACCAACTAGGAAGGTTGGGAAAAAAATTATGGGAAACCATTCTGAACTTATTAGTTTCATAGAGAAATTTGTCAACACATTGTTTGACTCTGTGGGAAAATTAATAGCCTATGATGCTCAAAAGTTATAGTGAATCATAGTTTTGAATGATTAGAAAATTATATTTAGAACTTAGATCATTAGAAAATACAAACTTATAGTAATTACTAAGCAATAGACATAATCTTTTGCTAAATAATGCGAGATCATCAATGTTTTCTGTACATCTTTTTCATATACACATTTTTATTTATTTATTGTATTTGTTAGAAATATTTGCAGTTTTGAAATTTATCTTTTCTTATATATATTTTCAGTACCGTCCTAGCCAGTGGCGTTTCCGAAGTGGGGAAGCTAGATACACAGCAGCATCTGTACATATGTAAAAATTAATTATTCCACTGAAGTAAAGACAATAACATATTGGAGGTCTCACATTCCCTAATGTTGACATAAGTGCACCTTATTCGCCATATCATGTCTGCACACAAATTTCAAAGTGAAGCTCTGAGTAGTTACGTAGATTTTTAGTTAAATGAAGAAAACATCATCACAATACTGGTTTGAACTATGTTTTAAGGATTGTTTTATAATTTTTAATATTTATTTTATCTTTTTCTTTTATTTAATTAATTTTAACCTTGGCAATTGAATCAATCAATTTATAATATTTTGTTTGTCTCTACTCATGCCATTAAAAACCTAAGTTTGAAGAGCCTGTGCTTATGTATGGAAAGTCAAGTAATAGGTTATATTTGTGCTTTTTTTTAATTGATCCAAATTGTTTAGCTCGTTATTACTCTCAATAAAAAGTGCTTTAACATGGTACTTAAACGAATTTTAAGAAATTTTACTAAGTAAATCTTTTGAATCCAAATGAGATGTGCCTTTACTGCTGTGTCATAAAGGTTTATATTTGAAGTGTGATATATACATAGATATATATATTATAGCATTTGCATTGGGTGCATTTATAAGAACGGACAAACGAAATAAGTACAATTTTCATTCGTTCATGCATGTGTTCGAAGAATTTCCATATGTTACGATTTTTAGCAACATGCAAGGTGTGACTGGGTTGTTTTTCATGCTTGTATATAATGTGTTTGTTTGAAAACCTATTAATTATCAGCAGAATAAAAAACATTTTCTGTCCAAGATGCTTTTGGTTGTGAACCTTAATGAATATAGAGTTTTAAAGACTGATTATATATAATATTTATAAAAGAGTTTATTGAATGTACTCTCTGTACTAAAGCCACCTCACAGAAATGGTTTTTATTTAGAGTACTTCACACAAAATTGATTATAAATTTTTGTTCAGTTAGAGGATGTAACATAGAATCTTTTCGCTGATTTATGAATATCAGGTTGAGTTCCATTTGCAGACTACCAAGAAAATAAAATATCTTATTAAGAAGCATTAAGATGTTATTACATTGTCAAATGATGTTTATTTAGAGATCTGGCAGGTTAGACAGCCTATGCTATAATATTGCGAAAAATTAGCTATTAATATTACTCATACATATTACTGGTATGAAAATGAACTGTAAAGTTGGGCTGATTTCCGATAAATCAATAATCTCTTTCATGACTAATTGCATAAAACAGCCTTTATTTTTGTATAAGTTCCCTTGGACACTGAAACTAGGTATTTTATGATTTTCCAATGTGTCTGTAAATATAGATGTACTTTGATGTGAGAGAAAGATGTAATTATCTATTCTATATAGAAAAGGATGTAATAATCTAATTATAATATTGTGTTATAAAAAGTAAAATAATTCTTTTCTCGTCTTTGCACATGCATGAATGTTTGAAATAAGAATTTGTAAATAACTTATAAAGCAGCTACCCCAACTTAGTATTTGCTTGGGAACATTTTCTTTGATAAATAATGCATTATTGTTTAATTAAAGTGCAATTTTGCCTGCCAATATTGTAAAACATGAAACCTTTTTTTTTCCCCCTTGCCAATATATGAAATCATAAGAGGTTGTTACTGTGTGGTTGTACTTTTATTTTATTTTGATTATTAAAATGAAGATATTGAATTCTGTATTTCATGTTATTCCTGATTCTTCCTATGTTTAAGTTAAAATGCATTGAATTATGCATGTGTTAAGAATCTTATTTGTTTTGTTTAAAAATTGAATTATTGAAATTTTTTTAATTTTGTTTCTAATAAAAATAAATGTATTATTGTTAGAACTACCAACATAGCATTTGTTAATTAATGAATGATTTAACATTTTTGAAGTTGGATAGAAGTGGGAAATTTTTATATTTTAATTTCATTTTACAAGAAACATGTGAGAATCTCATTTTGAAGTTTTTGATTTATAAATTACTGAAGCTAAAATTTTATATTATCATCTTTCTCCTACAAGTCTCAAAATTGTGTACTTGATAGCGATTAAAAAAAAAACATTGTTATAATTTTATTTATGTTTGTCTTTTATTATTTTTGACTTTATTATTATTTTTTATTATTATTATTGATCTGCATTTAATGTTTTTGTGATTTTATTTCTTGGATCTAATAATTTTTTTAAAAAGCAATCTGTTTTCTAAAATAGGTGGAAGAAATACAAAATACTTAGCAGAAGGATTTGTTTCTTTAATATAAGAATTTTTGCAATTTTATTTTCATACATTTATTCAATTCAATGTATTTTCAAATATAGATAAGTATCTCAAGTAGGGCCCATATTTATCGGAATGCAATGCAGTGTAATATAATTGATAAATAAAATTTAATATTTGTAAAAGTTTTTATAGCTGCACATAATAAGTTAGATAAATTACATCTAAAATTAATTTATTTACAAAGGAAATTGTTGATTTGATGTCAAACAACAACATTTCGAAAAATATTTTTTGCAATAATGCACCTGTTTTTACTTAGAGGGGGGGGAAAGTTTGCATAGTATCATAAAGTTATAACATATTTTTGTTAATAATTAGATTCTGTTCTTATAATGAAATTAGAACTAATGTATTTATACATTATCACACGAAAAAATGTAGATAATATCGCTGTACATTTAACTATTTCATACAAATTAATTAGGCAAAACAATTTCCTGCTGCAAGATGTTTAATATGTTTCAAGTAGGATGATTTTATATTTCGATAACAGAAACAAGCATATCAAATGATAAATCTTATGACATGAAAATGTTTACATCTTCAAAAATAGTTAATCCTTATTAGTTTGTATATCTATTTCAGATTTTTATTTGACAAATTGTTTATTCAGAAATTAAAAGGATAAATGGGAACATTACTGAAATAGGCACAAAAAAAGTATAGAAACTTATTTTATCGAAGATATTAAAAAATTAACTTTACAAAAGCCATTTATATGTAAAAAATAGTCTTAAAATTTTATATATTTCAATTTGCAAATATAATATTTTTCATGAAAAATCATTTTGAAAAAATGAAAATTTTTAAAGTGTATTAAATTCTTTTTCCCTTTGGAAATGCTAAAACTAAAGGTGAAGTTAAATTGATAATTAATTTAAATATGAAATTTATTTTTTAAATTTTGTGTTTCAATGCAAATAGAGGGGCGGGTGCAATGTGTTTGATTTGTAAAAAATAAAAATTTAAATTGTAAATTTAATCACTTTTAAAAAAAAAAAATTGTATCATAATAGGTGGTATGGTTTTTTATTTTCATTTCCTATGGTGGCATTACTTTTTTTAAATATGCTACAGAATGTTACTTTTCATTTTAAGTTGAAAATCAGAATGCTCTTTCAGCGTATTCTATGAGATTTTATAATTCTATTAATATACAGAATCCTTCCATTTTCAGCACTAAAAAAATCTCAGCCCATTCATTACATTTCTGGTTTTTTTACAAACTGCCTTTTCAAAAAAATCCATGGGATCTATTTTAATATAAAATTATTTTATGTACTTCATGAAAGATCTGCTTGTTGACTTCTCATTTTATAACATGTGTGCAGCTTTTGTATTCTGAAATTATTTTAATGTCCTTAAGACTTGAAACTTAGTCATTTATTAGTGATATGAAATGCTATCTGTAAATGTCCTTCATAAAAATTTCAAATCTTGAGTTATACATCTCATTTTGTGAACATTTTTTTTAGATTTATGTTAACATATTAGTTATTCAAAATGGTTTTCTTTTGAAATTTCATGTAAAATGTTTTTAGTATTAGTGACTTTGCTCAAACCAAATATCAATATTATTTGCTCAGTTTCCTGTAATTGATAATGTGTGATTTTGTATATTTGTCAGCTTTTGATTGTGCCTGCTACATGACCATTGTGATCTAAGCTAATTGTAAATAAAGATGAATGCTTTTTAATGGATTACTGTTTATATTCCTGTGTATTGATTAAGATGACTTGTATAAGCATTATGTATCTCATCAGAGATGTGGGTAATTTGATTTGTTTAGAACTATATCAAAATCTGCCCAATTGCAGTGTGGGGGGGGATGCGTATTTTTCGGTGCACAGTTTGTTTTGAAAACAAAATTGTGGATTTAAAAAAATAAGGCAATAATTGTTAATAATAAAAATGGATCATGCTGTGTGAAATTATTTACTCTATTAATTTTTATCCAGTTGCTGAGAAGAAGAAAGAAAGAAAGAAAAAATCTGAAACAGGTGGGGTGTAATCATAAAAAAAATGCCATGGAAAAGAAATTTACAGTTAATTCATCATAAGTATTTATAATTACAGAATAATGGTCATTCTAAAATTGTGTTGAACTGATGATGAATTTTTGTTTATGATTATTTTAAAGTGAATTCCCTAATTCTCCTGCAATCACAATTCAAATAACATAAAATATATTTTGACATTAATTATTTAACTTTTAAAATTCAGTGATAGAAAAAACATTAATATTAGTAACTAACTATTATTGAAAGTTCTGAAGAAAAGAAAGCTGAAAGCCTAATTTTTAAAAAAATGATCGGAAATAAGTTCCCGAATACCATACTTCTGTCTTGTCTGATACTTGAATCCTGTAATTAGATGGAATCTAAATGTCCCTTCATCATCATCTTGTGCATCATGAGCTAGATGCATTGAGATGATAGATAGCATTGCAACTTCAACATCCAAACCTTATCTTTTGTTTCCTAAACTCTTCATTTGATGTGGAAAACATGCCAAAATAAGGATAAAACAATTGTTTTAAATAATTACCTAAGGTATAAGTAATGAAAAATAAAATTATACCTATTAGCATTGCAGATTATTATTAGTATATTAGTATTGAATTAGCATTAGTAGATTAGTATTGCAAAGAATAAAATAATATATTAGATTGATGTAATATATCTTGTGAGAACATGTGATATATATTTTGTAAATTGTTTTCACTGATTTTATGCATAAGTCTTGTGCACATGCTAAAAATTGAGACAAAATGTATATACCTGTTTTAAATCTATAATCTTTTACATGTTTTAAAACAGCATCATTTCTCAAGTATACTTTTTACCTTACGTTTTTTATTTCTTTCATTTTTTAATGCTATTTTAGAATGTACTGAATTTGAATATAGCTGCTTTCACACTTTTTTAAAACTTTTTCTTTGGTATAGTCCCCGAATTTAAAAAAATAAAATCAAAATACTTTTTTTTTTTTTTTGAATTTGTTTCGGTTGTGGTTCTTATAGTTCTTGAGAAGTTATTTGTGTTTACTAAGAACTTTTCTAAAATTCAATTTTCGAGTGTACTTTTTGCTTCACATTTTTTTTATGCGTGCTAAGTAAAATTTAAGTTACGGCTCCAAATTTGAATTTTTCTTGGCGATATATCGCTGAATATGGTAACCCCTGCTTGACCGGGTGGCTATCCTATGACAACCCTAAAGTGGTCTGTTCAGTGTCAGGTGTCTCTCTTTTTGACTTGTCACTCTGTTAGGATCAGAAGTTTTTTTTATTACTTTAATTTTTTTAATTAAAATTTTTTTGAACCACATGGGTGTTATAGCGCCATTTTGGAGCAATCCAAAATGGAGGACAATTGCCGAATTTTGTAGAATTTGGCGAGGGTCCGTACCTTAAACTTTACTTTTACCTTTTATACCTTTCATTGTTTTTTCACATTTTTAAGTCAACTATTTGAATATATCTTCTGCTAGATTAAAGTAGTTTAATAGATGGCCAAGCGAGCTTGGATTGTGAAGGGATCCGAGACATTTACAATTCCTGGGGGTTTGCGAGCAGGAGAAGAAGCCCCCTAATATTAAAAAAATCGACAAAATTTTTTAAAAATTAGATTTTATAATTTTTAACTATAGATTTATTCCCCTGCTCCCTTTCTTAATGTAAAATATATTCACAAGATTAGTGATGAATTAAAAATTTGCCGAAACTACATAGGTCCATGTAAAACATCTGAGGGTCAATGTTGGTAATACACCCACTTAGTAATTCATTTCATTTAAATTTTCGTCTTATTGCAGTCAGTGTTCCCAGATGAATTGATCCAGTAACATTTACTGTGGATGTGAAAATTTTCATTTGCTAAGGTCATCTGCCTAGAGGTCATTTGAATTTTCCTATCATCAGTTTACTTTTGTTTTGTGTAGTTGTTGAACTGAAGAATTATAATTTATTATTGATAAGATTTTTAATGTTATGTGACATGTGAGAAATTTACGAAAATGTTTACGATTCTTCCAAAAATCATTTAAGATTTTATAATAAGGTTAGTTGTAGAGAAATAAAACCACTAATATCTAAAAAATTAAATAATTAAGAAAGAAACTGAGCTAATAATGTTTGCAGTATCTCATATCGGTACAGTATGAGTACTGCAGTACTAAATAGATTCTCATTCACGAAGTATACGGAAAATATGGCAATTGTCAAAAAATTCGAAATGCAGATTTTAGCTAATCGTCTTCCCCGAGTTTCAAAAACTATATTCTTGGTATTACATCTGTTTGCCTGAGATAAAGGTAACTCAGAAACACTTGGAATTTGGCATACGGTCTTTATGCCAAATATACTGATTTCTAACAATTTTGAGCAAAATCTGTCAGTCCAGATATAAATTAACACAATATTAGAAAGCAAAAAATCAAATTTAGTGTATGAATTTAACATTTAAAGAGTAAATAAGCAATTGATTTCCGTCTATAATTTCAAAAAGCATCCAATTGAAATAATTCTAAAATGCAATGACTTAAATACATCATATTTGATATATGAATTTGTGACCATAATTGTAGTTTTGTGTCAAAGTTAGCTTCAATTTATTGAAAAAAAAGCATCTAAAACACGAATTCTATTTTCTGATATTATTAACTTCATTCAGGAATTAATCGCCAAGGTTCACAGGATAAATTCAGTCAAAATGCTAACTTCACGTCAAAGGTTAATACAGGGTGATCCGAAAGTCGGGACAAACCTTAAAAATGAATAATTCAAAAACGAATAAAGATAAACGCTGCAATTCGCACTTTGGATGGAAAAGAAGCCGGGTTTTGTATGTCAACGAAATAAAAATAGTTCTGTTGGTGATAAACAGATGGCGCTGTCGAATTTTTGATGTAGGATTATGCAAAGCAACATACGATATCAAAAGGAGCAACTGCAGCTGGTAATGGTAGTCAAAGCTAATATGCATCGAAATGCTGTCCATGGTTGAGAAAGTGCTTAGTTAAACTTTGTTATAAGAATTCGAAAAGTATCTCTGTGGCATTTCGAGCATATAGCTACATGAAGGGTATGCGAGAGGGCAAAAAACCAATAACGTCTTCTGCATGGCTCTTTGGCGTCACGTCCAAGAAATTGACGTTTCCTCAGTAGCTGCTGCTGTTGAAACGTCTGTGGAGCAGACGGTACAATCCATGGCGGCGATTTCTGTACATGGGAAGTGCAGTGCTCGAGAAATTTCGAAGCAGACAGGAATGTCGTATGGAAGGATCTGGAGAGCACTGCGAATAACTCTGAAACGGTATCCCTACAAGTTGCAACACAACCAAGAACTGAAACCTCCTGACTTCGACTCTTGCCAAGATTCTGCGAATTTGGTATTCAATAAGTTGGAAGAGCAGCACGACTGGCTTCACGCTGTGCTTTGTACAAATGAAGTGCGTTTCACATTCTCTGGTGCTGCTAACACCCACAATTGTCGAATGTGGAGCAAAGAAAATGTACATGCATTTGTTGAGGAACCTTTGCAACCGCCTAAAGTGACAATCTGATGTGGCTTCACTATTGGTCCTTTTTATTCGAGCAAGTCGTACAGACGGGTTTTAAAACAGTTTCTGTCATTAGTCAGCGATATCCAGCACTTTTGCAGAACAGCATTATTCCTGAGCTGCAAGCGCGACAGGTTCTCCAAACAGTCACCTGTATGCAAGACGGAGCACCACCTCATATTGCTCTGTTCGTGCAACGCCTACTACTTTCAACATTTGAGGAGGATCCCATCATCAGTCTATACTGTAATCACGCATGGCCTCCAAGATCTACCGATCTGGCACCCTGTGACTTTTGGCTGTGGGAATTCTTGAAATCGAAGGAGTACCGCGACCAACCGGTATCACTAGCAGCACTGAAAGATGCCATCCGCAAAAATGTTTATAGTATAACACAAGAAACGCTACTAAATGCTTGAACGGTGTGATGACTCATCTCACAGAAGTACTTCTGAAGGATGGACTGCACATCGAACATTTAACTAATTAACTAATTAAGCTGACTTGAAAGTTGTCAACCTTTTTTCATTTGTAAATTATCTTTTGGCGAAATAAAAAAAACTATGGCGCCATCTGTTGGTCATCAACAGGACTATTTTTGTTTCGTTGCCACTCAAAACTCGGCTTCTTGTCCATCCTTCAGTGCAAACCGAATCTTTTTATCTTTATTCGTTTTCGAATTACTCATTTTCTAAGCTCGTTCTAATTTTTGAATCACCGGTATTTGTACATTGCACTACTTTCTCTGGAATAATTCCTGTGTTAGATAGGTTTTGGGGAGACTACTCCAATCGATTTCATTTAAAAGAAAACATTATACATTTTACCAGCCCTCTGTATCAGGAAGCTATTAGCTTTGCTACCAAACTGGACATAAGTTTGTGAAATAAGCTAAATCGAATCTATCTAAGAAATAACTAACCTGTTTATTCATTGAATATTTGTAACTATATGAGTTTCTAGTATCTGGAGAGGAAATTTTTATGTGCATTTCTATTTTTATAAAGCTATTACAAAGTTTGTAAAATACTTAATATTTGAATTCAATTTGAATTCTTTTTTTGCCACTTTTGCCCCAGGAATTTTGAAAGGTATTAGAATAAATGTTTTTCCGATTTGAAATAAGAGCCGTGGTGGTCTGATCTCGGCTTCGGAACCTGAGGGTTGTACGTTCGTGACCCGATTCCACTGACGAACGTCCTGTAAGCGGGTCTGGTGCACGTTAAACCCGTCGGGGCTAAACGTCCTTCCGCAGGTGTGATTTGAAGAGGGGGATGCCAGCTCAGGTGTCGTCCTCGTCATCTGGCCGCGGTTTAATATTGCGAGGTTCGTCCCAAAATAGCCCTAGTGTTGCTCCAAAACGGGGCGTTAACATAACTAAACTAAACTAAACCGATTTAAAATATTAATTTAATGCAGCGAGTTTGGAATGAACTGAAACAACAGTGATGTAACATTTTTTATTTATTCATTGCATGTCGCCTTTAAACTTCTCCGCGTTTCAACTCTCTCCACCCTTAACACACAGGGGCTTTTGAATAGTATTGAGAGATCACTCTAGAAATAAATGTGTCATCATCAAAATGTCTTTTCAACTAAGAATTTGGTTTTCACTCTGAGAACTGATTCTCTTTCAATCTAGTGTTTACAGAAAATAGAATTTGTTCAAAAATAAATAAAAAAAATATCCCGGAATATTATTTTATAAATTTTTAAAAGTGATAGAAGCATTTGTTGGAAAATGATTTAGAGGAATTATAATTCCTCAAATTGCATTACGAATATAATATATTATTTTTACTGGCATTCAGAGAATTTTACTTTAGTTTCTTTTAATTTTTATTTTCAAGCATTTTACTCGCATATTCAGTATTCGAAATAAAAATTATTATTATTATTATTATTATACACTGAACTGACAAAAGTCATGGGATGACTGTTAATATCGTGTCGGTCCTCCTTTCGCCCGGCGAAGTGCAACAACTCGACGTGTCATGGAGTCCACAAGTCGTTGGAAGTCCTCTGCAGGAATATTGAGCCATGCTGTCTGTATAGACGTCCATAATTGTGAAAGTGTGGATGGTGCCGGAGTTTGGGCACGAACGGACCTTTCGATGATGTCCCATAAATGCTCGACGGGATTCATATCGGGCGATCTAGGTGGCCAGATCATGCGCTGGAATTGTCCGGAACGTTCTTCAAACCAATCGCGAACAGTTCTGGCCCGGTGACATGGCGCATTGTCATCCATAAAAATCTCATCGTTGTTTGGGTACGTGAAGTCCATGAATGGCTGCAAGTGATCTTCAAGCAGCTGAACATTACCATTTCCAGTCAATGATCGGTTCAGTTGCACCAGAGGATCGAGTCCATGCCAAGTAAAAACAGCCCACACCATTATGCAGTCACCACCAGCTTGAACAGTGCCTTGCTGACAGTTTGGGTCCATGGCTTCGTGGGGTCAGCGCCACACTCGAACTCTACCATCAGCTCGTAACAACTGAAATCGTGACTCATCTGACCACGCTACGGTTTTCCACTGGTCTAGGGACCAGTCGATATGCTCACGAGCCCAGGAGAGTCGCTGCAGGCGATGTCGTGCTGTCAGTAAAGGCACTCGAGTCGGTCTTCTGCTGTCATAGCCCAAGGAAGACAAATTTCGCCGCACAGTCCTATCGAACACATCCCTCATACGTCCCACGTTGATTCCTGCAGTTATTTGACGAAATGTTGCGTGTCTATTAACATTGACCATTCTACACAGACGTCGGCGGTCTCGGTCGTTAAGTGCAGGTGGTCGCCCACTGCGCTGTCCATGATGGGATGTGATGCCTGAAATTTCATACTCTCGGCACACTCTTGATACTGTGGATCTCGGAATGTTGAA
>JAPMOQ010045887.1:642361-653800 GCA_026543055.1 Argiope trifasciata | reverse complement strand
AAAGAATGTAATTCTTTTACTTACGAGCAACGAACGTACACCAGCCAAAGATAGAACCAACCAATGAGAACGCACAGAATCATCCCGGGTACATTGTACATCATCCAAGTTGCGAAAGTTATATCTGTACTCTCTGGGTGAAGCCTAAGATGATGAAAATATTTTTTGGAGGGATGGAAAAATAAGTATTTAAAAATAACAAAATAAATATATAGGGTGAATAAAAATGTTGGCGAGCAAAAATAATCCATTTTGTTGCTCAGTATTTTTTAAGCTGGGCTTTCAAAATCAATCAAATTTTTTTTTTTAAAGAAACCTTTTCAATGTAATTCAATAAAGTATGGTATTTAGTTTTAAATTATTTTAAAGAATAAATTTTGATGTTTTCACTGAGCAAAAATAATTGGATATTAATTTTATCGGCATTGTAAATTGCTTTATGTAAAATTTAAAGACGTACAAAATATTTTGGACAATTCAGGAGTCGGGTAGTTTTGGTGTCCAAGTCAAATACTTGAGCTGGAGTTGTTTTAACTTATAATGTTTGACTTAAATTTTCAAAAACAGAGAAAATGCAAACTTTTATAGATATGAAAAACTTAATTATGAAACTTTGGAAAGAAAAAATGTTGCATAAATTGTAGAGAATTCTCGTTCAGCAACGCAATACATAATTAATATGTATAAAATGTATGGATTATAAGAAAGATCTAATAGAAATGCTCTATAAAAAGATTAAAAGTTTCAAGTATAAAGAAAGGAACTGAGATTTGTGGAAAAGAATCCTAAAATTTCAGCAGTAAAGGTAACAAGACAGTTTGTTGAAAGAGAATCTATTGCCGATGTACATCTACGGACTATAAGGCATTTTTTTATATTCTAAAGAATATAGAGCATATAAATCACAAAAGAAACTATATTCCATATACTACCTTTTAAATCATCAGAAATGTGAAAAAAATCTACCTCGAATATGCTAAACACTATTTTGGAAAGTCCGAAGATTTCTGAAACTCTGTTATTTTAATTGATGAGCCAAAATTTAATTTGTTTGGACCCGATGACCACCATTTTTTGAAGACGAAGGGAACTTATGGCACTAAAACCAGCAAATAAAAAAGCGCCTGTTAAACATTCTGGTGGTAGCGTTATGGGTTTGACTGCAATGGGAGCTAGGGGAGTTGGAAATTTGTCGTTTATATGATGGATAAAATGGTGTATCTAAATATATCTAAAATAGAATTTACATGTCACAATGTTTTCTTTATGATGTACAGGAAGTACTGCCCCGTCCTCCGCAGAGTCCTGATTAATGAATTAATATTTGAAAATAAAAAAACTGTATTAACATCAAGTGTCACCTACTACAAGTTTTAAAAAAGTATTTGAACTAGAGTGGATAAATAAAAAGTATACATATATCATAAATAAGTGATTTAAATCGATCTTTTTCGAATCTAACTAACGATTATTAGGATTTACAAATTTTCTCGACAAGACATAATGATATGCTTTGAGAAAAATATCACTATATTATTTTTTCTACACTCCATCATAATAAATTCGGTATCGATTGAAATTAAACATTTGCAGATAATAATATAGATAAAGAAGTATTTAAGAAATTTTATATATTTTAATAAGGTTTTCAAATTATATTCGATAGTGGAAAAAAATATTCCTGTTTAAAACTGATAATAAAGTTAATGTATTCCTAATTGCAATAGACAATGAAAAAAAATATTCCTAATAATAGTTGCATTACATTTATAATGAATTTTTGGGATTCATTTGGGATACTATGTATTACAGTTTCTTTTTAAAATGTATTCAAAGTGACATCCTACAGAAGTTAACCTGATGAAATAATATATACAATTTAACAAATCTAATACTATAATACGAGGAATGGTTGCCAAGTCGAAAATCGCCCCAGAATTAATAAACTCCTGTAAACTTGGGGGTCTGGGGTTTTTGGCCACGAGAAATCGATTGGAGCCGGTTTTGAAGCGCTACGGTCGAGCAGTTCGGAGTTACAGATAGGATATTTTCAAACTTTATTAGTTCGCCATAATGGCTATAGATGGCAGCACTTAAATTTTCTGTGTCTATTGCCTAATAGGTTTCAAGCGGTAACGTTCGGGTTATCTTTTCACCAATGGTTTCACAAATTTTCTTATGGCATGTATTGTTTTGATAAATCACAGTTGAAAATTTAAATCTTCGAGTTAGCTTCGATACCTGTTTTCTCCGAGCGGAGCTCGGTCACCCGCTGCTGGAAATCAAACAAGATTTCTTAATAAATATATTCTAACTCCAGACGCTTAAAGTTTTCCTTTATCAAAATTGATTAACCAACAAATATATGTTTCGTTTTGTTGAAATTATATATCAAACATGTACGATTCTATAATATACATTTATATATCCCAAACAACATCAAAATTAAGCTATTTTGAAAAACGAAAACTTACTCTTCCAGCATTCCTTTAAGCACTAAATTTGGCCCTGTTCCAGTGAGTGTTCCAGTGCCACCGATATTGGCCGCGTAACAGACACTAAGAAGGCATGCCACTTTTAGAGTAGAGCTTCTAGCTTCCAAACTATAAATTATATAAAAGAAAAATTAAGTTTACACACAGTCTAAGAAAAAAATATCTAAACACGTGCAAAATGTGTGCATATAGGGAGCATTTCACTAGAGAAGGTTTATTTGTTTAAAACCAAATATAAATTGTATATCAAAACTAATACAAGTTTTGAATTTGTCACCTGTCGTATGTAAAGTGTTGGCAAGCCAATTAAAAATCATTTGGAAGCTGATAGTTTAGGGTTAGTAAAAATGGAGCGTTAAGCAAAAGAACAACTTGTTTTTATTGCTGAGCCATATTTAACAAATAATGAAAATCTGGTAACAAAAGTTCGAGAATTTAAAAATTGTTTCTTTTGATCGTATGATTTATCACTGTCGGGTTTCTTCTCATGGGGTTGTTTAAATCGAAGATGTGGGCTAACAAGCCCAGAAGCACGCGTACATTGAAGGAAGAAATTCAACGCTGTAGCAACGAAATTAGGCTTCATTTATACAAATGCAATCCTGTGTACTTTACAATTCAATAAAAGGATAGCAAATTAAAGAAAAATATATATAAATATAATGATAGCAAATAAAAAAATACTATATCTTTATTTAATTCAAATTTTGCATTAACACATTGTTCTATTGTGCAACGCTTCCTATTTACTAAACCTATACTATCACCTATCGTTTTTTAATAAGATTGCCGACTCTTCTCTTCATGGTGGCAAATTGAAATCTTGTGTTAATTTTATGGAATCTTTTATATAAATATATAATAAATAATGAAAAATGATACATGAAGGAAAACCTATAAATTCTTAACTATCCATTTAAAATTTATGAAATGCACCAAGTTTTCTCATAGAAAAATACGAAAGATATCAAACTAAAAAAATCATTTGTACAAATTGCTATCAAATAAGTAATTACAGATTATTGCAACTATTATAAAAAGTATTACTCTAGAAAAGATCCATGAAGACGAAAGAATACTATTATTTGAGAGAGCTTTTTGAAATATTCTGTGAAAAAGGCAGGAAACTGATGCAGTATTCATTACATCTCTCCATTAATTACATTTTCATTGAAAGTAAGAATAGTGGTTATCAAATATATGTCATTCTCATATAAGCAAATATATGTCATTCTCATCATAAAATGCTCTCTAATTACCGTTTTCATATCTATATCTTTTGGGAAGTTTAGTTTAGTTTAGTTTAGTTAGATTAACGTCCCGTTTTAAAGCAACACGAAGGCTATTTGGGAACGGACCTCGTCATTTTGAACCACGGTCAGATAAGGATATCTTTTGGGAAGGGGAAGGGATAGTGTATTTTCCAAATTTCATAAATTTTAAATGAATTTACGAATACATATAATTATAAATAGATTAATTATCTACCACAAGTGTGATTTCAGATAAGAAAAAATTGCAAGTCATGAAAAGTACGCTGCAACCAGACAGAAAATAACACTTGCTGCAGAATGTTTGTAAGTTTTTACATACGTTAATGAAAGTATTAATTAAAGAATATTTAATATAAGCGTTTATGAAATAAGGAAATAAACTAAAGTTAAAGGATTTTTTCATATTATGCTGATAAAACTATTTACTTACACTTTTTTAGTACTAGATTTTCCGTCATCTTCAGTATTGCAAACTTGCTTACTTTCTGTAAGAGAGTTGTCTGAAAAAAATAATTAAAAAAACGTTCTGACAAAAGAAAAAATGTTAACAATTAGCAATTTATTAAACTTAACAATTTATTCAAATTTAATTAATTCAAATTAATATATGAATAAGATAATGTTTATAGAAGTAGACAAAAATTGTTGGATTCATTAAAATATTATTTTTGCCTTTTAAACCAAGAGCGCCTTTCTAAATTGTTTTCTAAAATGATCTATACCAATACTAAAAAATAAAATGCACTACATTTCTAAATAATAAAATAAATTCAGCTAGGAATCCCCAAAGGCAAAAAAATCTTTTTTTCAAATTATTAAGTTCTGAAAATTGCAGAAATCAATTTCATAACCTTTTTATGCAACTTCACTTTATACAATTTACAGCAATATTGTTCATAAAATTCGGTTTAAGAAGCTCGGTTTAATAACAAGCAGAATTTTATTCATATGAAACATTTATTGAACAAATGCTTGATAAATCAACAATCTCGATAACTATTTTCTGTTTCTAATTAAAATGAATGAATGAATAAAGCAAATGATGCTGTGTGGTCTTTTATTCTGCTATCCTTATACACTTATTCTAATTGTATTATTTTAACATATTTTGGAGCCTAAGCATTCGAATGTAATGGTCACTTTGACCCAAAGTGATCAAGTAATGTTCATTGTAGTAATAATAGATTGCTGATGCGAATCATATAGCATTATTAGCCTTCAATGCATTAAACAAAGTAAAATAATTTAATAAACTAAGACAAGTCTTTCGATTAATGAAGCTTACTTTCTTCAAGTTCAATGTCATTGCACTTAGTAGCCATCGTTATCTTTCCAACCACAGCATCCACAATAGGAACCATCATGGCTGTTGTTGCCGTATTGCTTATCCACATAGACAGGAGCATAGTTGTTATCATAAAGCCCATCATAAGCCTGAAAAAGCATTCTATATTTTTTTATCCAAGCAATTTGTAAATGATGTTTGTAAAATATGTTTATGTAAGTTTAATTGTCTGAAGGCAATATATTTCATGGAGTAGTCGAAATACACTGATGGAAAAAAAATCCCAACACCAAGAAAAAATTATTGTACAGTAATGAAATTTTAGGAATACATTTGTCTAGGTAACATATTTAATTGATTAAAGTTTCAAGATCACAGGTAGAGCCATTTCAAATGTGGAATGTTGGTACATTAGTAACCGGTGTAACCACCAGAATTTTGAATGCAAGCATGCAAACGTGCATGCATTGTGTCGCACAGGTGTCGGATATCAGTTTGTGGGATGGAGTTCCATGCCTGTTGCACTTGGGCGGTCAATGCAGGGACGGTTAATGTTGGTTGTGAATGACGCTGGAGTTGTTGTCCAATGATGTCCCATACGTGCTCGATTGGAGAAAGATCTGGTGATCTAGCAGGCCAAGGAAACATGTCGACACTCTGTAGAGCATGTTGGGTTACAACAGCGGTATGAGAGCGAACGTTATCCTGTTGGAAAACACTCAGTTGAATGTTATTCATGAATGGTAGCACAACAGGTTGTATCACTAGACTGACATACAAATTTGCAGTCAGGGTGCGTGGGATAACCACGAGAGTGCTCCTGCTGTCATACGAAATTGTTCTCCAAACCATAACTCCAGGAGTAGGCCCTGTGTGTCTAGGCCGCAGACAGGTCACTAGCAGGCGTTCACCTGGCCTCCTTCTAACCAAGACCTCCTTCTGCGACCAAGGCAGAACCGGCTTTCATCTGAAAACACAACAGATCTCCACTCCGTCCTCCAATGAGCTCTACCTTGACACCACTCACGTCGCAAACGGCAGTGGTTTGGAGTCAGTGGAATGCACTGCTCAGGTCGTCTGGCTCGGAGCTGTCCTTGAAGTAACCGATTTGTAACAGTTCGTTGTGTTACTGTGGTGCCAACTGCAGCTCGAATTTCAGCTGCAGACGCAGTACGATTAGCCACAGCCATACGCCGAATACGACGGTCTTCCCTTTCAGCAGTACCATGTGGCTGCCCGGAACCTGGTCTTCTTGAGGCAGTACCTTCCCTTGACCACTGCCGCCAACACTCATGCACTGTGGATACATTCCTGCCAAGTCTTTCAGCAATATCGCGGAAAGAAAACCCACCTTCCTGTAGCCCTACAACACGACCTCGTTCAAACTCAGTGAGCTGTTGATAATTGCTTCTTCTTCTCAGAGGCATCCTTGAATAACATTAACCCTCTACGTCAAATCTCAACTGTAAATAACGATCACGAACCTTACAGCGCTTATTTAAAGCAAACCTCATTTGCATGTTTATAGTGTCGCTACTAGCGCCACACTTACGCTCGTCGCTCGAAATTTGAATCGACGTCATCTTCCAGATGTATAAACAAGCCTACCAAATTTCGTTTATCTAGCACAGCTCCTTCCTAGAGTTGGGATTTTTTTTCCCATCAGTGTAGTTCCGCCTATCACAAATAAATTTTATGTTGTTTTTCAAAGCCTAGATTGTCTATGAAATACTCACCACTTTATTTCTGATCCTATCAACAAAAGAACTTTAAGGGCTATTCTTTCATGTAATTTGCAATCTTCCACTGCTATGGCCACTATCAGGCCTCCAACGAACATCATGAAGGATTCCTGTTTTTGAAAAAGAGCAACAAGTAAGGATTTCGATACTTAAACATGAAATCAAATCTATCAATACTGACACAACTTTGAATTTTTCGCTATGGTAAGATAGAATTGCAAAGAAGGGTTTTAGCAGAAATTAGAAAGACAGCTTCGTATCGCAAAGATTTTTATTTTTATTTTGTGAAGTTATTTTGGTTGGATGACATTTTCCTAGCTTGACCTTTTCTATAAAATCAAACTATTAAACCACTTAAAATTCGGATATTTTTTTATGCGAGTGCATCAAACTATAACTTAAAGTATTCTGAAAACATAGAAATACTTTAATTCATCATGTTTTCAAGAGTAAAATTCAAAGCTACAAAAGAATGAAAAATAGAAACTAAACTTTGGACCCTCCAAATAAATTTAACACCACACCTTTACTGCCTCATTCTGTCCTCAGAGCCAGCCTTCTCTATGAAGAGGCCCGGATGTAAAAAACCATTTGGGGCCCTAAATTTTGAGCAAAGTAAAAAAAAAAAACATTTGTACATTTATTTAACGCGTGATTTTGTTTTTGTTATTAATTACTCCATTAAAATTACAATTTTCCCCAATTTATTTTTCGATGCTTAATATAGCAAGAACGCTTACATATTATACCCAAATACATCATAGAAGATATTCCTTGATTAATTTTAATTTGCTGAAAGAGGGTTCAGCATTTTTTTACAGAAACTGGCAATGTGATGAAAAATTTTAACACAGTTAATACATTTAGAAATAAAGCATTATAATTAGTATATATTGGAATTATTAATTAGTATGTATTGGAATTATTATAATATTGAGCTTTATTTACATGCCTCTCATTCAATATTAAATCCAGTTGCAAAGCAATTATTTGAATTAGGTTTTCATTTACATCGTTATTATGAAACGGTACAAAGCTTTTGGAACAATTTTCTAATTCATTTTTTTCTAAAGTTTTTGAGTCAGTGATTAATTTGAAATACTTTTAAATATTTCTTCTATCTGTACAATACAAGTATCCGTTACAGAATTAGAAAAAAATAACATCTAAATTCCTCAACCAAGTTTTTCTGCAATCTCATATTCTATTGTTTTAAGTTATAGTTTTTTTTTTTTTTTTTTTTTCGAATTCGTTTTTCAAAGAAATGTTCTGAAAGATTCAAATTACTTGCTATCGATTTTACTTCGTCTAAATATGAGTTAAATTTCGTTCTTAAATTTTGGATTTCAATTTTAATTTTATTGACTAAATTAAAAGCCCAGCCGAAAAGAATTCTTTTTATTTGAAATAGTTTATTGATAGCTAATTTTGAACAATATTGTAAACCATTCTATCAAGCATAAAATAAATGCCATTTCTTTATTGAATCCAATGGACTTTAAGCTTCGGTACCGCTGTAATATTGTTATTTGCATCAATAAATTCTTCAAGGGCATTAAAGGGTTACTCTAACTGTATGTACACTGCTTTAATCGTATCTATTTTGGCTTCCCAACAAGTGCTGCATAATGGTTTGAGAGTAATGTTAAAATGCTTTTGTGGATTTCCCCATCTTTTTGTTGATGCAGAAAACAAGCAATAGAAACATTGCAATAACCTCCCATAAATGTAATACATACTGCCTGGATGCGGCATCACAAATCAATAAAGTAAAAGAGAATGATAAACCAGGCACATTCATAGATTGCATGAAAGCAATAGAGATCTAGATTTTCTTTTCTAGATTTTACTCTTTTATATGGCCCTTTTGTGTTTTTACCGTTGTCGTATACCTGTCCGCTGCAATCCATAATGACTAAATAAAAGTGCTTAATACTCCCGAATAGATCTTTTGCTAGTCCTTCTCCAATCACACCAGTTATTTCAATAAACCTTATAAATGACTCATTTATACTTAATCTTTTCTCTTCAAAATTTACATACCCAATGAAGACTGGTTTGTTTTTATGACAATTGTTAGAAATAGAATCCCTTTAGATATTGTAATATGTAGCTGCAATTACATTGTTTTAAATTTTGTCAAGAACTTCATTTCCTAAGGTAGGAATAATGTGATCTTGTAATATATGAACTAAATTACTGACAATTTAGTTTGTGGAATTTTTTATTCTATTTATATGATCCGTAAGCACAGATTCGTATTTACTTAGTAATTCGATTACCCTTAAAAAATTTCCATTATTAGGCGTTCCTATTATTTCGTGGATTTCACGAAGAGGAAGATTATTATGTTCTGAAAATGAAATCACATCTACGGTTCTTTGAAATGATAATTTAAGTCATGCTTTTTCCTTACTTATATTAATTTAGATTTTTTTTTTTTATCAACAGTCGAACATAAATTTAGTCTTATCGTAATTCTTTCTAAAGTGTTATTTGCTAGGAGTTGACTGTTTAATTAATCGCTATTTTACTCTTTGTTTCAACAACTTAGTAAAAACATTCACAGATGCACACATCAAAAATATTACATTAGATATAAACAAAAGTCGATAGTTGATGAATCCAGCCACAGCCTGGATTTCCGGGCACCAGACTCGCCGCTCGGTCTTAACGTGTCTGAAGGGGATTTCATCATTCATAGATGAACTTTTCCCGTCTTTTGATGGATATCAATATCTTTGTCTAATGAAGGCGTCAGTTGATGCTCAGTCAGCCACTTGTAAACAAGCATGTAAACATTTTGCATGTGTACCAATATTATTGCTCAGAACACTACTTTAATGCTTAATCACGGTGGGGGGCCCATCAGTCTCGGGGCTCAGGTGCATAGCCCCTGCCGCACCCCCTCCCCAGATGGTCGGCCCTGTTTGTCCTATGACTAAATATAATGCCCCAGAAACATTTTCTTAGATCATCTCTTCTCAAGTATCACAAAAATCTCCAAAATGAGTAAAAGTGCATGCGCATTCACACTCAAGAATCTATCTAATTTCAGTCACCACATCGTTTGAATGGCATTTCTGATTGAAAAGGAAGACGATGCAATAAAAGATGAAAAGACAAATATAAAGGATATTAATTACTAACCACCCTCAATATGAGAAAATCTTCTAAGATTAAATCTCTTTCAGAGTCAAATTTGCTTAATTACCCCTTAAATAAATATTCGGAAACCAAAAGCTTACTTTTTCAAGAATGCACGATGTAAAAGTTTTAACGTGCAGTATAAATGTAATTATTTACTGTTAAATAAATCTTCGGAAGCAAAAAGCTTACTTTTTAAAGAATATGCAGCGAAAAAGTTTAAATGTGCAATATAAATATAATTATTTACTGTTTTTCCCTTAAATAAGCAGATATTGAGAGATCATCCATTAAGAATCCGTTAACACGCTTTGATTCCCTTTTGCCAAGCGAAATCTGATTATATTTTTACGTAATGTTCTAGCAAAAATAGAAGCAGAGGGTCATCATTCACTTTTGGTGTGTTTGTTTATGTTAGTTGATACACTTAAGACTCCATCAAGTTCAAAAAGTAAACTGATGAAATAATTTAATAAAGCATTTTATTACATTATTTCATCAGCTTTTCGAATATTGAGCAAGGATGAATTTCCGTTGTAGATTAATCATTTGTTTTTAGCTAAGCATGGGAATGAACAGGATGTTTATGTTGGTCTGAGTCGGATATTATTATTATTGTTATCACTTTAATCTACCTGCAAGAGTGTCCTTTATATCATGAAAGAATACTCTTATGCTTTAATATTATTCTAAATATATTTATAAATAGGTTATTATAAACTTTTAAGAGAATAATAAATAAAATTACATTGGATAATTTTTAATAATTTTAAACAATTTTTGTACAAAAAGGAATGGAAATAATACAAAATGGTCAAAGAATTAATAGAATGGCTTGAAATTAAAACTTTCGAAATTACCAGTATTTCAAATAATATATTTTTTTAATTCGTAATAGAAAACTGTAAAAGCAATACGGAAATTTTTGAAAAGCAATTGCTAATTAAATGTAAAAAGCAGTGAGTCAGTTTCATATGAACTTCATTGCATCGTTGTAGTGTCATCAAATATGTCTCAATCATTCCAAACATATAAATTTTTGATAAATCTTGGGGTTGTAGGGTGCTTGTGATTTTGCAAGGTTTGCACCGATTATTTTACCAGAAGACATCGTTAACCTTTTCAAAATTCACTTATAACTTTTAAAATAAATTAAATGAAATAATTAGTTAACGCAATGAATTCAAACATATTTCGAAATAAGCGAAAAAAGAAAGAAAGGAAAAAGAAAAGAATAAAGAAAAAGAATAATCACTCTTGATTTTATTCGAGATTGTTATAATTAAACTTGGTCTATTCAAAAGGTTTGAAAGTTGGTTCTGTAGTTTCAAAAGGAAAAAAAAAAACAATTTCTTAGTATGCAATATCAGAATTTCATTTTCTGGAAAGTATAAAAAAAGATACAAGAATAAAAGGAATTCATTCAGTTTCAATAAAAGGAATTAATTCAGTTTCAATAAAAGGAATTCATTCAGTTTCAATAAAAGGAATTCATT
>JAPMOQ010045887.1:622486-642351 GCA_026543055.1 Argiope trifasciata | reverse complement strand
AGTTTCAATAAAAGGAATTCATTCAGTTTCAATAAAAGGAATTCATTTATTATTATTATTACTACTGAAATGAAGCTGAATAGTTCATTTGAGTTTTTCTTTACTTTAGAACTAAAAATGCTAATAATTATCAACAAGAGATACTTTTTCATATTTAAACTTAATTTTATATATTTATTATTATTATCATTGAAACAAAACTAAATAATTCATTCATTTATTCGTTTTACTAAAATTAAAAACGCAGATGAAATTCAATTTTTTTATTTATATTGTCTTTTTCTCATAAAATCGCATTTTAACACAAAATTTTCTATTATTCATTCAGTTAAGATTTTTTTAAATGCCATTTTATAGAATACTTAATGAAAAGTACTTATTACCTAGTAACGATTGCTCGATCTAACACAAAAGGATTTTTGATTGAGAGAATTCCATTTCCAGAATATCAGAGGTCATTTTATTCTGTGTAATAATAATATATAAAAACATAATTTTCAGAATGGAAAGCGGGGGTATAAGATAATAAAGAGTTTATTGAGCTTTTGTTTATTCGTTGCTGCCGAACATTCTTTTAATTTTTTTTGTTGACACTAATTGTGTCATATGAAATTATCTTTATCTTTCCCGCATTGTTTAGGGTTACAGATCTCTATATTTACTGATTCTTATACAAACAGGTCACAGATTCTTATACAAACAGGTCACAGATTCTTATAGAAATTTTTGAATTAACTAACTGTAATTTCTACAACAATTACATAATTTTTCTTTATTAATATAAAAGGAACCCCTCCCCCCCCTGCAAACAACACCACAAATACTGGTGCAATGCCAATTATTACCAAAAACTATAAGACTCAACTTTTCTTTCCCTTCCGAAGAATCCTTTTTCTACAATTCCTTTTAAAGAAAATGTTTCCTTTAGTGGCTCAGAGTTGAGTTAAAGTCTATTTGAGAAGGCGAGTTTTCATTATAATAATTTAGGTTTACATAAAATAAATATTTTCATTCAATTTTATTAATAATGAAGAAGTACCTGTAGATGTGTCCGTACTGACGTTTTATATGCCGGAGCAGATGAGCTATGTTACCAACTGGATGCAAATATGATTTGGAGAATGTAATTTATCAATTTGAAACTTGCTGTGATTTGTTGAAATTTTAATAAAATATCAATCCATATTTAAGTAATTTTTCTAGCTTCAAAAATTTATTGCACAAAAATCGTTTTTACACAGTTTGAAAAGTTAAAGAATTATATTTTTAATTACATTAATTTATTTCTTTGCTTTATTTGTCACCACAATTTTGTAACATCGTTTCTTGCATAAATTTTCAGCAATACATTTTATTGTTGCGAATAAAAAATTAAATTTTTTAATTCAAAATTACCTAATATCCTTCTATTTTTTCAAATATCCCTATAGCTTGTAAGAAGGATGGGAAATGGAGTTTGCAATACCTTCAAAGTAAGAACAAATATGAATCAAATTACATTTTTTACAACACTAGTGTGTAATAAAACACGAAGAAGATCTATTTAAATGCCAGTAAGTAAAAGGCATATTCTAACAGTTTAAATCTATTAAAATAACACTTTTATAATTAAAGCTGTACTTTGATACGGCCATAAAAGAAAAACTGCTGCACAAGATTCTTAGTAGTTTGCAGAAGTTCATAATAATTTATTTTCTAAATTAAAAAAAAACATGCCACAAGATGGTAACAGTACATTATGCTGTATTGTTCAGCGAAATAAGACATAAACACAGCGGTTTCAAATGTTTTAATTATTTTGAATGTGCGTTCATCATTTTCAACAAACAATTCAAACTGCTATATTTCTTTCTCAGCCTTAACTCTTCAAAAAAAAAAAATACTGCAGAATTTTTCTATCCCGCCAAATTATCTATTATATCACCATAAACAATGACTTTGAGTTAATCTCTATAGCCCATGATACACAGGGATTAAAATCTGTTGAATGTGGTGGCCAAGAAATAGGAAGTGACAGTACTTTTTTAATCCAGTTATAAGGGAAAATATTGCTTAAGTAACTGTTAAGTAATGTGAGGGGAACCCTATCGTGTATAAAGATAGTGGCGTCTAAATTGCGGTTTTGGCGAAGATAAGATGTTAAGAACACCACAGTCACAATGTTTGTCGAAAACTTCATAACCGATTGCTCTTCAAAGAAAAATAACCAAATTAGGACAGCATGCCATATCAGGTGGTGACTTTAAAAGAATGCAATGGGATCCGGCAGGTATACATCCTGCACTTTAGCTGTTGACCTTCATAGCTACTTTAAACCGGACCTGTTTCTATCCACAAAATGCTCCTGACTATAGTTCATGGACAATATTGCCACTTTCATTGACACAGCGCCACTTTTCTTTAGAATACACTTCCATGCACTCTTGTCATAGCAGATTTCAAACTAGGTAGCTACTTAGGATCATTAAGCTGAAAGAGAAGCGCAAACTTGTCGAAAACTCCATAATCCATTGCTCTTCAAAGTAAATTGCTCAAATTAGGACAACATGCCATATCAAGTGGTGACTTTAAAAGAATGCAATGGGACCCGGCAGATATACACAAGTTGTTTATTTGGCCTACATTTTGCACTTATAGCTGTTGTTCTATCTACAAAATGCTCCTGACTAACGTTCGTGATCAATATTGCATTCAGTATCACATTTTTTTTGGAATATACTTCTATGCTCTTATTGAAATAGCAGATTTCAAACTAGAAAGTTACTTAGGACCATTAAGCTGAAAGACAGCCGCAAACAGATCGATCATTAATCTTCATCGTTCAATTGCTACTTAAAAAACTACACATTTTTTGAATGATGGAATATTATCATATTATATTCCTATATGTTCGATTACACTCACTTAGTTATTAGAATATTAATAAAACAAAAAGTATATTTCAATAATATTGCCAACATGTATGGATGCCAAGTGGTCTCATGACAAATAAATAGTAATCCATTACTATAAAGTTAATAAAATATAAACTATTCATATAGAATTAACCAGTGTTAAAAATGTGCTGAAATTGAATAGACCATCTTATTAAGAGAAGTATCTGCTAATGTGCCAAAATCTATAGTCGTAAAATAACAGAATTTGGCACTGTACTCCTGTAAACTATGACTAGGTAGGATAATATCTTGTTCGGTATTTCTGCTTTTACGGACTTTTCTAAGTGGAATTTTAATTTTAAAGACTTTTTATTTAAAGTGGTTTTTTAAGGAATCATGAGCAAAATCAAGTATAATATAGTGAATGGAAGTTAAATTGTACCAATATTTCTGACTAGTTGTCTGGTTTTCAAAGAAGGTAATGGTAACCTGGTGCTAGTAGAAAAATCGATATAAGTCCTGATACTCACCTTCATGTAGTTCTTGCAGATCTCCGATGAGCTGACTACTCCTAATATTGGAAACAGGACTATGGGAAGTAGAGAAGTTGCCGCTATCGGAACTGGCTCGAGTAACCAGTATGCAGCCACTATCACCATGACGAAAGTACATTTTGATTCCTGAATTTGAAGGGAAAAAAGATATTTTTAACAAATCTGAAATATTTTTTAATTTTTAGGGAAGTGTAAGAGTCTAACCCATAATATAACGGGAAACTTTCCTTAAAAACTAGTATCCCAAATTAGATGGATGATTATACTAGTGATTTGTGTTTTTTTTCAATTGACATAAATTAAATTTTTATGTTACTTATGGTTCAAATAGGAAAACTTATTAATAAAAACAATTCTTCCGCGTCTCAAAAGAAATGAGAATTAATGAAAACCGAATTAGTTTTATTATCTCAATTTAAGGAAGTAAAGTTAACATTTAACAGACATCTATCATATTTGATAATAATATAACGCCAGTTAATTTCGCTAATAACTCGTAGACTTTTGTAAGGTATATTCTTACTAAAGACATTCGATAATAGTTGTATATGGCACCAAAATAAGGATCCTTTTTGTTAAAGGCTACTTGATAATTTTAAAACTGGTTATAATATATAATTTTCCTGACAACGTATGAGGCAACCTTTCTGAATTTTGTTTTTTCTAATCGATCTAAGATTCTGACTTTCTTTCTCTTAAGTTCCAGGTAAATTTATGAAATTAATTAAAAAAATTTAATCTGATAATCTGAAGGATAAATAAAATTACTTCGTCGGTCTTTTTTTTTCTCATGCGAAAAAGGGATAGTTTCTTAGAATAGCTTTTTAAATATTTACTATCTATAAGTTGCATCACTGATTTCTTTGAATATCAAACGCATCGCCTTTATCGAGATAGTGAATTTATAAAATTTTGAGAAATATTCTACAGCAAGAGACTAAACAATCAGTTGTGATTACTGGAGATGGACCAAAGATAAAAAATATTTCGTCATTTATTTACAACATATTAAACTTTACACTATTTTATGCGATTTTTTTTACCAATCGAAAACGCACCCAGACATAGATTTATATTGTTGATTTGACTACCCCCAAATAATTATAATTTGAAATTGTATAACTAGAATCCACGAGTAATTCTCGACAAAATTTTCTTAACATTTTAACACTGAATTTTGATTTAAAATGACTGCAACGTAACAAGATTAATTTAAATAATATATATCTATCAAAATTATTTAATGATATTTTTTCAATTCAAATTTGAAAATTGAAACATGGAAAAAAACTAAATGCAGATATTAAAATACAATATCATCTGATTAAAAAATTTGAAACATTTCACAACTCCTAAAAGTCAAATAAATTAATATAATCTGATTTTAAATGTGTTATGTTGTAAAATATTCAAAAACACAAGAAAATGAGAAATTTTGCATAAACATTTGTACACAATTTTTTCTTGAGCATACTGCTCAAAGTGACCAATTCAAAAGGAAAAGGAAAATAAATTAATGCGTTCTTGTTATTTTAAATTTCATTTTTGCTACAAGAGAACAATATACAGACTAATAAATGGGCAAAGTAATGTATACTGTTTATATTTTCAAATGCATAATATTTTTTTAAAAAGTGATTATAAAATTTTAGAGTATATTAACTAGCTTTTCTTCCTATTTCGACTTGTTCACATAATTAATGATGCTATGAAGATAATATATTTATATATTAAGTGTATATGGATACATTAAAATGATAATACAATGAATATATACAATTAAAAAATGTGGAAATTAAGTGAGAGGCAAAAAATAATGTGAAGTAATTGAATGCATTTTGTGGGAGACAAGTCAGCATAGAAACACCAAATTTCACACTTAGTCACTTCTTAGATAGTTGATGTTCAGTAAGAATAGATTTTTCAGAATATAATCTGAATTTTAATTAAAAGTTATTTAAATTTTTCCCTAAAGCTTTGGAGAAGATTATATCCCAAAAATAATGTATAATGACTTTTAAATTCCAAAACTTAGGTTTT
This sequence comes from Argiope trifasciata, assembly GCA_026543055.1. Classification (NCBI taxonomy): domain Eukaryota; kingdom Metazoa; phylum Arthropoda; class Arachnida; order Araneae; family Araneidae; genus Argiope; species Argiope trifasciata. Next base: position 636,881 of record JAPMOQ010045887.1, on the reverse strand, counting down.
TGTGATTCTTTTTCATATTTTTTATTGATTTAATTATTGTGTCACACGCATATTCGGATGATATTGTAGTTATTTTAACCTTATTGAATTTTTGTACATGATGTAATCATCATAACTAAGAATAATATGAAGAAAATGAATAAAATTTAAGCAGTATCATAAAACAATAAATTAGAATAGTTTCGGATTTCTTTTAAATCTTGAATTAATTTTTGAAATCTTGTATTGAAATTTATTAGAATAAAAACAAAGACATATGCAATTCTACAAAACTGAATATTTTAACTGACTTTCATTATATTTATCTCATACTTAAATGTCGTTCATGCAGGAATTCTTCATTCATTTTAATGTAGGAAATAAGAACTTCAAAATGTAAATGTCGGTTAAATTGAGATATTTATATGTAACATGATTCTTTACTTTGCTATAATTTTTATTTCGACTTAAGAACTATTTAAGATGTATTTTTTAAATTTTAATATCAAAAATATCCAGCTTCATCTTAATGAATCCAAAAATGATAAATGGGCTAATCCTTCATAAAATCATTGAGATTTAGTTTTAAGATAAAACATTCTAGTGGCAATATTGCGTACAAATAAAATAACAACTAAAAATAAAGTATTATAATATAATCTACCAGTACCGCCTCTAAGGATGGGAGGAATTTTAAAGCACTTTTTCATCCATTGGTCTGCTGCCTTATTGGAAGCGAATTTAGTTTTTTTTATAGTTATATTAACATCCGGTTTTGAAGCAATACTGGGGCTATTTTAGGACAGACTTCGTAATTTTGAATCGCGATCAGATGACGAGACCTGAGCTGGTACCCCCATCTCTGAATTTCCACACCAGCGAGAGGATATTTGGCCTCGACGGATTGAATTTGTACCAAACCCGTTTACACTGTGGTTCTTCAGTGTCACTGGAATTATGCCTCGAACCTGCAACCCTTCGGTTCCAAAACCAAGACCTTACCACCATGAAACCGCGGCCTCTAAGTGTCGGATGCGAAATCTCATATTCTGTTTTAAGGTCTAATAGTTAAATAAATTCTTTTAAAAGTTTAAATTGAATTATTTATCGATGGACAAATAAAGCTAAGCCTGATTCAAAAATTAGTTAAGGATCCTAAATGCATTAATTTTATATTTTCGGTACTGAATTGCAGCAAAAGTTAATGAGCGGAAATCTACAATTTATATTTATGCTAATTCATTATATACTCACTTCAGTTGGAAGTTATTGCTAATATTTTTCTTTCTATATTATTTCTATTTTATATTTGCATTTTTTTTTCTTTTTTTCTAGTGGATTACTATTTGCTTGGAAATTATTTTTAGTACTCAGTTTTATTTGAGTGTTCGTGAACATTATGGCTAGTGACGATCTCCTCTACAAATAAAAAAGTTTTGATGTTACAATATATTTGCATCTAAAATATAAAAAGAGTATTTTTATATAAACTGTAATATAAATAATATTATAAATATAGTATAAAAAATAATATTTTTATATTATATTTTATGATATAAAATAAAATAATATTTTATAAATAAAAATAATAAAAATAATATTTTTTATCTATTTCTAAAACCCTCTGTCAATATACATGAGTTTTTATATAACAACGTTTATCAATTAATCTATAATAATCATATCCTGGATGCTGTTAACAGAATAACAACTCTTCCAGTTTGTCTGATTTATCTATGACATAAAACTCTTTCAAGCACTGATGGATTTCCAAACCTTATTTAATTACCTAAGGCCGTTGAAATAAGAGACGTCAGCAGACCAGTCGATAGATATATCAAATTAAAAAATATCAGTTCTTCAATATAAACCTTTGATCGATTGATCAAGTTTTTAACTGTTTCATTATGTTCAGTTAGTTATTAAAATAACTGTAAACCGAAAGCAATCGATTGAATACAAATGTTTACAAATGCGAATATTGTGCTATCATGAGTCGTAATAATGAAAAAAAAACCCATACATTTTCATTAAATTTTACTTAAATAAAAGAATAACATAAGCTAAGTTATTAATCATCATTCAAATAGTTGGAATATAAAATTATTAAATTGTTTATCTTATTTTTTTAAAAAAAGATAGACAGATTGGCCCTCATAATACTAACTGCATAGATCTATAAAATGTCTGTATCTTCCGCTGCTTTCAACATTCATAATGACAGAGCTAAATTTACTTATTACTATACTTAGACAAATTTCTTAAATAAAATTGAATTTTTTATTTTAAATTAATTATAATTATTTTATTAAAACAATATTAGTTATCTTTATATACAATATAATTATTAATTATATTGTATATAAAATAATTAATATTAATTTTTTATGAGCAATATATTTGAATAATTTTAACCAGTTTTATATTTAAAAAGACAACACGTAATTACGTAATTGGAAAGAATTGTGCATCATTAACGTGATTAAATGTTATATGTTGAGATAGATATGTTTCCGTAAATCTTAATAGAATAAAAAGATTTTTTTTTATATCTTTCAAAACCTAATAATTGTAAAACGTTAACTATTGTCTATATTAATAAATATTATATTAATACTAAACAGTACCGGGATAAATAATACGCGTGCAGTTTTGAATAGTTTCAGACGACAAAATATTTTAACTTTCTTTAAATTTTCAATAGTTATTCTTAATCCATAAAATTTTGTTTGATTTCGCATTTTATAATTATGTGCAAATTTGTACTTCAAATAGCAAAAAGCTAAGCATATTACCTTGCAGTTTGTATGTTATTTACCTATTAACTCCAGAATTATTTTTTATATTTATTGAAAAGTCTGAAACAATCAATTTTCAAACACCTTCGAATATTATAAAATATATTTATTTTTATATAAATATATTTATTCTTCTAGTTATAAAATATATTTATTTTTTTAACTATCATGGTGATGTATCATACGGATATCAAGTATTATTCGAATTTATAATCTAACATTAAGTTATTCTAATTTTAATTTAAAAAATAGTGTATAATTTGCAAGCATCTCAATTTTTCTATAAATTCTTTATTGAATCAGACCTGAATAAATTTACAAAACTGTAGACATTATTGAAATTGATTATAATAAAAGCAAAACAGTGGTTAAATTATTTATAGTTTTTTCATGACTCTGTCAAATGACTGGGCCAGGTTTGCGAATCTAATTCTTAACAAACTTTTAGCATTTTGTATCAAATAATAATTTATTTTTTCAAAAAAATGAAGACATGACTTACTTGCCTTATGAGGAGACAATGCCAAGGGCAGTAGCGCGAAGGGTAGAATCAGACTCACAATATACACGAAAATCTTCCTATTCATTCGCTTCCAGCAGCTTTGCCAAAGCGACATGACGTCCGTCCTTTGACTTTTTTTTCTTTGCCGCAACAGTAAAAGATCACAGGATGTTGGAATACAAAAACGATTTTAATTGACTACAATGCGCTCAGATTGAGTCTCAATGCCCAATGCACCCGCGTACGGAGTTAAATGAATTCTCCACCGAGGATGGTTGACCTTTATCGATGCTGGACCTTGATCATATGATGCAAGAATCACTTAATAATATTTTGGTCTTTCCCGTTTTTTAATGCAGACTATTTGAAAGATTCCCTGTGTCGCAACGTACAGGCCATTACTAAATGGTGGTGACAAGTGGCGTCTGCTGGTGATAAGGATTCATGTACCTCACTGGAACATCTACTCTTCTACCACTAATCGCCTGCATGGGGTTTCTTTGCTGTTATTAATATATGAAATTCTCTTATCATATTTAATTTTATCAGTTATATATGAATTACGATCTAAAGATGACATTTGATAAATAAACAGTTTAAATCAGTGTGGAAAGGAATTTAGTTGGTTTACTTTTATTTCTTAGCATATTAGCTGAAAATCAGATATGAGAAAGTGCTGGAAGTTCTTCAATTTAAGAATTATCTTTATTGATAGGGCGTAATGTTAAAAAGGATAAGTTGCATCTCTCAATTGTATAAGGCCGATCACTAAAAATAACTATCTTGTATAAGAAAGGATAAATAAAATATAGTATTGTTTAAAAGAAATGTTTTTATAACCTCATGATTCTTGATATCATGTCCGTAAGACAAATTATTTAGAGCCGGAGTGCGCATTTTTTTTTCTTTATTCTGAAAAATATTTATATTTCAAAAGAATTATTTTTTATTACTTCATGATTTCTGATATCTTGTTTGTGTAGCAATTTATCTAGAAAATTTTAAAAACTTTAGCTAGCAATTTTTTTTTTCAATTTCTATTTTTGGTTCACTTTCTCCCTATATAATAGATCTTGTTCAAATTTTCAATCGTTAATAAAATACTTTTTATTCATTTACACAAGTTCAAATACCTTTTCTAAAACTTTCAATGGATGACACTTGATGTGCATAAAGTTTTTTTTCAAACATTAATTCATCAATTAAATTGAATTGAGTTTAATATTTTAAATATAGTTTTAGCAGTTTATGGAGAAAATTTAAGCCATCAGTCAGTATCTCAGTTGGTAAATTTTTCATGTGAAAGTGAAGAATGCGATTTCAATTTTTGCGAAAATTAATAATTTTTTGGTATTGAATAATTTTTTTGATAATTATTTAATAAAAAGTAACTAAAGTAAAATATTTCGTTGTTGACCTAAGTAGGAATTAAAATTTATATATGTATATATATTCATTGTTTTCTGTATAAATTTGATAGATAATTTTTTTATAGAATTTTTTTTAATTTTACCCTTATAAAATAGCTGACTTTCATCACTTACGTTAATATGTTAACAATCATTGGCTTAAAAAGCTGAATTATCACAAACGAAAATTAACAAAAAGAAGTCTATAGTAGAAATAAAATAATTCTTTTAAACACTTTATTTTTCTCAAAACGTTTTTTATAACATTATTTGCTTATAAATAAAATCTTTAAAATTTTATATTACATTATTTACGAGAATTATTTATCCTTTAAGGCATGTTTTTGTGAATAGTATGCGATATACTTTTTTATTTTTTATAATGAAAAATACTAAGTAACTTTTAGATTTAAGGTTATATCTTCAATATTTTTTTTATTTGAAATATGTTGGAAATAACTTCATTGTAAAAAATTCTTCCTCAAAAAATCCCATTAATATTGCTAATTTTGGCGTGATTTTATGCAAGATGATTTTTTTCTGAGTGTAGCAATTCGTGTTATGAATTTGACGATCATCGTATCACAGCCTATTTTCGATTTCCTATTTAAAAAAATTATTCCAAAAACATTTAAAAACCGTTGTAAAATTGCAACAATATATATGTAATAAATATATAATATTAGGAATTACTATATATATAATATATAATAATTCTTATATATAATAAATTTTAAAACAAGTGTTTTTTTCCACGAAAAAAATAATATTTATTTTCAACTCAAACTTCGGCTGTTTACGTGATCCACAGTAACGCAGTTTCCTTAAGTACATGAAAAGAATCATATCTTTATACAATTATAAACTTAAAATTTTTTTAATGAATTTTTTGTTGTTGTTGATTTATTTTATATAATTTTTAATTATAAAGAAACTAAATTAAAGGGAGTCTTCACTCCGAAATCTTCTCGTACATAAATCTATTTGTATACTCAAAAATGTATTTAATTGCCGAACAATTGCTGCGAAAGAGAGTAACAGTGCGCTATATTTGGCGGTTCATCGGAGGGATGCTGTTTAGACAAGAGTATCAAAGAACCAAATATAAATTTTGGACGTTTTTATTCCGACCGATCGAAACCGAAATTTCACATAAAATTAAATGTGAAACCAAAAGATGGCATACCAAATTTTCCATTTTTAAATTATTGTGATTTGTATTATCACTTATATATGCTTTGAAAGTATAAAGTAGATGGTTCACCTTGTGAGATGCCTTCAAAGTTTGATGAAGTTCTATATTTTAAATGCTTAATCTATGAACCAAATTTCATTTGCCTAAATTGATATGTTTTTGAATTATCGACCATATACAGATGCCAAAGAAAAGATCAAATTACAGTTCAGTTTCTTACCGGATTTGATTCCCAGTTTAAAACATATCTATTAATATTTTTCATTGTTAAGTTTGCATGTCAGATTTTATCCATCCTGCTTACTTATTGTGATATTTTATATCTTGGCAGACTGAATATTACTGGTTGGAAATCTTTCAAAATATGGAACAAAATAGATATAAAACTCGAATATAAATTTCATTCGCTTAGCTCAAAGTGTTTTTGTTTGTCAAGTGTATATTCAGATATAATTCCAAAAAATATGTTGTTTAAGATTCAATTTAACTTTCGGGAGATTCGTGAATTCTCGAATCCAAATTTTTGGACCATTTCAATTTGTGTGTGCATACGAGAAAGTAAAAATAAAAAATAAACCAACCGCCAACATATCGGTTAATGATATAGTATTACAATTTCATTTTCATACTACTTGATTCATCTTTAAAATGTATACTATTTAAGCTTGTTTCGTAATATCAAAACATTTTTATATAATAAAACCAGTTTGTCTTGCTACTAATGAAGAAATAAAAGAGGGAAAATAGTAAAAAAAGTTAGAAAGGAGTTTTAAATGCAACTTCTTTAATAAAATACATGTATGTTAATATGAAACGAAACTATATTTATGGATAAATTTTGAATATGTACTTTTTTTTAGCATTTATTATTAATTAGACTGAAGAAGGAAATGCCTCCGATTTAAATTAAAATAAATAGCGTATCAGATGTTTTGCTGGAAATTTTATAACACTAAATTTAATGAAATCTGCTTTAGAAATTAAGCTATCTGAACTAATATTAAAGTGATATTTTCTTAACCTTAATCTCAAACTTCATATATATATTGAATGATAAGATGCTAACATCGAGATATTAAGTAAATATATCTTATAAAAAGCTTTGAAGATATTAAAATATACTTTTATTTGATATATAAAAATTTTTTCGTTGCCCTGACTTCTTGTTTTCTTCTTTTCTGTTGTTAATTTACGATACGGTGTTAAGGAATCTTGAAATTAATTTGTTCAAAACATTCTATCACGAAGCAATTACTCGCACAAAAGCAAACTGAATTTGATTTGATCGATTCATTGATAATTAATTTCTGAAATTATATAATTTCATATTTTAATCAAGAACATATAATAGATGGAAACTTTTAAAACTCTGTCATATCAGGAATCGGGATGGAAGAAAAGATTTCAAAATTTCGGGTAGCTTTACGAGCACAAATTGTGTCCAGTTAAATAAAAGTGTGCAAAAATGGAGATTATCTTGCATGTTCAAATCATCTAAGATTCTTCATCCTTAAGGAGGGACGATACAATGCATATAGGCATAAATAATAATAATTAAAGGATTACTACTAATTACACTCCCATATAATTACACTTGTAATATAAATAATAATTATTATTATTTACAATAGTATATATAACGAAATTATTATAATTTCTTTTTTTGAAATATTCAATTACTGGTTACCAGCGGGTGACCGAGCTCCGCTCGGAGAAAACAGGTATCGAAGCTAACTCGAAGATTTAAATTTTCAATTGTGATTTATCAAAACAATACATGCCATAAGAAAATTTGTGAAACCATTGGTGAAAAGATAACCGGTTAAAGTGCATCATTGTAAACTATTCTAAACAAAGTTAGAGTTTGGAAAGGGAACTATTCTATACAAAGGTAAAGTAAAGGTAAAGATTGAAGTGTATTGAAATTCAATATTTTTGACAAATTTATTTAGAAAAACCAAATATATATACATACATAAGAAACATATAAGCCTATAACAGCATAAACATAAAACTTTATTAGTTCGTCATATTGGCTATAGATGGCAGCACGTTATCGCTTGAAAATTTAAGTAGCCATTATGGCGAACTAATAAAGTTTGAAAATATCCTATCTGTAACTCCGAACTGCTCGACCGTAGCGCTTCAAAACCGGCGCCAATCGATTTCTCGTGGCCAAAAACCCCAGACCCCCAAGTTTACCGAAGTTTATTAATTCTGGGGCGATTTTCGACTTGGCAACCATTCCTCGTATTATAGCATTAGATTATTATTTATAATATTCAAATGGATTATTGTTTTTTTGTTATTTTATAATATTATGGATAACGTATTTATTATTATTTCCTTTTTATAATATTCAGTCAGAAAGTATTATTATTACCACGTAAAATTAATAATTATCATGGGAATAAAGATTCTGAAGTTTCAATATATAATAATTATTATTTATATTATTGTTAATTATAATATTATATATAAAGAATTTATTCTTATTTCTTTTTTATAATATTCAATAACTTAATATCATTATTCTTTATAATTCGTAGTATTCGTCAGAATAATGTTAATGAACTTCCATTATTTACTAAATTTAGATTATTACATTCTACAATTTGAAAAAATTTTATAAAGATAATTTCTTATTTTCTGGAAACAGATTGAACTCAATATTTTACAATTTTCTGCATATAAATAGTATTGAACTGTTAAGAAGATTCATTATCAGAACTGAGAAGTTCTCAACAATGGAATACATTAAAATTTGAATTGTATATAAAGAGTACTTTTTTAAATGAATTTTATATGTTTAAAAAAATTTTGTATACAAAGAGAGAATAATAATCACGAATATTTATCGTACAGTAAAGCATCATGTACAGTTATCTATTTTATAGAGTAGAATATCAGAGCTTTTAATTACAACTTAAAGCATTCTATTTATATCGAAAATATATATTTATTAGATAGATTAGATGTATATATTTATTAACAAACGATGACAAGTGGGAGCAATGTTTAATAAAATTTCATCCATAATACTTCATCCAAGATTTATTCCCATGTTCTCTGCATAAAATTATCGAAAATTATCAAGATGTCGAAATCCCGAATGCTCATATTTTTATGTTCAGAGTTACAAATATGATTGTTTTTTTCTTATGTGGTAATCTGTGTGTACCGTTTAAAAGAATCTTATTTAATTGATTGAAATTAAAACTTGATATAGAATTATAATTACGAAGAGTAGTCTAAAAACATCTAACACTAGACACAGAACACAAATAATAAGTAAGAAACACAGACGTATGCAATAGTTACTTCACTACATAATCCTCAAGCCTGTTGAGACATTTATCACATCACTGGACCAATTTGTTTAATCCGTCTAGATAAAAATCAGCTCCTTGGCTATTGAGTCTGCTCTCGACACCGTTTTTGTACATTACCGTCTGATAGGATCCTTCTTTAAGATAAGAGTTTTTTTAATATCGAGAAAAGGAAATAGTCTCTAGGAGCCAATCGGGGTGCTTCTAGACTTCCCACCTAAACGTTTCCAGCGATTTCTCTGCCCACTTCAAAAGAACGACACCATTTCGACACCTATTGTCTACTCATGCACCCTTTTACATTCTTGGCCAATAGAAATCGTATCACGGCTAGTATTTCTGTGCCAAAACACTTTTCTAGACGTCTTGCCATTACTATGTCTGTTTCATGTCTATGTACTAACATTATCTGCTAGAGCCATCTGCCTTAACGATTCCCATCAACGATTTCTACATTCGAAATACTGCTGCTTGTAAACTTTTGTTGGATCACCCCTCGTATGATAACTAAATAATGTATCAAATGTTATTCATCTAAATTGTTGCGTTCTCGTGTTCTTGGGCTTACATGAATAATTAATTCGTAGCTAGATTTATTTCAATATTTAATACAAATCTAAACCCTGTGTGCTTGATATGTGTTCCAAATTTTATTCATGTTACTCCTTACATTTTGTAACTATCATGCTCCTTTGTATTCGAACAGGTAGACATATATATACCTCCGGTATATGGATTTTGTTCAAAATTTAATACAAATCCACAAATTTCGGTATGAAAGAGGGAATATCAAACATCATTCATGTTATTCAAAGCATTTTTGAGTTAAAATTTTCAAAGATAAATAGACATAATTCTAAAAATGACACACACAGAAATAATTCTGAAAATACAGTTGGTTTTTTTTTCAGACTCAAAATGGCCTTAAACGTAAAGATTTTTTCAAATCTTGAATTCAAATTTTTCTGACGATTAGAGTGTTTTCGCTGAGAAGGTCTAAGTAAATTAATAATAAATGCGAGAAGGTCTAAATAAATTCAGACAATACAAAAATAAATTTTCAAACCATGTTTTTTATTTTGTGATACATTTTGGCACACATAAATTCATCAAGAAATAACATTGAAAAATATCAAACAATGAAACGAAATGTTTCATGAAGCTGAAATTTTATGAATATAAGCGTTAAAAAATTTGTACACATATTTTTATATCGGAATCATATAGTTTTTATTTATTTATTGTAAGAATAATTTCAGTTTATGAGTGTATTTTATATAGAGAATATCAATTACTTCCAAAACATTTTAAGAAACTATTTAACTTATAAGAACTTATAAGATCTCTCTTTATTCACTACATATTAACTCGTTAGTCCCATCAGATTTTTCATGCTGCTTTATTCATTTTAACCCTTTGTGATCCAATGGAGCTTCGAAATTCCCTTCTATGATGTTCCTTATACAAATCTTCAAATGATAATCCAAGCTTATTCTTTTCAGAAACATGTTAAATACAATCTTACTTTTAGATTATCAAAGCGCATGAAGGATGTCTACAGGATTCAAAATCATCCGAGATTTTACTTATATAATATAGTTATTTGTTCTGAATTTTAGAAAATTATTTATAATAAAATTTCAAATATTACCGATTAAAATAATATTAATTTTACGAAAATAATATTTTTATAAAGTTTTATCAGGGATTCAAAATTTCAAATTAATTTAACTAGCAGATTAATAAAAGATGTTAATGATGATTTATAGTGAAAACTATGGTGTAGGTTATTCACTTGTATCTAAATAAAGTATTTAAAAAGGCCAATAAAAAAAAATTAAGGAATTCAGTAAATAAAGAGCTACATTTATATGGTATACATTAATTTCTGAAATAACTTTAAAATTTCTAATATTATCAAATAATATAATATTATTTTTTTTAAAATGCTGCTTCCGTAAAACTTTGTAGGGACTTGAAAATTCCAGAATATTTGTTCATTAATGACTACAATATTTAACGACCATGCTGACTTATAAGGAATATTCTGGTGTAGGGTTTTGCTTTCCTTTGAATTATATATTTAAAGAAATTAGCTCAAATGAAAAATAAAACTTTAAAGAAATAGATGACGTAACATTAGTTACATCATGTATGAAATATATAAGGCAATTTATGTACATCTATAAGATGTACATTAGTTTTAATTCATAAAATGATAGTACAATTTAAAATTTGGGTTGCATTTGCCGGCATGCTTCCAAAATCAGTAGTGTTCATGATAATTGAACTTTTTATTCCTTTGTGTTGAGCCCAGCTTGGAAATGTATTCAAATCAAACAGTGCTACTCCCAGAGTATGAAGAGTGAACAGCTGAATGCAGCAACACGCCAAGTTCATGACGATTCCTGGTTTTAACTGCAAACGAAAAGTCAATGCTTTCTATTAAAATATTTCATACATTTTTATTCGTATTGCATAGAAAATGATCTATGTTAAAATACTCAGAATTTTACAAATTATTGTTTCCGATACTATTACTTGGAACTGCAGTGCTGATGTTTGCAAATGCTTTGTATCGAATAAGCATTATCACTCATATTAAATTTATAATTATAGTTAAACGCGTGGCATTTGCATTGTTAACAAATAACTTTCATCTATGTTTTTCGCAATTCAAAATAGGCAACTGTGTTAAAAATTCGATTTTTTGCTCAATTATGAAATTTTCTAATTTAATATTCCAACCTTTGGTAACATTTTTTTTTCGGAAAACTTCATAAATTAAAATCTAATGTATATTTTTTTTCAAATTTAGTATAATAAATGTCTTAATACATTCAGCAGTTAAAAATCAAGAGAATAAGTAATTTATTCTTTTACAAATAGCTTTTTATTTTCGTACTTCATGATATGCAAAAAAAAACTGAACAATTTTGTGTTATTTTCAACTGAACCCCAATATTTAAAGAATAAATAAAAATAAAGCCTACTGTTTAGTTCAGAAGTAAATAATAATTTTCTTAAGTTATTTGTAAAATTTTAAGCAAATCATATAGCATTCTAAATTAGAAGAGTATTTCTGCAAATTTTTAGAAGACTTTTGCTGTATCAAGAAAAGTAAGTTCATTTTTTTCAAATTCGTCACTCTCTGTTACTATTGCTGTAACATGAGGCCGCGGTAGCCTGGTTGGTAGAGCGTCAGTCTCGTAACCGAAAGGTCGTGGGTTCTGTTCTCTTCTTGGCCAAAGACCGCCGCGTTGGCTAGTGGCAGTTGGGGCACGTTAAATATGCCGAGACTGCAAAGTCCTCCAAGTTCCCATAACAAAACGATACCTCTGGGGGTACTGAATCAGGAATGAGCCGGTCTCTGATAGGGATCTAAATTCCGACTTGCTGATGGATGAATGAGTGTATGAAGGAATTCGACCACCCCCTAAAAAGGGTTCTGTCGTGTGTGTGAGCAAGAAGTCAGACTTCTGCCCTCTGGGTGCTCAGGGATCTTTACCCTCAGAAGCTACTGCACCCCCTTTCCGTGAAAAACACGGACACGACAACAACAATATTGATGTAACATAGAGGGATATGTAAAGATTGGGAAGGTGTTTGACTATAAATAACGACCTAATTTATCGATTTCCAAGACATTAACACTCTAAGTTACTACCTGTCAGGAAGTTTTAATTTCAATTTTTTTTTCTCCTGGAAAAAAGGCTTTCTCAAAACATTTTTCAAATCATTTTAAAAAACATTTCTAATTTTTTATCGCTCTATATTATTCCACTTTGAAGTGATAAACAGTCTGAAAAATCTCTCCTTAACGCTGTCGAAACTTTTCCTTTCATTTTATAAATCTAGATAGCTTTCTATTTTTACGCGCTAGATATTTAGAATCGAAATAAATAGGTAAATTGTAGAAAAGCTATATTTTTGAAAGGTATTTTACCTGGATTCTGATGTCAGATATTTAGGATGATATGAATTTTCCATATTATTCTTACGCCATAGGTCCAATAACAAACATAAAAGTACTAATTCGAATTTTCTACAACATACTCTGATTATGAAATAAATTAAAGTAAATTAAATTAATAAATTGATGCTTTTTTCAAATTAGAATGTAAACCTTTTATTTAGTATAATATTCTAAGATTCCTGGAAAAGTAAAACTTTAAGAGTACCTTTAAAAAGTAATAAAAGAAGGTTTTTTTTATTAACTGATTCTCCTCGTAGCAGACTGTACAATTTAATGAATGGCATAGTATACTTTCAAATGTAGTTGATGTATTAATAAAACGTTATTTTTTTCCTACTTTTTATACAATTTGCCATGTAAAATTTAAAATTTCGTCATAGTAGGAAAAATTCGCATGTCGAATTGATGAACGGTCGTTTACATCTTACTGAACGTTAGAGATCTCACTTTTACATAACCACCTCAAAATATCCCGAAATAAGTTCTACCTATAATCTGCATAATAATACAAGTGATTATTCTTTATTGGGTTATGAAAGATAGTTAATTTCTATATTAAATAGTTATGCAATCAATAAATATTCTTATGGGAGTCCAATTCTATTATGAGAGAGACACGATTTCAACTTACTTACCATGTCCATTACCTTCATGTTACCACTGTCAAAAACTAAAGCATTGGGGACAGTGGAAATGGGCAGCATAAAAGCGTATGAACACACAATAGCACACGGCAACATCAAATAGAGAGGATTTACTCCTATTGTTAAGGCCTGATAGAGAAAAGAGTGTATAATTGAGTACATTAAAAATTATGAATTATAAAGGATTATTAAAAGACCAGCTGGTGACCGAGCTCCGCTCGGAGAAAACAGGTATCGAAGCTAACTCGAAGATTTAAATTTTCAATTGTGATTTATCAAAACAATACATGCCATAAGAAAATTTGTGAAACCATTGGTGAAAAGATAACCGGTTAAACCTCGGCTTTTCATCGTCCACCAGCGATGTCATGTCTTGATGTTCCATTGGAAATCCTCATCTGCACTGGTCTCTTTCATGTTTGCTGACCATGCACGGAGCGCTTGGGTTCATATCACCACACGGGTTATGGATCATCCATTTCGAGATCAGTTCCGGATGATCTTCTGGAAACTTTATTAGTTCGCCATATTGGCTATAGATGGCAGCACGTTACCGCTTGAAA
>JAPMOQ010045887.1:542444-622386 GCA_026543055.1 Argiope trifasciata | reverse complement strand
AAGTTTACCGGAGTTTATTAATTCTGGGGCGATTTTCGACTTGGCAACCATTCCTCGTATTATAGTATAAGATTTAAGAAATATATTGTAAATTAAAATATTCTAAAAAGTAAAAGCAGAAGTGCAAAATGTAGAAAAAAATAACAGTTTTAACAATGTCAAAAGAGTGCGAATGAAAATTGTGATTAAACAGTAGAATAGGGCTAGTATATCAAAGAAAAATAGGCATTATTACAAAATTTGTTTAAATCGTTGAAAAATTTATAAAAAAATATAGAGGAACAATTATACAGAAATAAAATTGATTTCACCGAAAAGATAATGTTTTATATTTTAAGATAATTAGAAACAATTTTTGTGTTATATTTCAAAATTATGACAAAAAATGTAAATTCATCCTATCCCTATTTTTACTTCCTTTAAGGGCCTTAGAATAGCTCGATTAAGTCTTTCAAGTTCCAAGGAACACATGAGCATATAAAATGTCATAAAAAATAATTTCAGTAAAATAAAGTCTTTTTTTTTGGGAACTTACAATAAAGAGAAAAAAAGCAGATGATGCATTAAAGATTTCAAAGATACTGTAGGAAACAACTTATTGCATTTCACTTAATCCTATTCTACTCACTATTTCACTCAAAATTGGCAACAAGATCATAGTTGTAGCGAAATTTGAAACAATTTCCGTGATCATAGCAGTGCTGAAGCAAGTGATAGCGACGATCAATCCAGGTGACAGAACGCGCAATGCCGATAGGTTTGATCCGAGAAGGTTAGAGAGACCAGACACCTGTTAGTGAAAAATAAAATAATTGAAAGTACAAAAAAAAAAAAGAGTATGTGCACATCCATTTTTACTTTACATTTAGGATTGTTTTTAATTTCAACAATCAACAAATATAATAAATTAATAATTGGAATCTTTTTTTGAATTTATAATTGCATTAAAATTAACAGGCACTGTGAATATCAATTAACTTAGCAAAATACATATTTTCTCGACTTTTTTAATGTGTCTGTTAATGATTGTTATCCCAAGATTTTCATGTAAAATACTGAAACACAATTTGATCTAGGATCTAGGTAGTAGGTAGATACAATTTTATAAACAAATTTAGCATCTAATATGGATTTTTACAAAATTGTATAAGGCAAATAGTTGACCATAGTCTGAATATATGTCGCAGTACTTTTATATGCAAGTAATCGCAATAATTCACAAACGGAAGGATTAAATCAAACATATTCAGTAAGTTATGTGGTGACTGCAACAATAGTTCTGCATCAAATTTTAATTTTAATCTATCGGTAAAAAGACGTTCAAAATACATATTTTTGCGATAGATTCAGTAAAAATGTTAGATCAGTCAAAGACCTATATTTTATAGCTTGTAATATAAGTGGCTAATGTTATGGGTGTCATTCGTAGCCTTACCCAAGATCTCTGATTTTATTCAGAGAGGAAGGAGGGAGGGTGAGGAAGATCTTAATGGGAGAGTGCGAGAAAGTTTCAGGACCACTTCTGTTAGTTGAAGTTGTTTACGACTTCAAGATCACATGGCTCGATCACTTAGCAAAATCGACAATTCATTTGACAAATCCATCGTACTGTTAAATCTGAAATCAAACGTGTTCAAGAAAGCCAATAAGCTATAAAGATTTATTAAAATTTATCCATAAATATTTTTATTTATTATCAACGGATATCTTTTTCAATACTCATGAATATTTCGTGCTTTCCAGTGTATGTTTCATATTGTATTGTTTCTAAAATATTAATACTGATCACATGTAGCATCAATAAGAATTATTAAAAGATAGATATTAATTCTTTTCAGTGTTTATCGCTATGATTTCTAATATCCTTGGAGCCGAACAGCTTTAGCTTAGCAGAACGCCTAATTCCTATTTCAAATACAGGAGAAGCTCCTTATCCTTCTAAAAGAGCGTAATAACAGAAAAGTCATGTTTCTCATGTATTAAAGAATCACAATCAAAGAAAGATAGTGAAAACTTTCATATATGTTCGGGTTCTTGTGGCGTTCGTCGTTCTTTGTCTCAAAAGGCGTTTCAGGATCATTAACTTAAATGATGGATTTCTGAGCCAAGTAAAATAGCTATTAATCAAATAGTCAGCCATAGTGACTACAGATACGGGACTATGAGACTACATTCTTCTCTGTTAACCAAATAGCGACTGAAATAGAGTTTTGCACAAAAATTTTGTAACTTTATTAGATACAACTTCAGTAAAGATTACTTTTGAATTATTCGTCTATCTGAACAGAATTTGCGCATAATATTACTTTCTTCAAAAACTAAAGGACCAGTAGAAATGTTTCAAAAATTTAGTAAAATACCTTTAATCTTGCAGTGTATCTCCAATATCTAAATACTTTACCTGGACACCTTGGGCCAATGAGGAAGCAGCCCCCAAAAGAAAAAGCACTCCCCAAGGAAATTTTGCATGGGCTGTTTTCCATTCCAGAATGGGTGGGCTGTTCAAATCTCGAATATTGGATGGTAAGAAGAACATTAAGAAAGCAATAGTCACTGCTACAGTTGAATCACCGACCTTTCTAAATTAAGAGAAGAGGTCAAATTACATTTCATTTAGATAAGTAATAAATTTCATACATAATAGATAAGGTTTATTAAAATAGAATTCAAACTGGCAACACTCAGAGTGCAATCAGCGACCGCGGATTGATGAAAAATTATCATATTTTTGTATTCATATTCACATGGCTATTTAAATCTTTAAGGTGCAGTATCTTTTCTTTTCAATGCAAAATTTATGAAACAAATTTTTATATGTGTAGTGTTCAAATATAGGAAAGTTTTAAAAAGATTTTTGTGACTGAACCATTTCGTCAGGTATATTTTCATATCTTATATAAAGGGGAATCACTCTTATCGTGTACTGTGGACCCTTAGCTAATTTCTAAATTGTTACATATCTATATAATTCCAATTGAAAAAAACATTAAATGACGGGAGATTTTTGTGTCTTGTTAGAATCATAAAACATGTTTCTTAAATATATAAAATCTTACTTTTGGTGTGGTTTTATCCCGCACTTAAACCAACAGTCATCTATACTTATAACAAAGCTCAATGTGTGTGTGTGTGTGTGTGCGTGTGTGTGTGTGTCGGCGCTCTACAGGTCAGACCGTTGGACCTACAGCTACCAAATTTGGTACATGTATACCTTGGAGGTTGGGAATGTGCACCTCGGAGCCCTTTTTTCGAATTTTTAATTAGAATGTGAATTAATTAAAACTTAAGCGAAGTTTTGACGTTTTCCGCTATAATTTCTGAAAATATTATCGCACAAACATGATTTTTACATCAATTTAAAGATTAAAAAATTAGCTTTCTAATAGTATCAGTTTTTTAATGTATAACTTAAGCCTCTATATTTAACGAATTTTTAAAGCAATATTTTGACCATGTTGTTTTGAGCACGGGACTGGATAAAATAAAAGAAAACAATGACGGAAGTTCAAATAATAATTAAAAAAAACTGCCATCGTAAATCAAGTCTAAAGAAATGATACTTTTAGCACGGATAAAATAAAAGAAACATAAAATGTGATATTTTCTAAAAAATAAATACAACGCAAAGGTTTCTATAATCGTTTGCAATATCTAAATCCTTTATTCAACAAATCTTCTTTATTTACGGTAAACCTGATTGATTTTAGACAGGATATGCATTGAAATCCCGACTTAATGGCATATTTCTATAATCTTTTGCAATATCTGTATCATTAATACAATAATTTTTTTCCATTATAAAATGTGATAGTTTCTAAAAAATAAATGCTAAGCCAAGGTTTCTATAATCGTTTGCAATATATAAATCATTTATTCAATATTTTTTTCCTTTTTCGCTTTCTTTAAAAAAAACATATTTAATATTTTGGCAGCATCACGGAAAAAACATTTTTAATTTCAGGCTAATCAAGGCCCGGAATTACTTCAAGGCTAATGAATATGTAACTTAATTGAAAATTCTAGAACGCATTACTCATGGCGAACCAGCTGGTCGCTAAAGGCGGCTAGTAATAAATACAATATTCTTGACACTGCAACATATTAAATAAAGAAATATTCCTTGTATTTTGGTAAGAGTCTCGGCTGGTGCCCCCGTCTGAATATCTATAGAAAACAGCAAAAGACTCTCTCTAATTTTTAAGTGGACACACCAAATCCCTCACTTTCCGACATGGATGGAGGATCTTTGCAGAATGTTCTCGGTGCAAGGCAGATCAAACCTCCCCCAATCATATTTTTAAATGTTTAAATTTTATTATTTTTGTGATTTTAAGGGGCTATTGTTTTTGGACTTTTTAGAGATCTTTGTTTTCATCGTGGTGGTGGCCAAATGGAATCAGAAACAGCAACAACAAAATTATTCCTTCTGTAAAAAAATCTGATAAACTTTTGGAACGAAAGTTCTATTTTAAACAAAGATATTTTAAAAACTCATTTTAGTATAAATTCAGTGCCTAAAAGAGATATTAAGGATTGTTTGCAAATTGGGGTTTTGCGCCACGGTACTATGTATTTAAGTTGATCTTTAACCCTTTGGAGTAGCATGTCTACTCCCAACCACCTAAGCCTTTTTACCGTTCTGCTCGTATGTCTGCTTTCATCCACCACAGCAAAGAGACATACTAAACTTATATTGTATGTGCCGTAATTTAATCTCCATTTAATATATATCAGTTTACAATTTCTACGAAAGAACATTAACAGCTAAGGAGCTTGTTCACGACTTCGTGACGTAACAACAAATCTAATATTAACAGAATCGTCTCTGACTCGCCATAAAAAATCAAGGGGGGAAGATCCAAATCGGTTATTTTTGAGGAACTTGTCTTTGAAAACTATAACTTCTCAATGAAGACTCTCTAGAAAGATATCACACAATGGCAAATTATAAACTATAATTTTTTTAAATCAAACATTGCATTAAAATATATTGTGTTTACAATATCGAAGTGTACAAAATAAGGAATAAATTGCGTTTTTCCGTCGTAATCTTGCGTATTCTGTATCTTTGCTCCCTCAGCGGAAATTAATTCCTTCTGAAAAGGCACCTAAGTCAAAATTTAAAAAGATGGAAAAGGATTCATACAATTTGGATACTACCCCTATTTACTTTAATCAGTTTTAACTTAGTCAATTTTAGTCTCAGGAAAATGTAGTATTTTTATCTATACTTTAAAAAAAATTATCCTTATTTGAAATTTAAAAAAATTAAGAAGGTAATTTCTAAAAAATCTTTCCCATTATTTCTGAATTATTAAAATTCCTACTTAGAATTTTATATTTTTAGAAATAATTTAACTATAAATTCCACAAGTATAAAGCACGAAATTGGTATCCTCATTTAAGAAACTTATAATAAGTTACACAAATCATTAAAATGAATTCAGTTTTCAGACAAACTTTTCACAAATGTGTCTAATAATAAAAAATATTAAAAGAGCCCTTACATTTTGGGAAAAAGGACAGCAGCCCAACCAGGTATGAATTCTGGATCTCTGAAAATCCATAAGAAAATCAGAAGGGCAAACAAAACCATTACTGAGGTCTCATGAAATCTGAAAAATACATTGATCATAAATTAATTTAACATTTTAACATTTAACACCACATACACCTCCGTTACAAGAGCTCATGTGCCCCCTTGATCAAATTATAAAGTTATACACAGGAGCCTGTTATTCTGGATATCTAAAAGATGAACAAACATAAACCACAAAGTTTCAACAGATGAATAAAAATTCATTTTCGTCAATTCAAAACTTTTCGAAATAAATAAAAGAACTGCAACTTTGCTCAAAACAAAATTGTTGCTCAATTTATTTTATTTTCACATAATTTTGAATTTTAGAAGAAGGCAATCATTAATGATTTGTAGTTAAGTCAATCGTTACTACTAATAAAGAAAACATTGTATATACAGACGGTCTCTAGGACTAGATCGTTTGACCTAGAGATCGAAAACTTGTTATATATATATATATATGCAATGTTATTCTAAAAGTCGGACCCAAAGTCAGTTTGTATATTATGGGCTATAAATTGGACATGAGCAATCTATATACTAAAACGGAAGTTTCAACCATTATTTTAAACAAATGTAATACATGTTTAATGTGTCTTCACCCGTTCCTGCACGGCAAACATCTAAGCAACAACCAAATTTTCATTTCACGCGCAAAAAAACATGCTTTTTGTTATTTAGCGCACCGCAGCAGTCGCGCGGTTTTGCGGTTTGGCCTGAGTTGTTGGTAAAGTTGGGAAGTAAACAAGCGACATCGACTTTAATGTCGACCCACAAAAAACATAATATTACGAGAGATTGTGAGATCTCGGTGACTAGAAGTATGGAACCAGGTCTATATTTCCCATGAGGCCTACTCATTGCTGAGGAAGAGATTCAAAAATTCTTACATATCATGATGCCAAAATCTTATCGATATTTCTTCGTTAGTAGTACTGGTATGGGGGGTCTATACAACACTATCATGACTGTGCCTATGGATCAGAGCTCCATCTTATTGAAAAATGGAGTCTTGGGAATCTTTGGGGAGGAGAAAGCCATTGTTCCGCCACAGCAGATACGTTATTTCGCTTGGAGAGTAAAAAAGGAAAGATCCATAAATTTTTGTATGTGATAAGGCGCAGAATATATTTTGCTTTGTAGAGTCTCTTTCACGATACAGTTTTGTATGGGGATATTGGTCTATTCCCTTTGCCACTTAGATGGAATCATTTCTAGCATATTAACAGAATTCTGCTGTGCTGTTTTTTTTTAAGAAGAGCCTGTTCAAATTGTAAGCAGAAAGGTTTGTACAACGAATGCCGTCCCAAAACTTTTCCATACACTTTACTAAGTGTTCATAGTACTCTAATAGTTTTATAAGTTGATTTTCTTGAACTACGAACGGAACTGTCTCGTATTTATATGACTCATCCTCTGATGAGACACGAAGACTTGACCGAAATTTTTCGTTTGCAAAAACATTCCCTTTCTTGAAATTGAGTTAAATCGATACTTTGTGCTTCTCCCGGGTAGTGGTTCAATGTCAAATTCAGGGAGAGTGCTCCCAGCACTCCTATTAGCTTCTTGCAAACTCAAGAACGCAGAAACCCTTATTCTTCGTAGTAGTCATCTTATTCGCAATCGACGGTGAAACGAAATACCTGCCACTGTTGTTGCAAATACCCTAGTAGCTATTTACGCAACTATCATCGCCGAAACGGCAGTAAGCAAAATCTTGAAATTTCCTTCTTTTGGTATTTGGAACAGTGCATATTTATATTTCTTGATCTATGCATCAATTTGATTCATTTTTTAAATAACTGTATATATACTTTAAAAAATAGAAATATGCAACAAGGAGCGGTTTTTTAAGCTTTTAAATAGAATTTTAATTAGGAATGAAGCAACATTTTTGCGTTTTCCAACGATAACTTCCTAAAAACATTGCTGTACAGAAGTGACATTTAAACAATTAAGAATTTTTAAATGTTATATTTACAGTTAAAGGAATTTAGTTGTTCTTTTATACAGCTTAAATTATTTAAAGTAAAGAGTCCATTTATTTTTTTCGTTTTTCTGAACTTTGAAAAATTCCATCTGAGAGAAAATAATCGTAGGCACAATTCAAAATATAGAGAAACTGGATTACGAAACATTCGAAAATCATTTTTTAGAACATAGATAGTTAATCATCCCCATACACACACTCTCTCTCCCCTCCCTCCCACACAATATATATGTTATTCGCTACTTACCAACAACAAAGAATATTTTTTGTTATTCTAAGTTGAAAAAAATAAAATAAAAACTTGCGTTATAGAGCCCAAACGTTTGTATCTTTTTGAAATTATTCCATAAATTTCTTCTTTTGATTCATCAGTCTGATTCATTTTCCTGTAATTGGAAAAAAATTCATATAAAAGTTACAAATGAAAAAAAATCGTGTCAATTTATTATAGAAAAAAGAATTATTTTCAACTATTTTTATGCATTTTCACTCAAATAATAAAAGCCAAATGAAGTGGTTTCTCCAAAACTTTATTGCAAAATTTTTTATGGGAAGCCTGAAACTATCATGATCTTTTATTGAATCTAACGTGTCCTCCATGGCCAGTTTTTGACAATTAATCCCAGGTATGTAGTATGCGCAAATCGAATTTAACTTTTTTTCCCCAATCATTTGAAACGAGAATTTGATATAAAGCAACACTAAAAATTTAGCACAAAATCGAATATCAAATTTAATATATAAGTCACTGGGTTTTTGAGTATTCGGGTTTACATATTTGTGAAAGTACAGATTGATACATTATCAACATCTTATTGAATCTAGCTCAAAATTCAATGTGTCAAAATTGTAGTTATTAATTATGTGTACTGAATTTTATCTATATAATTTATTTCGTTTTGTAGTTATCGTGTTAACTTATATTCAGATTATTACTAAGAGCCAGAGAGTCGGACTTCTTCTGAATCGATTTTGTTGAAAATTTTAGTTTTCAAATTTTATTTAAAAACTGTACACCAAATTTCATCCGTCTCCAAAGAATTTTTGAAATGGAATAGACAGAAAAACGGATATTTTTCAAAAATGTATTTTTCGAACTCAGTTATGTCTAAAATTGGAGATTCGCCAAAATCTCGAGTTTGAATTTTTTGACTATTCCATTTACGAGAAAGTAAAAATATTTCATATAGTCTTAAAAGCCAATTTTCATCAAATAAATGTATTATTTCCTGGGCAAAGTCTGTCACTTAGTATTGAATAAAAGTTAATTTTCCAACATCTACCATTTTTCACATGAAATGAAGTAGCTCCGCCTATTGGCTTCCACATAACAATAAAGAACTTTTAGAAACTTCAAATAATGATTTTCTACAACACAAGTAAATGTAATAAAACATATATAATGCATAGTTTTATAAACAAATTGTATTTTTGAGGGAAATTTTCATATTTCGTTTGCATTTAAAAAACATCTGGCTAATTCACAATTCATTAATTGATTTCGTTAAAATAATTAATAAATATAACTCTCTAAAATTGTACTTACGACGAATAGACGTTTATCAGCCATAGATAAAGCCAACCAAAGGCGATACATAGAAGTACCCCAGGTATACTGTACATCATCCAAGAGGCAAACGTGATTTCTTCCATACCTGGATAAAGTCTAATAAATATATTGATTTAAGAGATTTCGAATTACTTTTGAAATCCAATATGACAAGAATTGTGTATCAAAGTTTAGAAAGTCACATCTAGATCTCAAGATTGCTGCCCTTTAAAGCAGTCTAATAAACATCTAAGCATATAGAACAACAAAAGAAATTAGAGACAGTACAATATTTGGATCTTAATCAATATTTCTAACGAAACTGAGCTCTGCTTGCAGTAAATTGAATCTTTATCCTCAGGTAGCACAGCATTTCCACAATATTGTGCGATACTATATTATTCGATATTCGACATTATAATACAGCATTTCGAATGTTTTTAATATCACATAATATTGTATAATATTATGCGATATTTAGGGCTATCAATTGCTGTATGAATTTTTTTTTTATTGTTGAATTTATAGCATAAAATTTCTAGATTTTCTGACAAAAAATACTATTTTTACTTATAATTTAATATTACATTTATTTATGTAATGTTGATAGTACAATAATAATATTTCTGTAATGTTATGCTTAACATTATTTTTACATTTTAAAATTTTAACTAAATGAAATAATTGGATAAATTGGAGTTGAATCAATATAACAAAGGTACATAAATTTTTTCCGGAGCACTCATCTATTATATTCTGTTATTTATCTTAAATTTGTCTATGATAAACTTTCTTTGTTCATGAAGTCATTATAAGCAACTTATAGGAGATTTATCTACATTGTAGAGAAAATAATCTTGTCTTTTCAAAGGAATCTTACTTCTATAAAACAATAATCGACGACATGCACCTAACAGATAGCATCAAACACTAGCAGGGCTTTACCAATCAAAGCTATAGTCTTCACTACATATTAATCCCACCTAGCATTAACTGACTCTTTATTTATTTAAAAGCACACTCATTTATGAGGAAAGGATTACATAAACTAACAATCGGTGAAAAAGAAACAGCCAAGCATCAACTGATAATCACTGTTAATTTCAAAAAACGTTTATGAAAAAACTGATAGCGTTACCTGAAGGATTTTCAAATGCCTCGTTTTTTAAAGCAAAAATTGCTGGCAGTTTTGAAGCGTTTAAAAGATTTGTAGATCATAGGAATAACGCAGCTAAAAATTATCGAGAATAATTTTTCAAATAAAATTTTTGCTATGAAAAGAAAACCACCACTTTTCCTCTTCGTTCTCATTCGTGAATGAGTTAATCAATTCTATTTGTTATTATTCTTTTATTTCTCTTGCTGATGTGTTACATTATTTTAAAAATACTTTATATATTCAGCTCATATCTCTGCTTCATTTTTCCCTTTATGTATAACAACGATAAAATGCTAAGTAAAAATACTAAGATGTGAAGAAAAAAGTTGCATACGTTTCAAATAATGTCATCAACGCTAAATTTGAAGGAGTTCCTATTATTGTTCCAGTGCCTCCAATATTGGCAGCATAACAAACACCAAGGAGCAGTGTCACTTTCAAGACAGAACCTTTATCAGTTTTTCTGTAAGAAATTGTAAAATTTAGTAAAGCTATAGCGTGATGCTCATTTAGAAATACAAGCATTTTGATTTGCAATAGTATTGATTTTTAAAGAATAGCACTAAATGAATGTGTAATAAATAAAAATAATGCTTTAAACTGAAAATATTTAATTCCAGATATCAACATGCCAGTCTGAGATTTGACGGGCAATTAATTTATGATGAAATTTCTTAAAAATGACCTGAACATTCATCTCATAGTTTTAGAAATCTACTATTAGGATGAGTTTCATAACTTAATGGTAATTAATTTGTTCCAGAGAGTTCATCCATTTTTATCACTTAAATTAATAATCAACAGCACGATCTCCCAAATCTGTATTTATCTTTTGAAAAGTTTAGTATCCCTTTTTTTCTGCTCTTTACAAAGGACTAAAGAAAATGGAGGTGTAAAGCCACTATTTACGTTAGTTACTACCTAAATTTATTCTGACGAAACCATTACAAAATATTTAAAACTATGGAAAAATTCTAAAAGATGGAAAAAAAAATTCAAGTTATGTATTTAAATTATGGTTTTTTTAAAAATTTCTATATTAGCATTTGTCAATATTTCCACTTGTTTAAGAAGTGATATGCAGAAAGGTGAGGGGTTATTACAAGTTTTAATTCCATGAATTATCTGAGTTCATCGTGTTGCTAAAGGTAAATATTTCTTTTATTCGTCTTTACTCTATCTCATTAATTTAGTCCAAAAAAACTCTCCTCATGTATACATAAAAACACGGAGAATTTCAGAATCTGAGAATGAACGATGAATGAAAACATTTGGTTACGTTAGACTTCCAAGAATAACGAAGTAATTTTTTTTAAATTTGCATTGTTACAAACATCACCTCATCACCTGCTATCATTACGTTCGTATAAATTTTAAGCTAGATATTAACTTTATGAATAAAACCAATTTTAAATTAAAGTATGAAGCCATTTTCCTCAAAATGTTGTTTTATACTCATGCGGATTCTCAGTGAATTTAATCTTTGTATCTCTTCGTTTGTATATTATACAGTTTTGAAGATGACACCGAACTTATACCAAACAACATCATGTTGGTACATGATAGGAACAAAATAAATTTTTACTATCCATGGGGAGAGATACTTATTTGTACAAATATAACTCAACGTATGCATGAACATGCGTTTATTTTTTCATATCACTTCTGAACAAACTTATCATGTTTACGTGAGGGGATAAGTACTTACATACGGACATATAATACAACATATATGCAGATTAGTTTCAACATCCCTTCTGAACAATTTTGATGAAACTTGATACACCTGCTTCTTTTGGTGATTAAAAATGTTATTGAAATTAAACCCTACTTTAGGTAGAATAAGTAGGGAAGACTGAGTAATCAATATGCATTGTATAAACGGGCCGTCTAACATAAATTTTTATTTTTATGTTTCAGTTTGCCAAATTAAAAAGTTAAGTCTTCTTTAGATAAATTGCTGATTTAAATACATACAGTTTCTCTGCTTTTTAGCTAGATTGGGACTGAACTTCTAAAATATTCGTAATAATTGGGCAGTTGGATACAAAATTAATTCTTTTGCTTCGATTTATATATTTAAAATCTTGAGAGATTAAATCTTTTCTTAATGGAACAGAATTAACTCCAAACCGTTTTTGTTTAAAATAAAACTGAGATATCGAAATTCATATACAGCCTTTAGGTACACATTTTTTTAAGCTTCAACTTGTCAAATAAAAAATTTGGGAATATTAAATAAATAATAAATATTTATTAAATTTAAGAAATAATAAATACATAAATACAAAAAATAATAAATATATTTTGATAAATAAAGGTATAAAAACTTGACATAATTCTTGCTTCCCCCACCTTCTTGGTAGAATTTCAATGACGCCGAAATACATGCAACAAATGGGCATGTAAAATTTGATTCGAATAATTTAACGACTCAAATGAAATTACGGCAAAATTTATTCTTTTGTAATTATGCCTTTATGGTGATAGCGATACATAAGACTTGAAGGAAGGAATAATATTCTAAGTTACTGAAAAAATATTGATGAAATTCAGTAATTTTATTTTACAGTATTTAATTAAAAATTCTTCACTGCTAACTTGGCATTTGATTTATGAATGATGAGATATGAGTGAGTGGTAACATTTTCAATTATTTCATTAAAATCAATTAAAAAACAATAATGATATCAAGTTTTTTAAAGCAATTTTGTTTGGTTTAATGTATAAATAAGAAATATGCTTCATTCTTATATACAGAGATATGTTACTTTTTAGCGCTATTGTTCGTTTTGCCATTCATTTCCAGATCATAAGGGCGAATATTGTTTGTCTCAGCATCATCTGAAAAAAAAATATATTGTACATTTTAAATTGTCTTGCATATCAAAATAAAGGATTGTATATAATGCATGCAAAGCAAAATCTTCAAAATATATTAAATTTTCTAATACTTTGCTTTTATCAAAAGAAGCGGATAAATTTGATTGGTAGAAAATGCAGGATTTGTTCAAAGTATATCAGACGATAATATTTTGTATGTAAGCAAATCAGAATAAAAATACATAGTTTGGTGCAGATAGGAATATGATCTTAATGCCAGAATGCCAATTGTTTATTCAGAGTATAAAAGTGAGTATGAAAAAATTTCATTGTTAAAGAGTAACTAGAAAATATAATACTATTGCTTTATATGTTCTGTAAATGCGACAATTACCAAGTGAAGTATCATACTACAGTTGTTGCAAAAGAAGCATTTAACAACCTAGAGGCTAAAAAAGGGGGTTGGGCAAGTCCGCAACAATATAAAATTCATATTTAGCGCCTTTATTCACTCAACTATTACAGTTTATCAGAAATAAATGTCACCTAACGTAATCATTGCTATTAAGTGCTATCAAGAATTTCTGCATTACTTTCTTCAACTTCAAAATGAACATGATCAGATCCTACCGGAATGGACAGATGGTGCCTCAAATACAAATAATCTCCCTCTCATGTTTGGGCGAATATAGTATATCCATGCTTCGACAAGTTTTTTCCTCCCTCAAAATAATTCCTTGTGACCTCCAGCAATTTCCCAGCCGTGTTCAAAGAAAAATGACACAAAAGGCTAAGTTGTTGGCACAAAATAGCGAGTACAGTAGCATTGTTACGATATCTTTCGGATATAGTTCAGCATTTAGAATATCTAAATATATCCAAGAGGGTTCAATGTTTTTAGAGAGTGTCTAGAGCCTATCCAGGCATATTCTTCAAAAGAAAGGCTAATCTTCCATTTACCATAACCTCTTGGATATAATTCGGCATTCAGAATATCTTAAAATATCGAAACCTCTTCGATATTTTTAGATCTTTTGTTAGTAGAGCCTAGCCAGCTGCATGCCATACTAAAGGATGCAATGGCTAATCCTAACGCTTGCATATAAGCTGCTATTAATTAAATTAGTTATTTGTAACTACATTTGACATTCTTAAAAGAAAGGCTAATTTCCCATTTACCACAGTTACATTTGGTAAAAGAAATACAGTAGTTAATGCATTTTAAATACGAATATATAACCCTGCATATGCACTACTTGCATGTATGAGTGACGGTCACTTTTATTAAGGGAATTGAAAAAGAATGAAAGAATTATTATTTGTCCCTTTAGGTTACTAACTGGTTCGCCAGGAATATCGGTTATCTTTTGTTTTGAAACTAATAGTTTTTTGTAACTTCATGTTAATGATTCCACTAAACTGTCTGACATCAAAGCATGTTATTTCAATTGTCTTAGTTATGGTTCTGTCTATAGTATACATGAACCATTCTATTGGAAATAAGCCCTTAATATCGCCATGCTTTTAAAATCGTAAATATTCGGTTCATCTGTATTTTAACGATATTGCAACTTCACTTTTTATTTTTCTTGCAACTATACAAATATTAAAGAAAATCTTTCTTTTTTTAGATTTCAGTAATGGAAGAAAATCACGCAATTACATATTTGATGCAACAATAAAAACGGTTAGAATTTCGGGTCATCGATGAAATAAGTGGAAATACATTGTTGAAAATTAGGGAAAAAATTTAATTTGGCAACATTCAGAAAACCATTGCATGGCTATTAAATGTTAATCATTAAAAAGATTTTTTAAGTATTGAAAGGTGCAAAATTCCTTTCTTTTGCAATAATATATTCGAAAATTATATTTAAAAAATCCTAAACAAAATTCAGTTTGATTTTTAATTGAAATTTCAGAAAATTATGCCGAAACACGCATTCCTACCACCCAAGGCACATATGTGCCAAAAGTGTTAGCTATAGCTCAAATGATCTGACTTGCAAAACGCTATTATTAGTATAGATTATCATTATAATTTTTCTGTGTAGTTTTTTTACATTATTGAATCATAAGGTAAGATCAATTCATACTTTCATCAATATATATTTCTTTTCTATTTGAACTAATTTCTTCAACCAAGGCATCAACAATGGGGATCATCATAGCTGTAGTAGCGGTGTTAGTCATCCACATAGACATGAGCATCGTTGTAAGCATAAAGCCTAAAAGAAGCCTGTAATAATATATATATATATATATGAGAATAATATGTTGAATGCCAAATTTAAATTAAATAAATCTGTTGAGAAATCCTGTCTCACCACTTAATCTCTGTTCCAACCAAAAGCAGAACTTTGAGAGCAATTCTTTCGTGCAATTTGCAATTCTCCACTGCAATGGCTGCCATCATTCCACCAATAACAGCCATATAGCCATCCTAAATTCATAAACATCTAATTATTTCTTTGTTTAGGACCTTTATCAAATAGAATTAAATAGTGTATTGAATTGCTTCATCCCTCGTTAAATTGATTTCAATTTAACATTTTAAAATGGGAGTTTTCTTCCAATGTTTTCGATTTTTGTTGTTTTTAGATTTTTGCTGATTTGAGGTATGTGTCAAGGAATTCTTGAACTCAAGGTTTTTAAACTCCGGATTAAACTGATGATGGGGATTGTGCTTTATGTAGATAAATATTTTTTGGTTTATTAGAATAATTTATTTTCTGATCTTTAATGAAAATAAATTGTTTCAGCATAAGAATTAATTTTAACAAGATAATACTAGCTGTACAATCTATAATTTGTAACACCAATAATGAGAAGTACAATGGAAGGATTGAGGGGAAAAAAAGAGCGACCAGCGTTATGCTGGCATCATTCATTGTAAAATCATAAAAATGGTATCCTTAGAAAGGAATTAATGCACTTTTAAGGAATTCTGAATTAAAAATTCCCTAATGGGCCGTCTGTATATTGAAATAAGAACAAATTTTGAACATTTCAAAGGTAATGCCCATTTTTCTCATAAAATTTCAAAGTCTTATCTAAAGTTCTTCTCGGATATCAATTTTTTTTATTCTAGGTCTATTTGTTCAAATATTATAAGATAACAAAAATTTGACCATCTAAAGACAAATCAATCAATTATTAATCAATTTAATCAATTGCTCTTAGAACTAATTTTATTTACTTTTTAAGAAAGATTTTGTTTCGGATGTTAAAAACCTATGAATGCCAGAATGATAATAGACAATTCATGAAAGAATTAGTTTGATTGTATTACGTTTAGTCTGAAGCAAATGCTTATTTTTATAACAGAATGTAAAGCCTTTTACAAAAACATCAGTCTTTAAACATCAATCAGAACAAATTAACGTTTTAGTATGGCATACTATTCATGCCTTGTAATAGGCGTAATACGCTAGATAAGATGAAAAAAATCTGTAAAACACTAGCATTCCCAATGTTAATGCTACTCTTATGTGGAGCTAAGCTTTGAATCTGGAGCTTTTCGGTTTCGAAGTTACCCCGAAGTCAAGATATTACCACAAAAGTTTACCACTCCATATGAAATGATTTACTGAAATCGAGATGCATTATATTTAAGTAACTTCGAAACTTATAATTTTGTTCTTGACATCATTTTTGATAGAATTAATGCACTTTAACATAATAATTCTCGTCTTTTTTAATTTATTTGCATTCTAAAATAGATTCACAAGATGAAAGCAAGTGAAAATGTCACTAATAGGCAGTCCTCGAGGGAGGAGAAGCAATTATGTAAGATTATAATGTAAATTAAAGCTATCCTTGCCTAGTTAAATGTAAAACAATTAAAAAAATTGGAAATAAGAATTTACACTAATCACGAAGAGGATACTTCCACTACAGGTGAAAGATTTCCACTTAAGATTAGCCTTTCTTTGTTCTTATTACAGAAATTGAAATGTTTTGAAATGATATTTACCTTCATGTAATTCTTTACAACATCCGTCGAGCTGATTATCCCTAAAAGTGGGAAGAGAGCCACAGGAAGTAGCGAAACTGCATACATATGAGCCGGCTCTAATAACCAGTAGCTAAGAACTATTATCACTACGTATGAGCATTGAGATTCCTAAAAAAGGGTTAAATTTTCATGCATATTTATAAAAACATTCTTGACAAAATTATGAAGAGATATAACAGTTCAATTCCCATTCTGATACAAAATTAATTTATATTTTCGTATTATTTAAAAAATCCATATTTCAATGGATCTTTTTTGAATATCATTAATAGATCATTATTACATTTTAATTAATCTGATACAGCAAAATATGTTGGGAATAAGTCAAAATTCTCCTATTTATATCGGCAGCATCCACAATCGGGTTCAAATTTTTCGAATCCAGCTAATTCGATGCTGTCACACAAAAGCAGAAATCTAAAGCAATATGCTAATAAGCTGACTCTTATTTGCATATCATTGAAGAAGAGGAATTTTTGTTTATCGCCGTACGGATAAATAAGAAGTCAAATGTTAGAAAAAAAAATGGGGATCGACTGAACTTTTAAGATGTTGTTGTCGTTGTGTGTATTTCAAGTAGATATGCGTCATTCGATAAGTATGTTTTTACATTTCGTTCTGGTTACGAGATGTAACCACGTTTAAATAAATTTCAAGTTATTCTCAAATCGTCATTGCGTGGTTCTCTTTCTTAATTGATAAATGCAATTTACTAATTAGGCCTAATTTATCTCAAAGAAAATATCTGTCATCACTACTTCTTCCCTTATGTTACACTAGCCGCCTTTGGCGACCAGCTGGTTCGCCATGAGTAAAGCATTCTAAAATTTTCAATTAAATCACATATTTATTAGCCTTGAAGTAATTCCGGGCATCAATTGACCTGAAATTAATATTTTCTTTAAGATGATGGACGAAAAGTTCTAAAAGTACACCTTTTCCTAATAATATTCTTTAATTTTATAAATGTCAATTTTAACCATCGGTTATGCTTCCAAAATATTAAAAAAAAATTCGATGATGTTGCCAAAATATTAAATATGATTTTTTAAAGAAAGCGAGAAAGGGGAAAAAAGTATTAAATTAATGATACAGATATTGCAAACGATTACATAAATATGCCATTCAGTCGGGATTTCAATGCATATCCTGTCTAAATTCAATCAGGTTTACCGTAAATAAAGAAGATTTATTGAGTTAATGATATAGATATTGCAAACGATTGTAGAAACCTTTGCTTTGCATTTGTTTTTCAAAGAAAATATCACATTTTATATTTCTTTTATTTTATCCAGTCACGTGCTGAAAGTTGCATTTCTGTAGATTTATT
Organism: Argiope trifasciata; assembly: GCA_026543055.1. Lineage (NCBI taxonomy): Eukaryota > Metazoa > Arthropoda > Arachnida > Araneae > Araneidae > Argiope > Argiope trifasciata. The sequence continues at coordinate 603,936 of JAPMOQ010045887.1, read as the reverse complement.
TTGCGATGATAATTTTTTTTATTTGAGCTTCCGGCATTCTTTTATTTTATCCAGTCACGTGCTAAAAAAACATGGTTAAAATATTTCTTTACAAATTCGTTAAAAATAGAAGATTACATTATAAATTTAAAAAACTGATACCGTTAGAAAGTTAATTTTTTAATCTTTAAATTGATATAAAAATCATGTTTGTGCGATCATATTTTCGGAAGTTATAGCGGAAAAACGCCGAAATTTCGCTTAAATTTTAATTAATTCAAATTCTAATTAAAAATTCGAAAAAAGGGCTCCGAGGTGCACATTCCGGACCTCCAAGGTATGCATGTACCAAATTTGGTAGCTGTAGGTCCAACGGTCTGGCCTGTAGAGCACCAACACACACACACACACACACATTGAGCTTTATTATAAGTATAGATAATAAAAAAATTTTGTAAAATATGGCTCACAGAGCAAAGTATGAAGAAATCTAAAACTCATTATTTATAAATGTATTGTTTGACTCAAACTACATAAAATGTAATTATTTACTTCATTCAGATCAAATTAATAGTATTAAACAATATATATGCCTATTAATAATATTTTACAAATTGGCCATTGGAAAGGAATTTGAATGCATATCCTGTATAAATTCAATCCTGTATAAATAAAGATAATTTATTCAATTAATGTTTTAGATATTGCAAACGATCATTTTATTTTTATTTTACTTTATACTTCACATTACTTCACTTCAATTACTTCACATTTTATATTTATTTTACTCTATCCAGTCACGTGCTAAAAGTTGCATTTCTTCAGATTTGATTTGCGATGATAGTTTTATTTTTAATTTGAACTTCCGTCAAAATGATTGCAAGGTGATAAAACCTCATTTTTTCCCTTTGACGTGCTCCTGCAGATTTTATAGACACCTTAGCTTAGCATTTATTTTTTTTAGAAACTATCACATTTTATAATAAAAAAAAAATATTGAATTAATGATACAGATATTGCAAACGATAATAGAAATATGCCATTAAGTCGGGATTCCAATGCATATCCTGTCTAAATTCGATCAGGTTTACCGTAAAGAAGATTTAGTGAATTAATTATTTAGATATTGCAAACGATCATAGAATCTTTTGCTTTGCATTTATTTTTTTTAGAAAATATCGCATTTTACAAATCTTTTATTTTATCCAGTCACGTGCTGCTGAAAGTTGCATTTCTTTAGATTTATTTTGCAATGATAGTTTTTTTTATTCGAACTTCCGGCATTCTTTTATTTTATCCGTTCACGTGCTAAAACATGGTTAAAATATTTCTTTAAAAATTCATTAAAAATAGAAGCTTACGTTATAAATTAAAAAATCTCATACCGTTAGAAAGCTAATTTTTTTAATCTTTAAATTGATATAAAAATCCTGTTTGTGCAATATTATTTTCGTTCGTCATAGCGGAAAAACGTCGAAATTTCGCTTAAATTTTAATTAATTCAAATTCTAATTAAAAATTCGGAAAAAGGGCTCCGAGGTGCACATTTTCGACCTCCAAAATATACATGTATCAAATTCGGTAACTGTAGGTCCAACGGTCTGGCCTGTAAAGCGCCAACACACACACACATGCACACACACACACACACACATTGAGCTTTATTATAAGTATAGATTAATATTCGGTTGAAAATTCACATTTTAATCCCCAAATATTTATTTTATTATTATAGTAAATCTATTTTATTTTCTTCCTTAGAGAATGATTACAAGAAAATTCATTCTCATTCTATTCCCTTATAAGAGGATACTCCTTGCAGACACGAAATTAATTTATGTAATAACCATTCGACTGCATCTCTTTATTGAATATCATTAACAGATCATAAATCTTCTGAGAAAATTTCTGTCATCCACTATATTGAAGGCTTCTCGATTTATATTGCATGAATTTACTACTGAAAAGTCACGTTTCATTCCCTAAATATTCTTTCTGTTACAGTATTACATGCATGATGGCATTTCCCCCCTTATACACTGCTTGTACGAACATTCGGTCACTTCTCTTTACTTATACGAGGAATCAATTCCGTTCTGATACCAAATTAATGTTTTAATACGACACTAAGTTTCTGCATCCATGATATAGAAGACATCTACCCTTATGTTACATTAATTAACAGTTGAAATGTCACATTTTCTCAAATATTTTTTCTGTTGTAATTTTAAATGTCGTTTTTTGCCTTATCTAATACTTACACGAGGATTCGATTCCTTCTATCTCTTAATACGAGGAATAATTGTTCTGATACCAAATTAATTTATGTAAGAATTATTTTAATATATATTTTTATTTAATATCATTAATGATAATTCTTCCATTTATAATAATCTTATAACACAAAATTTCTGCCATCTCTATACTAATGGCTTCTACACTTATGTTACATTAATTTACGACTGAAAAGTCACATTTTAATCCACAAAGATCATGTTTATTCGGTTATAGTAATAAATATATCTCGTAATTTTTTTCCTTTTACAATATTTATACGATGATTCAATCCCTTTCAGATACCAAATTAATTTATGTAATAAATACTTTAAAACATCGTTTTATTGAATATTATTAATAGATCATTATTACATTTTAATTAAGTTTATAACGCAAAATATCTGTCATCACTCTATTGATAACTTCTACCTTTATATTATATTAATATTTTGCTGAAAAACTACGTTTTAATCCCAAAATACTTATTTCGTTACTATAGTAAAAATATCTTGATATTTCTTTTCTTTATACAATGCTTATTCGATGATTCAGCCCCATTCTATTTTCTTATTTAAACTTCCACTCCCTTTCTGATATCAAATTAATTTATATTATGACTATTTTAATATATCTTTTTGTTAAATATCATTAAGAGGTTATTATTTCTTTTACATAATCTTATAACACAAAATTTTTATCATCATTATATTGATAACTTCTCGTCTTATGCTACATTGATTTCCAACCAGAAAGTCACATTTTAACCAAAATATAAATATTCTGTGAAAGTAATAAATGTATCATATCCCCCCCCTTATACAGCTTATAGCTAAAACATATTGCACTTACTTTGTGTGAAGACAGTGCTAACGGTAACAATACAAATGGCAAAAGAAAACACACACTAAAAAAGAAAATTTTCCACTTCATTTTAGTTTGGATATGCTCTTCAAAATGGTTTTAAGAAACAAAAGATTCAACTGAAAACAAAGAAGAATAAACTGATGAATAAAAGTCAATAAATCTTGCCAGATAATTTTGTCCGTCAATTAGATATGGAAAAAGTAATGATTTTCAGTGACTGTGTACTGGTAACTGAAGAATGCACAATCACTTCCAATTAGTATTATTTATAACTTGAAAAAATGCTTGTTAAAAAGAAACTTCTGGTGTTCTTTTAATAAGTTCTTGTGTATTGTGATGTTTTCTAATAAAAGTGAGTTGCATTATGGAGGCTTGGTTAGAATTCTTTCGTAAAAAAATCATTGTGATATAATATGCGTCTAGAAAGAACTGAGTAATTCATATAGAAAACATTTTATTTATGTCCTCAGATATTTTAATGTAATTAAAGTCTTCTTTTCTTCCCACTAGCAATTTTCATGGCTTCTTTTCTAATTAATCGTGGAAAATATCAAAAAGGAAACATTTAACGCAAGTATTATTTAGCTCCAGTGCAATTTCTAATGAAATTATAAAATCCGAAGTTAAATTTTTAGAGGTTTAGATATAATAAGTGAATAAGAAATAATTCTGACTAATCACACATCGAAGTTTCTAAATCGAATGATACAGGAGGAAATAATTTTACATCAATTTCAGTGGTATTTCGATGAAGCCGAAGGTCACCTTTTTCTGTCATCTGAAGTTTTTTTCCACCTCTTCTGTAATTATTCAAAAATATCTTGTTAGTTTAGTTTAGTTATATTGTCGCATTTTAAGGTGACATTAGGGATATTTTGGGACGGACATTGATCAGATGACAAGGACGACTCTTGAGCTGGCACCCCCTCTTCAAATTTCCACACCACATTAGTGGGAGGACATTTCATCCCGTCGGATTTAATCTGCCACAATACCGTTTACACGATGGTTCTTCTGTGGGATCTGGTCTCGAACCTGAAGTCCTCTGGTTCCGAGGCCGACACCTTACCATCAGGTCAACGCGCATTAAAAAAAAATGTGAATTCATATCGTCCCACTTACATGTATAAGAGTGAAATCTATTATTCGTTATGATTCCGACTAAATATTGGCTGTAATTAATGCTGTACGATTTATATTTATACTCATGTTGCAGATTTCACCTGCTTATAGCCTAACATTCTATATTATATGATAATATAAAGGGTAACCCAAAATTAAAGTAAGATTTGAATTTGCGACCGTTCGTGCAGCAAAGAGTTGTTGTCCGGATTAAAAAAATAAACCTATTTTACAGCTGATTGTTTAGAGTTACTGAAAATGAGGGAAAAACCAATAAACGCGTTAAAACAAGATGTGACATTAATAAAATAATAGAAGCATTTTTCCTTTAAATTTTTATATTTTTATTGATTTGTAGAGTACACAGGATAAGGTTATGTATGAAATAAGAAATAGGGCAAATAGTATGCAAGGCTTTTTTAGCTCATACGCACTCTTTTGTCGAAATTTTTCATGACCCTTTTGCATAAATTGCAAATTGTTGGCGAAACTTTGAATTTTCTCCTTCAATGCACCCGTGCTTGTGGGCTTGTTGGCATGATTCTTTGATTTCAAATAACTCTATAAAAAGATTTACAATGGTATTAAATCACATGATCACGGGTGCCAATTCTGAAATTTTCGTGTCATGGCAGTCAGATTTTCATTATTTTTGAAATAATATTCAACATTTAAAACACCTTTCTATCTTGTAACACTTCATTTTTATAAATCATTAAGTATCAAGTATCAATTGGCTTTTTTAAAAAAGGTTGCCAATACTTGATTGCACGAATGGGGGCAAAATCCATTCTTGTGTTAATTTTGAGCATTCTTTATAAATGCATATAATATTAAATAGTCACAGTATTATCTTTTATTATGTTATTCCTCTCTGTATCATCTTGCTGATAAAACAATTTGGCTAATAAGGTACGTACATGTAATGACAACGCAATTGAAGAGCGAATTCTTGCAGAATGATTTGAATTCCTACAACCCTTAACCCTTGCACTTTTTATTTTCGATGTCAAACCTCGTATAAGAAAATTACATAATAAAGTTTTCGTTCGCAGTGCCAAGATTTCCCCTGTGTTTTTCGGTACTAATTTTTTTTCTTGATAAATCGAAATTGCATAATTTAAAGTGCATGGTGTCAAAATTTTGTTATATTTCATCCTGCACATTACACGCTACAGGGCTTCCCTTGATCACTCTGTGCTAAAATATTATATTATTAAAAAATATTTCCCTCCATAAAATTTCATAGTTTTATATATTACATCAAATGCAGAATAAAATAATCGGACTGTTGTAAAAAAGGGAGCTACGAAATTTCCTACTTGCAAACATAGAATTTAATATAAAAGAATATTTAAAAAGTATTTAGTATAAAAGAATATTTAAAAGATATTTAGTAAAAGAATAACAATAACTGTAACAATATTTTGTACTGTTGTAATGATGGTATTCTTAAACAAATACTGTTTTTCTATGAATAAAATCCACTGTCATTTTGCATTGTTTCAATTTATCTAAATTTTTGACATTAAAATGAAGATAGAAAAAAATTCAAAAAACTTAATTAAACTTATTTTTCAAGTATTGTTATAAATGCCAAATTTGGAGGAGTTCCTATTAATGTTCCAGTGCCTCCAATATTAGCAGCATAGCAGACACCTAGAAGTAATGCTATTCTTAAGGCAGAGGACTTACCTTTTTTGCTATGGGAAATAAAGAAAAAATTAATTAAAATATAACAACATGTTAAATTTACAAGAACACCTGGAATAATAAGAACATTTTAAAACTCTATACTATAATAAACAAAGTATTTAGAACAAAATAAAAATTCAATCATTTAAAAAAATGCTACCTTGATAAATAAATGCTTTAGTATGAAGCATATCCTCTTTTAGCAGAAATAACTTTTGATTTTATTTTCATTTCATTAATTTAGCTTGTTTACTTTAGATTTTATTGATTTTCCTATTTTACTTTCATGTTTATGTAGTATAAAGTATAAAACAAATATAAAAATAGGCACACAAAAAATCGAACTCGAGCTTTTGACGAATCTCCACTATTTTGAACTCCCTGAGTCATATTTAGAAAATGTCTATCTGTACGTCTGTGACAAAGATGACTCAAAAACGCTTTTAGCTAGTCGTTTGAAAAGTTTGAAATTTGGTATACGGTCTTCCCATCAACTTTATACATTTTATTGAATTTTGAGCCAAATTTATTCACAGGACATCAGACTGTCGGCTTTTCAAATATAAGTTAAACAATGTTTTGGAGCACGATAGATTTTGAGATGTAAAAAACCCAGTTTAGACGCACACTTAATCCGATAGACTCGTGATTGTTTCAAAACAGTTTAAACTGGTTAATAACTTAAAATAATTAAGACAGTCCGTAAGAATTCAGCGAATGAATAATTTGGAAATCAAGTTGTAACTTTAGTTGGCAATAAATCACCAAATTTGTCAACCTTCAGCCTTATTTTCTAATAACCCTAAAAGCAAGAAATTAAGCCAAAAAAGCAATACATCCCCAGTTTGTGTCCTATGCATTTTGAAGTATCAAAAACCTTTAGTAAAACTATAAGAGCTAACATAATATAAATATTGAAATCTTGTTAAGATGCTAAGAGTATAAATAGGTGTCAAGTAAATATTACTGAAAACTAATGCGTCTTCTTATTGAGAGGACATTCAAGGAATAATGAAGAACAACAAATGTATATAAAATATCTAAAGATGTAAAATTACTTCAAACAATCATTTTAAAATCATTTTACAAAAAACGGTATTTTATCTACGTGAATTAATTCTAATTAATGGAAGAACTTCAATATATTTTAAATCCAACTTATTGATTTTTATTTCTATTTAAAAAAACATTTTTATATGACTACAAAGTGTCCTCTCCAATCCTAGACCAATAGCAAATTTTTGAATTTTTAGTGATGAGTATTTGCTTTCATTCAGAAAAATATTTTAAATGAAGCATATAATTTTTGATGTCATTTGATTCAGTAAATGTATTGTTGAAAAAAATTATGAAATTTAATCATTTATGTAAATATCTACTCTGTTTAGTAAAATAATTTCGACATATTAATATCGAAACAGAAAATGCTGAGTTCATCTGTAATCTAAACTACTTGAGTCAGAAAACTAAGTTTATTCTTTTAATTAATTTTATATAGCGTCAAACGTCACCTCTAGGTAAATTCACCATCAGCAGACACAACTTCTTCAAAGTAGACATCCACTATTCCATTTCTCTACTTAATTAATTCAAGAGGAACTTGATAAAATTGCTAAACTAGACGAATACTTTTAAAAAATAGACCCCTGCTTTCCTTGCCTCTTTCGACATGTGAGCCAGAAATCCCCGTAAGACCCCTGTCTACCAAAATATAGTATAAAAAACGAGGGAAAATTAATTTCTGCCTTCATTTTTCGCCATTATTGCTTGTCTCACGCTGCTTAACGGGCATCTGTGTCCGCGCTTACTTGTAAATATAATGCCTGTCTCCGGAGGTGGAATAAAACGAACTTTAACTTAAAAAGTTTAAGTTCCATTGGGGTTGGGGGATCGTGCGTGCACTAATGGGTGGGTGAGTGTGTAAGCATATACAGTATATTTAAAGAAATAGATATTTGACTATGGAAACTAAAGAATGAAACAAGTCCTTTTTAGCCTTAATTAAATATCATTTAATACAAATAACATAATTTAAAAAAGAATCGCACTCCTATCTAGATGCATTTCTGTCGTATTTGAACTGATTTCTCCAACCAAGGCGTCGACGATGGTGACCATTAAGGCTGTTGTTGCTGTATTAGACATCGACATCGACATGAATGTCGTTGTAAGCATTAGGCCAAGAAGAAGCCTGTTGTGAAAACATTTTATATCAAATATTTTACTAAATATCGAAAGGATACGGAAATAACTAGGAGAAACTTATCCTGACCACTTAATGTCTGCACCAACTAGAAGTAGAACTTTGAGAGCAATTCTTTCGTGCAGTTTGCAACTTTCCACTGATAAAGCAGCCATCACACCCCTTATGAATGCCATGTAGCTTTCCTGTTTTAACAACAAAAATAATAATCACATCTTTTAGTACAATGTTTATTAATATTAGCCACCTTTGATGATTAACTGGTTCGCTGGAAATATTGGAAATGTTAAGCTGCAATTAAATGTTTTATTTACAGATTGTTCCTGATTCTTTTAGCAATATATTTTTAACACGTTCACTGCAATATCCCTCACCTGATATCAGGACCTTTATCTAATTAGATGACCCCTTCTTTGCTATCTTTTAAGTGTAGTAGAGAAGGTGTCATCTAATAATGTAGATCAGTGATTCTCAACCTGTGGGGCACGCCCCCCTAGGGGGGCGCGAGCCCACTAATAGGGGGGCACAAGCATATCCAAGAGAAAATGTTATTGAAAAAAATTGATTAAGTGACTGAAAGGAAAGAACACACACACACATACAAAACAAAATACATTTCAACATATTTAATAATTAACTTATTAAATTAAAACAACTTACTAAATTAAAAACAAATTTAATAATTATTAGTGGCTTCCTTGGGCCTATCTTGTCGAGCAAAGCTTTTCGAAGGAGGGTCACTCACTCTCAGTTCTTTTTCTATATTTAGCTGAAATCTATATTTTGTTTTCAAAGAGCCACAGCAGAAAATCCAGTTTCACAAAGGTAAGATGTTGAAAATGGTAGTAGAATGCGAAATACCCTTGTTTTTAGTGCAGAAAACTCATCCACCACTCCTGCCCAAAATTCAAAAAATGGTTTATTACTAAATTGTCTTTTGGTTTCACCGTTTGCCGTGAAGGTTTCTTCCACTTCAATTGAGAGTCCTTCGTGAGTATTTTAAAATGTATCCCTCACCCACTTGTAACTTGATATCAGTTTGTCGTCAGCAAGAAAGTACTTTTTGAAATTCGTTGCTAGCATTGCTAAATGATTTTCAATGGTTACAAAAACCACTTTTACATATTGTTCTTCAGCCGTGTAAGTTTTAATACAATCATTCGAATTTGCAAACATAGTTAAGTTTTCTTGCTTTAAATTTCTGGTACACAATTCCAGTTTCCTACAAAAAGCATTAACTTTTTCACTCCTATCCAATACTATTTGCTCCTTGGAGTTATTTAATTTCTCGAATATGTCGACCATGTAGCTCAATTTCGTCGCAAATAAAATATCGCGAAAAATCTCAGCTTCCGTTCTGTTTTCCTCTTCTAGGAAAACGGCGATTTCTTCTCTTAATTTCTAAACACGTTGCAAAAATGCCCCTCATGATAACCATCTTGCCTCGCAATAAAATTGTAATGCTGAGTGTATTGCACCCATGTCTTTACAAAGTGCGGAAAAGATTCTTGATTTCAGGGTTCTCATTTTTATATAATGTATTACTGTTACAACCGTAGTTAACCAATATTCAAACCAGGACTCATTTCTTTGGAAGCCAAACCTTTTCTGTGGATCAAGCAATGTGTCCAGACGCACTGTGGCGATTTTTGTTTCACAAGTGCTTGAATACTTTGGAATCTTCCGTACATAGAACGAGCACCATCGGTGCATATTCAAGTGCAATTTTTTCATTATATGTTTGCCTCGTTCATAAAATAATTTAAGATACCAAATAATGCGAGTTCTGTTGCTTTGAGCTCTATTGGTTTGCAGAAAAGTAATTCTTCTACTACTGACAAATCATCACAAAATCTAACATAGGCAATGAAATGAGCATCTTAATTACTATCTGTCGCCTCATCGAGTTGTATTGAAAACAATTTGTCACGTAACTTCGACAAAAGCTGACACTCTACATCTTCAGTTATATCAGCAATTTGACGGGCAAAAGTATCGTTTGAAAGAGGTATAGACTTCAAATGTTTTGCAAAATTATCACCAAACATAATTTCTACAATCTCGTGGCTGGCAAAATAAGCTCTTCACCAATTTTGTGAGGCTTTTTACATCTGGCTATTTTATAAGAAACTTTGTCAGGGGCAATTAAAGCTTTTTCATTCACAGAAAAAGTTTTTTTAAAGAATGATTTTTGCTTTTCATATGATTTTAATTTTAATTCGAAGAATTCTCTGGGTTTGTTTACGTACTCACTATGAAGCGTTTCCAAATGTCGTTTAAGTTTATTAGGTTTCATGCTATATGCCGCCAACATTTTTGAGCAAATGATACACAGGGGCCTTGCTTCTTCATTTTCTTCAGTACTAGTGAACCCAAAATTTAAGTATTCTTGAGAATATTTTCTTGATTTTACTTTCGGAACCACGCTTGTCTGTGTACTTGTTGATTCTTGTCTATTGTCTAATGCTCGCTTACGCCCGCTTAAAAATTTATCCATGATTCTGCATAAGTCTGCTGCCGTGAATATTTAATATGGTGAATTGCAATTATACGAAATTTTATATAACATACATATTCAGATTAGATTACATGGCGATAGAAGGATCAACTCGAATGAGATTGTCTGGAATTGAAATTGGCGTCATAGAACTTTCTCCTTCTGCCTATGAGAAAACACTTGTTCACATGTGTTCACGCTCCTAACTTAACTTTTAAGCTGACCAGACAAATTCCAGGCAAATCGAAATTTCTCGCGAAACCGTGAGAATGCCCGACATGGCTGGACGCAAGAGCAATAAAAAGGCTTATTATTCTTGTTTTTTCAATGCTGAGGATCAATGTTGCAAAATACCAATAAATTTCAGTATTCTTGGTAATTTGTAAAGTTTAAATTTAAGGTTGTAGTGTAGGTTTAGCTCCAAAATACTCAAAATACATTATTATTGTATATATTTTATTGTATGCGGTGGGGAGGGGGGAGGCGATGAAAATTAGGATTGAAAATTGGGCCGTGAATACTAAAAGGTTGAGAAACACTGATGTAGATGGTTTGGTCCTAGAAAAGAACGCAATCTACAAGCTTTCTCGTAATTGGCAATCAACGTGTTAATCATAGAATTTTGGTGATCATAAAGTGGTATTTTTAATGGCCTTACTTTTTTCTGTTTATTGCGCATATGAACCTTCTTAAGGAATTCACGCTCCAAGACAACACAATGAAAGTGAAACTGGGCAATTAATACATTTTCTGATCCATGCTAATTTTCCTTAGTTCTTTATTTCTCGAGCAAACTGAACAAATAATAAGTAGAAAACTATATCCAGCAAATGGATCCTGCTCAATCATTCACGGCAGATAACAGCTTCTGATAATGAGAAAAAAATCAAGCGATTAAATATCGGATGAAACAATGAGAACTTTTGAATTTTATTACAAAAATGAAAATAATGCTGCAAATTATGCAAACAGATCCTAATTCCGATTGCACTGTTATTTAATGTAAATCGTTAAAAAGATAATGAAAAATTCATTATTGTACAATAATATGTTTTTTTAAGTTATCATAGTAAAATCACATTATTTTTAATTAATTAAAATTGTAAAAATTTCAAGAAAAAACTTTTTTGTGTTTTCACTTTTAATACACACACACACACACACACACACACATATATATATATATATATATATATATACAGGGTGTCCCAAAAAGATTGAAACGCGCTTTAATTCTTTAACCGTTAGAGATAAGTAGGTGATGTAATTTGAAAAAATGTTCAAAATAAGATAGGAGAGAAGATTACATTAAGAAAAAAAATTCACCTATGAATTTTAAAAAGTTACACTTTGTAAATTTTTATACAACCCCTCTATGCAAATTTGGTCAATTAGAAAGTTTTTCCTTTCCATCCCAGAAGACCATTAAAAAAAACTGCATAACTGTATCTTTAAAACTTTTTGAATAATAACACAGAAAAAAAAATTGACTTATGTCATTTTTCCATACCACTTGAAAAACTTTTTCGTCGGTGAAAATAGGGACCATATCCAAATTGATAATAGAAATTCTTCGATCAAAAAAAGATAATAAGTGTAAAAGAAATCCAAAATGGCATTTAAATAGTCCTTATTGATGGAGTTAAACAGTTTTGACAACATAAGATTGTAAGAAGTGTAACATAATAATAATAATAATAAATAAATAAAACGAAAATACATTTAAAAACACACGAATCATAAAGCATTCTCAAAATGTTTTCCATCAACACCAATACATAATTGGGCTTTTCTAATAATGCTCCTGTAAATATTTTGGAGTTTTCATCCTGTAATATTATTGCATGCATTAATTATCTTTTATCTAAGGTCAGTTACATTCAGGGGGCGAGTATTATAAACTAGCGTTCGAAGCCGACCCCAAAAATAAAAATCGAGTGGAGTTAGATCAGGAGATCTGGGGGGCCATTCTGTGGGTCCATTCAGACCAATCCACTGTTTATTAAAGTTTTCGTTGATCCAGTTTGTTACATTTATAGCCTTGTGTGCAGGCGCTCCGTCTTGTTGAAAATACATTTTTTTTACTAATGACAATGGTGTCGTTTCTAAAGTATCTGTTACTATGCCATTTAAAATAAGTTGCAAATATTTTATAGCTGTAAGTGTTCCTTCATAAAACACTGGACCAATCAGTTTTCCGTTCCAAATTCCGCACCATACGGACACAGAAAACTTTCTCTGGTGATGTATTTCTTGCACAAAAAATGGTTTTGTATCATTCCAATAATGATCGTTGTGTGCATTTATGTGTCCATTTTCCGTAAAAACAAACATTCATCAGTCCACATAATGTTCTTGACAAAGTTTGAATCTGTGTCCTGTTGGATTAATAACCAATTGGAGAATGCTACACGTCGGTTAAAATCAGAGGGATGGAGTGCTTGAAGTCCATGAATACAAAATGGATGCCAATTGTGTTTTTCAAGTATTCTATGGATTGACGTCTTAGGTAATCCTCTAATTGCACTTGCTTTTCGAATGCTTGATCGTGGGTTGGAAGAAAAATATGCAATAATATCAATTTCTTGGTCTTCATATAGATATTTCTACCAGAGCCAGGTTTTGGATTAAATGAACCGGTAGTTCTCAATCTTCTCATCATCCGATAAACAAATGTACGTGAAATTTCAGGCAAGTAGGGATATCGCCGTCCAAATTCCCGAGCACTTTCTGCATTATTTCTATTGCAAATAGAATAAATCATTGCTAGTTCAAATAGTTCGTCATTTGTTGAAAGTACCATAATTCAAAATTAGTTACAGTATTTTTGCTTCGACAATATGAAACTCAACATTGCTGAATGATTTCTAAACTTTATTTTGATATGCAAGAGGAAATCTTGGTTGAGTTGTACAGGAAAGAAATAATATTGGAACTAAATAAGTAAATTGAAAAATAATTGTTTGCATTTCATTATGTAACTTGAAAAAAAAAACTTTAATATACACGTATTAGAAGCGGCTAAATTCCAGTTAAATGAAAGGCAAAAATCGTCTGGCAGTTAATTTGTTAGAATGTGATGAAATTGAAAACAATTAAAATTCTGCCAGACTAATTTAACAGTATTTTTCTTTTTTATAAATTTTGCTATAAAAATCTGTCAAATGGCTTTTATTGACTTTCAACGAAATCTTATAAAATTTCTAATGTAAATTTAGAATACATGGCATAAAAGTACTTGCCCCTGATAAGATTAAAACAAAAGACAATTCTGTAACTGTATCGTGAATCTACCTTAAATACGCAAAAATGCGTTTTGTAAATAATATAAAAAAAATTATGTGTTTATAATTTGTTGCAAATTTACATTTCCATTTTGGTATATGGTCACTAAAAACAGCATTCAATTTTCAATTACGCATAACTCACTCAATTTTAAAGACACAGTTATGCAGTTTTTTTTAATGGTCTTCTGGGATGGAAAGGAAAAACTTTCTAATTGATCAAATTTGCATAGAGGGGTTGTATAAAAATTTAAAAAGTTTAACTTTTTAAAATTCATAGGTGGCTTTTTTTTCTTAATGTAATCTTCTCTCCTATCTTATTTTGAAAATTTTTTCAAATTACATCACCTACTTATCTCTAACGGTTAAAGAATTAAAGCGTGTTTCAATCTTTTTGGAACACCCTGTATATATATCAAATTTAATAGTCCTAGGTCAAGCAATATGACTTGTAGATCGTTAACATATACTCTTTATTTTCAAATTGCTTATAAATCCAATTTTTGAAATTAAAATGCCTTTATTTTAATATTTCAAATATAAAAAAGTTTATATAGATTGTTATAATATAAACAATCCCTACATCAATTGATTGATTGCCCCTGGATCTTGGCCACTTTTAACCTCTTGAAGGTATATCAGTTATTCCATTTCTTCCAGTTCTTTTATACCCAGTTAATTAACAGTCTCGAATCAATAATGTAAATTTCATAAGATGTAAAACAGAAATTTAAAAAAAAATAGTAAATAGATCGAAGTCTAAATTCAACCATATTTAAAAATTTCTTTCATTAAATTTCAAAAGATTCTCTTTTGAAAAAATTGCTCTGAAAGTAATTTGACATCAGTGAAAAATTGTGAATTATAAGATGAGATTAAAATATTTTTATAGAATAATTTCCCTTTCCATTGCTAAATAAAAATGTCGACTTTTAGATTAATTTCAAATTAATTGAACGTTTAGCTAACTTTTGCACTCTGAACAGTTAACAAAGCGACCTAAAGAATAAAGTATCTGAAGAAAAAATGTGCGAAATTTTTTAAACCGTTCCTATCGTTTAGATAACAATGTGAAACATACACACGCATCACAATCCTTTTATTTATGGTAAGATGAAGAATTGAAATAATGTATATTGAAATATTTCACTTAAATACTGGATGCTTTCAGCTGAAATACACTAAAATAGAAATTTACTGAACAAGTTATCTCCACAACATAGGTTTCATGGAAATCAGTTTTTTTTTAATATTCTGGTACACAAATAATAGAAATAGAAGTAATTAATATAATCGAAAAATTTATTTTGTGATTTTTTTCTGCCGTTGAAAGCTAAGAAAGAAATGCAAATTTTATTTGCATAAGGAATAAAACAAGATATTGAAATTACAGTACAACTAAAGCCAGCATGTAATTATCGGAATCGTAAGAATACTTAGACAATTATGTTTTTATTGGCGATATGATATTTCAAATGACAGTTTATTGGGAAAATTCCTAAACATAATAAAGAGAACAAGCATTCGACTTTTAAAATAAAACTTCTGAAATGTTTATCGCAATTTGATGATTAAAAATATCTTATTGATGAAATCAGGGCTGTCAAGTTATGAATAGATTATTTTATTCATATTGTTGAGAAACTGCCACCACTAAGTCCATAAAGTCAACGGGCTTGCTTATAGTGGGTGCATGGAGCAACACAATCAACAGGCCTCAATCGCAAAAAACGGCGTTTTATAATACGAAGACCTGGCCGAAATGCACGCAAGCAATACTTAGTAGCTCACTTAGTACAACAACAGTTCATTAGTAGCAATCAGTAGCTAACAACACCCACAGAGCACAAAGCGACCAGACAGAATTCAGAAGGAGGAATGTATTTATGTAGCTGCTCTCTAAGACATCTTCAAACTTCTGTAATTTTTCACTGTCTCCTGTATCCAACTACAGACTCACTACTGTACGACTGATTGCTCCACGCACGACTCGATGCTGTTTCTGTTAAAAACTCCAGGATTCGGCTCACAGCTCAATTCACCAATCGCTTAAGCTCCACTCAACGCTTGCGCTGGACTGATCCAACTGATTCGCCGCTGACTCTCTATACGAGTCGCCGGATAAAGAGTCAGCGGCAATTAGTTGGACAGCTGCGAATTAAACTGACAATCCTGACAACGATTGACTTGAACTGCCTGCTCTTTTATAGTTTCCGGGGCAGGGCAGAGAGGGTTCTTGAACAATATAGCATATTTGATCGCCTATTGGCTCTACTTGGGCCTATTGGATATACTATTGGCTACTAAATTCTTGAAGATTCTAGTATCATCTATTTTGTTTCCAAAGTCGCCAAGTTTGTCACCAAGCCCGAGGGATGGAATTACTGATTCGGCATCCGATCAGTATCCAATTAAGGTGATCACAAGACGATCTTTTCTACATCGGAAATAATTGTGTTGGGAAGAAACACTGCAGATGCGTTACAATGGTTTTATAAATACTAAGAGTATTCCATGAGAACTAACGAGTAATCAGGTGCAGCTAACATTAAAAAAAATTAAATTTGTGACATTCAGGCAATACATTTACCTTCATGTAATTTCTGTTGCACTGATGAGGCCTAATACTGGGAAGAGGACAATAGGAAGCATTGCAACTGCAGCAATTGAAACTGGCTCCAGTATCCAATAAACAACAATTATTATCATTACATATACACATTGCAATTCCTAGAAGGAAAATAATTTCTTAAGTGTTAAAAAACAATTTCCCTTTTAATGCTTTGTTTTCCTAAAGAGAAGACAAGGCTTTAGAAGAAAAATAGATTCCTATTTCTTTTCTTAAACTTTTTCATTTGCAATAAAATCTGTAAGATTTTTATTGCGTAAACTGATATGAGGGCACTTCGTATGAAAGATATCATTTTTTCAGAATGAAAATAATATTCTCTAGTCTATAACTTGGTTTATCAAAACACATGGCAAAGAGCATTAAGTTTCGAAAAGAAAAAGTAATATGAATACCTTCATGACTTTAATATTTCTTATCATATTTATCGTAGATAATCCAGATATTAAAATATCCTGAGTTGTTACAATTTTTTCTTTTAGTAAAAAAAATTGAAAAATTTGTATGTTTATTATTGGAATCTCCGATTTAAAATATCCTGGGTTATTACAATTTTTTTTCCAATAAAAAAAAAATTCAAAAAAATTTGATGTTTATGATTGGGACCTACAATTTAAAAGATTCTAAGTTTTTACAATTTTTTTTATTAATTAATAATTTTAAAAAGCATATATATTTATGATTCTGACTCATAGTTTGAAATAACTTGAGTTATAATATATTTTTGCCTCATAATAAAAAATTTGAAAAATTTGTGTTTAGGATTGCCATCTTTGGCTTGAAACCTCCTGTGTTATAATTTTTTTGTCTTCTAATAAAAAATTGTACGTTTATGATTATGAAACTCGATTTTAAAATAACCTGGACAATTACATTTTTTGTCTAATAAAATATTTTAAAAATTTTATATTTATTATTGCGACTCTTAGATTAAAATACCCTAAGTTATATTTTTTTCTAATTAAAAAGATTATATGTTTATATTTGCAACCCTCGATTTAAAATATTCTGGGTTGTTGCAATTTTTGCTGCTAAAAATTAAAAAAAAAAATGTACGTTAATTATTTTGACACTTGATTTAAAATACCTTAAGCTTTTGCAGGCTTTTTTCTTAGAAAAAAATTTAAAAAATTATGTTCATGATTGCTACCCACGGTTTAAAATACCATGTGTAACATGTAATTTTTGTACACATGTAATTTTTTCTAATCAAGAAGTGGAGAAAAAATGTATGTTCATCATGATGATTTTAGGTTTAAAATGACTTCAGTTATTACGTTTATTTAGTCTAGTAAAAATATATAAAAAATTTGCATATTTATGAAAGCGAAATCAACTTTTAAAATAACTGGGTTTTTAAATGTTAATAAAAACTAAATAAATTGTGTAATTATTATTGCAACCCTCGGTTTAAAATGTGCTGGGTTACAGCATTTCCCCCTTCCCTTAAAATTAAAAACAAACAAGAAATGGCAAAAAGTGAATGTAAAAAAATACATAATAACAAAAAGGAAATCTGCGATCGCAAATATCAAGGTATCATGGGAGAACATTACAATTTGTTAAATAAATAAATATATATATATATATATATCCTTTTCAATTGTTCTTACTGGAAAACAAAGTTTTCAAGCTCGACCGATTTTGAGATGGAGGGGCGGGACTCGTTTTTTTAAATGTCGACGCATGCGTAATCTAATAGTCTAGTGATTGGTTTAAACTGGTTAATGACTTAAATTAACTAAAACAATTCCTAAGAATTCAGGGAATGAATAATTTAAAAAACAGATTATAACTTTAGTTGGCGATAAATCAACAAATATGACAACCTTCACCATTATTTCCTCATAACCCTAAAAGGGAAAAATCGTTAATCTGTTGCCTACGCATTTTGAGGCTTCGAAAAACCTCAAACCAAAATAACATCATGTTCTCACATGATAAAATTTTCTCTGCATTTACCTGGTGTGAAGACAATATATATTTAAATTAGTATTACTTTTTGCAATTTGTAAATTATTTAATTGAATTTTCAATTAATTCAATTGCTTATCGAATGAGAACGCTTGTTTTCTTTTTTTTGAAGAAAGGTGCCATGTCCTTAGTCTGTTGCTCGACATAGGCTGCCCAACATTTAAACATAAAACATTAAACAGAGTATCTGTTGTCTAAATGTTCAGTGCTTGGTTATTGCTGAATTGTAAAATGAATATTTCATAGAATCATAAAAAGTATCAGTCTCTCAACTTCATTTTGTTAAAAATTAAATCAATCACAAACTGGCTACTTCAATCAGGACCAAAGGACACGGATAAAACTAAATGGCCGAACTATCGCGACAGCAACACTGGCTTGAACTGTGGTTGAATCGTAAGAACCATCACTAACCACGGTACTACCCTTCCCGAGAGAAGTACGTTCCGTCTTCGGTAGGAGGTAGCCAAACCCTCCTTTTTCAGAATCCATCCAGGTAGCGGGAACCAAGCACCACACCAAAAGCTTTTTCTCCTCATTTTTGTGGTGTCCTGAAGTGGGACCCTTAACATAAATTAACACTTATTGAATTATTTAAAATATCAAGAAATTATGCATAAAATTTGTTATGCTTAAAATTTTGTATTGCTATCAGAACGGATATTTTATACTAGCATTTTATAAAGTATTATGAGTTCATTTGTAGATTAAAAATTCTTTCTTGTGTCTTTTCAATAATTTCTTGTGTCTTTTCAATAAAATCTGACTCTATTCATAAAAAAAAAATCAGTTACAGTTTTAACGTAGCTATCTCGATGTGTTAAGTACATTGATCGTGCCAGATGCGAACTTCATCCAGGCAGCTATCTAGAAATGCTATCTATTCAGACCTATAAAAAAGAGTTGCTTTGAGCAAATTTCTTATGAAATGAATTTGTAAAATATATAAATCAATGAGTTATAAAATGTTTGATTAGAATTGTTAGGTATACAAATTTCTTAAAAAGGGAATCGGTAAAATATTCGAATCAATGAGTTACAAAATATTTATAATACAATGTCACAATTGTTTTATAATGAATTAAAATTATTGTATTCATGATTTACCTTTTTGATAACATAAATGAATATTGTTACAGTCTTGTTGTTATATACAAAAACATTTGCTCTAAATGCAATAAGAATGCCTGTAAAAAATTATTTCAAAAATAAACGTTATTGTTAAAAAAAAATTCAATAATGTTTCTACTATAAAATGTCAATTTAAATTTGATTAAAATTATTTCTTTCTTAAAACCTTATTTTGTGGTTTGAGTCAAACTGATATATTTTTATAATCAGGTAGATGACAACAATCCTTTGTCCAGGTTTAATATAAGTGGTAGAAATAAGTTAATTAATGAAAAAGTTAGCTCTGATTATTACTAAAAATGGAAAATAATATTCGATTATTAGACCAACAAAAATATAAATATATGTAAATCTTACACTAAAAGAGATATCGTATATTTTTGAAAATGTTTTGAAATGATGAAACCTTTATGATTTGATAGTAAAAAAAAACTATAAAAGTTGGTTAAATAAATGAATATTAAATTTAAGTAAAATTAAATCTAATATTAAAACCGTAATTTCATATCTGATGTAATTTTTCTTTAACACCTTGAACAATAAAGATAGAACGGGAATAGAATTATCTATCGCAAACAAACTTGCATTTTTAACCACAGTAGAGAATATATCCTTATGTTGCTTACCTCAAATTTTCCTTTAAAAATCTTTTTAAATAGCAATATACTTTTAAATACAATAATAATTAAAGAAATACTTTTCAAATTTCTGTCTTTATACATTTTTAAAAATAAATACATCTTTATATATCTTTCATACATCTTCAAAAATAAATACATCGTTTTAAATACAATATTTTTTTAACGCAATAGAATCTCGATAAAACATACTGAATGGAAATTTAATAAGCCCGATTATTTAAAAACTCTTTCAATAATGTTAAAATTTAATCCATGATTATCTTTCTTTTAAAAAAAATTTCGAAAATTGTTTACTTAAAAAGAAACAAGTAATTCTGCTGAAACAAATACATTTTACTAATAAAAAAAAAATCTTAAGTATTAAAATTCTCACATGCATTAATCACTTTTCAAAAAAACTGTTACCTTTTATTATGTATGATAGACCTTTAACTCAATCAGCTACTATACAATCACATAGCTGTTTGATAACAAAAACTCAATAGTAGAAGCATCATGGTGTTGTTCTAAACATTGAACTGCTTTTCTCAAGATTTCAACACCCTCAGCAACAACGATTTTCGAATATTCGTGTCTATTATATCGCCATCTTCAGAATCGTTCTTGCCATTGACTCAGGATTTTTTTTTAATAATAATTCTTGTGCGCTTGTGAGTTACGAATAAATTCCTCATCATTCATACATTAGAACGTGAAAGGTCGCCGCTTTCCACATTTATCAATCTCAAAACCACACTTCTTGAGTTGCGTTTTCACACACGATTATTCTTTGAAATATGCCCATGAATTTATTGTCTCTTGATGCCAAGCTGTTAGTATTGCCTTGCTGATTTAGAATTTGTCCTGATATTTTATGAAAAGTTCGAGTGATCATTTTTTTTTACCAAGGATCCGAATTTAGGCATGCATGCAAATTACGCCTCTTATTATAATACATTTCATTCCTTCTTTGTGATTATCTTCATTGTTTAGAATAAGAGAATCTGATTTTTTTTCTGTAATGTCGCTTTGTATATTTAAACTTTCGGTTATTGAAACAACTTTATTTATCTATCATACGAAAGTAGCGGCATTACAAGTTGGAAAATTGTTTTTATTTTTCCTTATTTGGTTTGATGACAATTTCTTTTTGGTACCTAAACTGCATCAAGATCATGAATAATAAATTATTTTTGCTTTCTCGCATATTTAACCCAAAGTATTGTAATGGTCAAAAAATTCAAACTGCAGGTTTTAAGGAATTTCCACGTTTCAGACTTCCTTGAGTTGGAGAAGCATGTTTTTGAAAAATGTCTGTCTATGACTGTCAGACTATCTATCTGTCTATGACAAAAATAACTCTAAAACACTTTGAACTAGAAAGATGAAGTTTGGTATGGGTCTTCATAGCAAATTTTGAGCAAAATCCATTTGAAGAGTCTCCCCTACAAATGTTTGAATATAAGTTTGCACAGTAATTATTAAACGAAGAAAGTATGATGAATAAAATTAGGTGCATAGACTTAACATCTGTAGTAACTTCCAAATTTTGTGCCAAATCAACAGGGAATTGACCGTCTATTTGTTTGTTCTTTCAGAAAACATGTAAAGGCGATAATTCACAATTGCAATTTGAATATGTAAAATTTGATTTGGAATTTTGTGTCTAGAAGCACAATTTTGTTTAAATTAGCTGTAAAAATACATCTAAAGCACAAAATCGGGTTTTGGATACCTTTAACTATAATCTGCCGGGAATTAAGAAAAATTCGCCAAGGACGGCACGATAGATGCAGTAAAAATAGTAAATTTAAGCCAAAGGTTAATATTTTGTAACTGTTGCATGTCAGTGCCATGAAAGGAGTTTTACCTTTGATTACACCTTTATAAGAAAGTTGGAGAGAATATTTTTGGGAGATTAATTTCGACAGTTTTTAGAAAGATCGTATTTTGATATCAAATATTGTATATAAAGTGATATATAGTAGATACTTTCATATCCTGAAATTATCTTTGTTACAATTCGTTTAGTATTTAATTTCAACTACACAATAAAAGATTAGAATGGAATCGAGGATAATGGCGAGAATGGAACTAGAATAGAGTGATATTGGCGAGTCAAGAGGAAGACTCTTTTACGGTTGGTGACCGCTTCCCTCCTCCCAGCCATTAAAAACCTTCATCGTTTCGAAAGGAAAATGTGTTACGCTGTATTCTGAAGAATCTAATAATTAAAACCTATTACAATGATATTATATTATAAAAAGATTGAATAAGATAATTTTGACTGAACTCTACTTCTTGGTTAACAGATTTAAGTTGATTTACACACCTGGTCCAGTTTCTGTTCCCTTAGCTGTAATTTGCACTACATTTGGCTACATAACCAACATAACTACCCGGTTGGTAAACTAGTTTGCCTGCAGGTTCTTATGGGTCGGTATTTTTTTTAGTTGATCGCAAATTAATCAAAACCGAAGGATAAAAATTTTCATGGATTCTTAAATCATTTTATATTGAAAATTAGACTATAAGTTAATCAATATATGAATATACCTTTCAAACATTTTTCACTGACTCAAATTTTACTGAAAATTTTAGAAAAGAAGTGTCATTTTATTTATTCAAATGTTTAATTACAACAATAAATTTGCAAGATTCCTAATTCATTTCGATTTAACTCATCATAATATTTTCTTGTTGGTAAAGGTTTGGAAAAAACATAGCCGGATGTTGCCACCACTTTTTACAATATTTGTTTCTCTAAGGTGAATTGCTTTTCTGTAGTGAAACGTTATCAATTCAACATATTGTAAGTAAAATGTATTATGGAAATTAGATTTATACAATTTGCAAAATTTCGACTTTTTTGTAAACTGGGAATCTGTGTCCCCTCTTTAATTTTAACTATCCTAATGTATTAATTCGAAGAAACATTAAGGCTGCTCTGTAAAGGTTTTTCTTAACGTTGAAACGGACACTCTTTTTTTAGCATATACTCATTTACGTCAACAAAAATTATGTTAACAATACCTGAGTTTGTAAACTTTAATGAATATTATGATTCTGGTTTCAAATGCTCTTTAATACTTAATTTATTTAATAATATTTTTTTAGAATTCATTTAATTAGCGTATCTTTCCATATGAAAGTAAAATATTCAAATATAGAGTTTAACAATAAATAATTAAATACTTTCACTTATTTAGGCAGTTATTTTATTTTACTTTGAGATTGAGAGAAAAAGTTTTAAGTTAGAAAATTAATTTCGAATATCAGTGAGGCACTATTCATTTGAAATTGTGTTTATCATTGTTAATTTTCTGTTATAGCAATTTGACTATTCTTACAATCCGATATAATTTGAATTGTTAAATGCTGCAAGTAATTACTTATTTTGATTGAGATAATTATTGAATGCTTCCTTTTCTTTAACTAAATAGAAATAATTGTGATATTTTTAACACTAATTATACCATAACGGGTCAAATGACCCATTTTGAACTTTTGCATTGATAATGCACGTATTATCTTATTACTTCTCCAAATTTAACTTACTGACTTTTTCTGACTAATTAAGTCTACTGTTCTTATACTATTTTTATAATTTTTTGTTTTGTTTATTTTGAGTAATAACTGTCGTATACTGTTTTCTACCACATCGGGTCATTTGACCCGGAGAACATTTTTTTTTTGTTTTATAAGCTTATCAATACATATTGCTTACCTTATTATATTCAGTAAACTGCAAATGTATGCAAAGACTGTTACGTAAAGTAGTTCAATCAAAATAGCTGAGAATAATTCAAGAAAATATAAAAATCGTTGCCTAAACGCCCGTGAAACCCATGAGCGCCGTGAGTTGCCCGTGAAAAACCAAAAGAAAAAGCAAATACTAAACGATCGTTGCCTAACCCTGTTACAGATTCTAATAAACGTAAGAGGTGTCAAATAGGATACTGCAAAGAGAATAAAACTAATAAAATTTGCTCCAATTGTAAAAAATTTGTTTGCGGGAAATGTGCGACGGAAACACTTATGTGTAAAAAATGTGATGTATAAGAACAACTCTTATTTTTTGCGTTTGAAATAGAAATTGTAAAAATACTATTTCATATAATTATATACATATTTTATTATCATTATATTTTTATTTCCTTTCCAACATCCATATTTCATACATAAAAGTAGGAAACGTAAATTTCGGGTCATTTGACCCGCTATGGTAAACTAGGTATCTAATAAGTGTTGGTATGATTAGTGTTAAAGCTAAATGAGAAAAATTTTAATAGAGAATGTATTGCTACAATGTCGGAAATTTTCTGCTGCCATCTCTATTCTTCTTCTATACTTATAATAAAGCTCAATGTGTGTGTGTGTGTGCGTGTGTGTGTGTGTGCGTGTGTGTGTGTGTGCGTGTGTGTGTGTGTGTGTTGGCGCTCTACAGGCCAGACCGTTGGAGCTACAGCTACCAAATTTGGTACATGTATACCTTGCAGGTCGGGAATGTGCACCTCGGAGCCCTTTTTTCGAATTTTTAATTAGAATTTGAATTAATTAAAATTTAAGCGAAATTTCAACGTTTTTCCGCTATAACTTCCGAAAATATTATCGGATAAACATAATTTTAACATCAATTTAAAGATGAAAAAATTATCTTTCTAATAGTATCAGTATTTTAACATTTAACTTAAGCTTCTATTTGTAATGAATTTTTAAAGAAGCATTTCAACTATATTTTTCAACAATATATTTCGGACAAAACAATAAAATTTAATCTGCAGGAGCACGTTACGAGTGGAAGGGGAAAAATTATCTTTTATCAATAGGTTGCCATCAGATAGATAAAAACTCAAATTAAAAAAATAAATAATTGTTGCAAATTAAACATTTAAAAATGCAATTTTCAGCACGTGTCTGCATGAAATGAAATAAATATGAAATATGTTTCTTATTTAAAAAAAAAGAAAATGCAAAGAATTTTTTGTGACTTTTACAATATTATTAATTAAATAAATCAGCTTTGTTTAATAATAGAAATACATCTATAAAAAAGTCTAAATGAAGTAAATAGCTGCATAGTATGTAGCACGAGTCGATAAATGCTTTAAAAAATGAAGAATATTTAGCTTTTAATTAAAAAGATATGAACTTGTGATATCAGTGTTTTAATGTATAACTCAAGCTTCTATTTTTAACGAATTTTTAAAGAAATATTTTAACCATGTTTTTTTGAGCACGTGACTGGATAAAATAAAATAAAACAATGCCGGAAGTTCAAATAAAAAAAACTATCATCGCAAATCAAATCTAAAGAAATACAACTTTCAGCATGTGACTGGATAAAATAACATAAATATAAAATGAGATATCTTCTAAAAAAATAAATGCAAGGCAATGGATTCTATGATCGTTTGCAATAGATATATAATTAATTCCATAAATTATCTTTATTTACAGTAAACCTGGTTGAATTTAGACAGGATATGCATTGAAATCCCGACTTAATGGCATATTTCTATAATCGTTTGTAATATCTGTATCATTAATTCAATAATTTTTCCCCTTTTTCGCTTTTTTTAAAAAACATTTAACATTTTGGTAACATCACCGAAAAAAACATTTTTTATATTTTGGAAGCATAATCGATAAATTGTTAGAGCATTAAACTTAAAAAGTTTTTTCGAATAAAGTTACCGACTCTTTAACTACTAATAACTGAATCTTTTAACTTTAACTATTTCTTAAATTTTGGCTAATGAATATGTGATTTAATTGAAAATTTTAGAACGCATTACTCATGGCGAACCAGCTGGTCGCCAAAGGCGGCTAGTATTTCATAAAGGAATGGAATGGAGAGCGATCTTTCGAAATATTGCCAAGTTATGATTTTTAAAAATTGCTTTCATAATAGTATTTAATTAAAGTTTTAAATGTATCTATATATGATTTGACAGTGGAGGAGATATGCGTAGGAATTTGAGCGAAAAAAAAAATAGGACTTGCGATGAGATTTGAGATGAGTGGACACAGAAGTTTTAGTGAAAAATAATTTTCTAGATTAATTTAAAAATCTTACGTCAAAAAAATTATTTATATTTCTTTATTATAACTAGGGGTGTTTTTTGTCTGCTTTTATTGATTGCCTTGTTATGGGAAGAAATATCATGATGTGTATTGTTTACGCCGCAAATTATTCATAACTTTCACTGTATATCTGGAAAGCATAAATTGCGTGTATCTTTTTCAAAACACGGATGTTTTCCTTATTCAATTACAGATAGAAATAATAATTATTCGCTTCTTCCAAGATGAAGCTAATACATAGGGCTATAGAAAAAGATGGTAGTGGGTGAGTACAAGATGATTTTGTAATTTTTTTTATCCTTTCTAATCAATCCTAAATTATAGTTGTGCTAGGCAACTATGTTAATAGTTATATGTGCTGCTTATAATTTCCCTCCCTCAAAACCAGTTGATTTTTTTTCATTTTCTTTTTGCTATTGATTTACAATATCATTTGGATATTATTAAAAAAACTTGTCCATATGTCGCCATGAAAAGTTTTTCTAAAAAGTTATTTTATTTTCAAATTTCTTTGAATGATTTCTCGTTTTTTGTAAATAAATTTCAAGCATTGATACTATTTCTATTGCCATATTTTACTCTGTTAACTTGTATTGGGCTAATTTTTTGGGCATTAAAATTCTGGAAGGAAAAAAGAAAATGAGTTGTCATTAAATGCATTACTATATGCAATTATTTTGACTTTCTGGTCGATTTGCTGATTATCAGATTCGATGTGTTTTTATTAAAAATATAGAATTATAATAATAATATTTCGTTAAGCTAACTAACTGATTAATATGTATGGTTCTTTACGAATCTTTACTATATTGAGGAGTAGAAAACGCTTACCCCAATTAATATTAAAACTGCTATGAAATGCATCAATCTGATAATAAATATTTTTACATATCGAATGTAATTTGAAAATTAAAGAGAAATATTTTTCTTAACATTTCCATTTCAGATATAATAATAATTTTCTAAGATTAAATTTGTATTACCTGGTTAGAAGTTTGCTCGTTATGAAAATTTCTTGACTCTAGAAAACCTGATGATGAAGTGTCATTTGCTGGACTTTAGCTTATACTATGTTAAAAAATAATTTTTGAAAAGTAGCATTTTATATATATATATATATATATATCACATGTGTGTGTGTGGTTTAGCTTTTCACTGAAATCAACTGCTGTCCAATGTTCCCAATAGCTTCACTTTTGCTCTATTTTTATTGCTATGTACATATAGCTCAAATGAAATAAGAATCAAAAGAAAAATGTAATATAATGCATAGCACCATTTTTAATTGATCTAATGTGAATATTATATATGTGAGCATGTGTTTGCTAGTGTATGTGAGTAATTTCATGGTAGGATAACTTTATTTAATAGGAAAACATTAAGGAAAAGTAAAAACAGGGAGAGGGAGAGAGAGTAATGAAACTTGTCTACTTCTGATTATTTGTCTATAAATATACAATAGGTTAAAAAGACAACCATTTTTATCATATTGAAATGTTGAAAAAAGAATTATTTCTTTCTATTTATAGGTCTATAACCCTAATACCAGAAGAATCTGAAGATATGTGGCATGCTTATAATCTTGTTGCTGAAGGTGATACATTAAAATGCTCTACAATTCGGTATGTGTTTTGATTTTTTTAAAAATAGGTGTTCATTTATTTTTCTTGAATTTCCTGCTTTTTATGAATTAATATTAATTAAATATTTAGAGCTTCAGAACAAAAGGGCCAATATAATATTATATTGACCTTTTTGTACTGAAGCTCTAAATTTTACATTAAATGAAAATTAGTTTGTCAAATTTTTATCAAAGTCAAGCTTTATTTATATAATGGTATTTTTTTATGAACCCAAATCTCAAAATCCCTTTTTCAGAAGTTGATCAATCATAACATGAGATTATACTCAATTATTTAATTAATGATTATATGTCTTGAATTATTTTATATTGTTGGCCATAATTTTACGTACTGTTCGTCAATGGATTCTGAGATGACCACATTTCAATGACTCCATCTCATTTAGGGGTGAGACATGGACCGGCGAATGCAATTCTGATATTCCCTTTGACCGTGGATTTCTCCTATTAGATACTAGAAAATGAAACATCTCCTCCTTTCACTCCTATTTTGATGAATTAAACCCATCCTAACGCCTGTGCCAAAAGGCAGAGGGTTTTACAATCCGTTGTTGAACAATTTGTATAATTGATTATGAAAATACACTATGCATTTTTTGATTATAATGTGACTGTCTAAATAATGTAATTATTTTATTTCTATGTTTTTATGGGAATTACTTAACCCTTTATCATTCAGGTCATTTTTGCACATATGAGCCAGCAACTTTAAACATTTTTGTAGCACTCTTGGTGAATTTCCAATTTCTAACTTAAAATGATTACATATGTAATTTGATGCATAAAACTTTTATATTCCCACATTTCATTGATCTTTAAACCTACATGTGATATTTCAAATTTATGCTTAATTTCTATAAAGGGAACAATAGTTATTGCCTTGCTTCGAATTTCTGCACTAAACAAAGTGGTAAACAAGAGTCTCCTCTCAAGTTTCACCAATTATTCATGTGGGGAGGAGAGGTGCCTTTAGAGGTCAAAGGGTTAAAATTGCAATGTTTTTTTTTTAATATATGAACATCTTGCATTGCCACATGGTTTGATTGTTTCTCAAATTTTTGAAATATATTATTTTTTATAATCTTCACATATATTTTGCTCAATGGCATGCCTTATTGCAATGAAGGTGTAGGAAAAGGTTTACCTTCTGTTTATTAAATGAGTTCAAAACTATTTTCTTAATTGTATGTGTTTTAGGTTTTAACAAAGTAAAATTTACTGCATAGTTTTTACTTTTTTGTGTATTATAGTATTAAAGCAATGTTTTATATGTACATAAGTTTAATAGTATAACAACCATCCTTAATTATATAATACTAAATCTTAACTATTCAGCAATCTAAAAATACATTGTATTACATGACTAGTTAGTCAAAAACTGATACATATTAATTCCAGTCATATTGTTTCAAACTTGTAACTATTTGTATTCATCTTGAAAATTTTCAGACATATCTGAAATACTCAGATTCTGGTTTGAAAACTGAGCAATTTAGGTGTATTTTATGTTAAAACGACATTTCCAGTGATTTGATGGGATTCTTGGCGAGGTTTGGCAAAAAATATATACTTAAAAAAAATTCTATTGCCTAAACTCTTGGACATTATTAAATGAGATTGCCTAGAATCTTACAGTACCTTGGTGAAAGTCCTAGATTTTCTTGCTAAGTCAGGTATAAATACCACCACTCATTGACCATAATGATTAGAAAGTAATGAGGACTAGAGTATTAATCTAGTGCACAGAACCTATTATCTGTCCGAAGTATTAGAAACCTCTGTATATGGAAGCTGTTTTCTGTTGTATTTGCTGAATTGGAGCTGCATAATTTTGATTTGTAACTGTTGCAGTTTCCTGTATCTTCTAGAGATTTCAACAAATAAACGTCTTGTGATTTTTGTGCGATTTTTTTATTGACTCTCAATCTACATGAACCCTGAAGTGTGGTACAATATTGAAATAAGATTTTTATATTGTTTCCAAAGTTGATTTTTTTATTTCTTTTGTAAATAAACGTGTCAAAATTTTTAAAATTATGTTCTGAATAAATGTTTGTGCTTGTATGCCTAATATTATTTTTTTCTTCCTGAAAAAATTAATGTAAGTATTACATTACAATTAAATTACAAGGAAACGATCTTTCTTGTTGAAATATCGGATGGTTAGAATTTAGTTTCTGATGAGGCCAGATATTATTATGGATAGTTAGAAAAAAAAGTCATTGTATTAATTAGTAATTAAGATGCATTTTGTTTTCTTGTATCAATATATTTATTTCAAAGTGAGTAAAATTTAACATTTGTATATAATCATGACTTCTTCCTAATTAACCATGCTTTAAATTTTACAGGAAAGTTACAACAGAATCTGCAACTGGTAGCACTGGGAGCAATAGGGTTCGCACTACTTTAACAATTCGAGTTGAAGATATAGACTTTGATACACAAGCATGTATGTTACGAGTAAAAGGTCGAAATATACAAGAAAATCAATATGTCAAGGTAAGTAATAATATTCTAAAATAGGTATGCTTAAAAATATTATATATTTTTATTTTGTTTTATAGTATTTGATTGGAATTTATATATAAATTTTTTTTTTGTTATTTCATATTTTTATTCATTGTTTGTCTCAAAATTTACTGTAGTTATTTATCCACAATAATATCTTTTTAATATTTTTATAATTTATTTTTTGAATTATTTTATTTTAATTTTGATTTCATGTGAAAGGCCACATAATAGTGATTTTGTGAGGGAAAAAAATGATTTTGAGATTCCATTATATCTACTTACTACATTTTGGAACATTTAAAGAATAAGTAATACATTATAGATTTAAAACTATCTATTTTTTTGTGCATGAATAATTTTTTTTTCCAAAAAATATCTTATTGCAATTTTTTGTGTGCAAGAATATAATGTTTTTGAATTTTTTTATTTGTATTTTTTATGATTGAAAAGCATTCATTATTTTCATAGATGGGAGCATATCATACTTTAGATCTAGAGCTTAATCGAAAATTTACCCTTTCAAAATCTTGCTGGGATAGTATAGCTCTAGAAAGAATAGGTAAGACTGAAACTTTCTAAATTAATAATTTATCCTTTTCTGAAATTTAAAAAAAAATAGAAAAAGGCAAATATGTATTTACTATTCCATCATAAAAATATAATAGAGAAAAATAAAAAAGATTATTAGTTCCTAATTGAATTCAACTATCTACTAAATTTTATATAAACGTATTTTTTTCCTTAATGTTAATTTATGCTTGGAAATTGAAGTGCTAACTGTACTTATAAAGATCTAATGCTGTTCATTAAAAGATAGAAACATTCCAATTGCTAATTTGTGTACAATCCTTTAGTTTTTCCTTATTCTTAATCCTTTTATTACAGTAGGCTGTAATTTAGTTTTTCCTTATTCTTAATCCTTTTATTACAGTATTATCAACATTGTTGGCTGGTTCGAAATACTTTAATTAAATATGAATTCTTCCTGGATCGAAGAAAATATTGCTACAGGCAGATTTATTATTATACATAAATCTCATTATATAATTAAGGAATGCAAATGATTAAAATTTTGAAAATTGCTTTATATTTTTGATAATATTCTAAATAGTTGTGGAGAGCATTTATAATAAATGAACATTTGAATTATAAATTATTTTGTATTACTTCCCAGTTTTGTAACTGTTCAAAATTATTTCTCTCTCTCTATTTTAATAAAATTTAAATCTTAAATGTATACAAATATTAAATTTAAAATTATTACTGTGTCTAATTTATAATGGCTACATTTAATAATAGTGAACAATAAACTCAGGATTATAACATATTAAAATTACAATTATTATTTGATCCCCAAATATTTGTGTGAAATAAAAATGTTATTTTTGTTTTGTTTTGAAGACATGGCATGCGATCCAGCCCAACATGCTGATCTTGCTGCAGTTGTTATGCAAGAAGGTCTTGCCCATGTATGCTTAGTGACATCTAGTATGACAATTGTCCGTGCCAAAATTGATGTAAATATTCCACGTAAACGAAAAGGAATGTGTGCACAGCACGATAAGGTATTAATCTCAGTAATATATTCATATGAAATTAACCTTTAATAATAATGTTGGGCTATAATTTATAAAAGAATTTTTTACTAGTCAAATTTTTGATCACAATTTATTTTGTTTAAAATAACTTAAATATATTAAAGTAAATTATTATATTTTCCTTTGTCCTTTCTGTATTGCTTTTAAAAGATTATTGCTCTATTATTTTTAGTATTAAAATGTATTAGATTTTCCAGCTTTCTACAAGCTATCAACACATTATTAAAATTTAAAGTAGAAATGAAATGATGCGTGTAAATTTGTTTCATATGCTTGTGTGCTTTCTTGTAGTTCTTGAATGATCAAAAATGTCTTTAAATCTCAGTTACTTATGTAAACCACTTGCAATATCTTGGTAAGGCTTCCAAATATATGATTATTTCGCTTAAATATGAAGCAAATGTTGTTCCAAACAATATTTGTATTAACGATATCTTATGTGTAAGAATTTCTACTGGTAGAAAGGTGAAATAATCACGAATTCTTTAAACGTATTATAATATAAATTGAATTTACAATCCAATTTACAAAGAGTGAATTATTATCACTGTCATTTAGAATGAACAATGAATGAATTGTGAGAAATAATTCAGGTTTCTTCATTAATTAGGATATTTAGTGTGAAGATTATAACTACAAAGATTTATCAAAGTAATATTTAGTTACCTTTAATGTATTTAAGCACTATTATTGTAATAATAGCTCTGAATTTTTTAATCTAGAAATATTTCTGATGATTTTATATTAAACTATGGGAGGGAAGTAATATTTTACAAATTATTGGATCATTGAAAGGAAAGATTTGTATGGAATAGAATATTAATATTTACTCATAACCCAAGTTGAATAACCACAAATGCAACTGCATGATAAAAGGAAAGTTGATAGCATTCTTCACTTCTATGTTTTCATTATTAAGTAAACTAGTTTTCTGTATTTGTAAAGCATTACTCAATTAGTAACTCAAGGTGACCATGTGAGGAAAACTGAACAAACTCAACAGTAAATCTCAACAAAATCATATATCTCTTCAGTGTTTAGGTTTTTGATCGATTTTAGTTTTTAAGTTTCATTGCATCGAATTTTAAAACTGAATTTTGTTAATATATATGATTTTTTAAATGCATTAGGATTGTATTGAAAGTTATTTAATTGAATCTAAGAATGATGTACTGCTGTCAACTTAAATTGTTGCTGCGTTATAAAAGTTTTGAATTTTCTTTACATTCGTGAATTCATGTAAGCAATTTTTATTATTAAAATCAATCTTTTTGCATGAAAGTTTAGTTTTTTTTCTTCATTAATTTTGAAAGTATTTTCTAAATATAAATGAAATTACAGTTAGAAAATGTTATTATTATTTTGTCTTTTTAGGGTCTTGAACGCTTTTTTGATTCTGTTTATCAAGCTGTAAATCGACACATTAATTTTGACAGTAAGTTTTAAGATACCACATATATACACATATATGTATTAAATTTTTTAATTATTATTGTTCTGATCTACAAAATTCAGATATATTGTTATTAATAACACTCATTCTTTCCTTTCTAGTTGTAAAATGTGTTCTGATTGCTAGTCCAGGATTTGTAAAGGTATTTCTTTATTTTTATATATCTATGAATAATTTCCTCGACTTTATTTTTGTATTTTGGCTTGATAATTCATAACTATCTTGAATGCCTGTAAGTGCCTTAGAATTTATAATCTTAAATGCTACTTATTTAAAGTATTGTCATTAACTAGCAATATGCAATGAATGTAATATTATCATAAAGTTTGTTGTAGGATTCCCTATTCATCATTATAAATTAAAATTGTTTTATAAAACTTTTATCTCTTGAGTTTCAACTGTATGTATTATTTCTTTTGTAACGGTCTTCAATCTTTTATAATGAAATTTAATATGTATTTGTTAGTAATTTTAAAATATTTGGATAAGAACGCATTCTAATTTTATAAATATTCGTTAAATTCTTTGCAATGCAGGATTATTAAAATTAAATTGCGTCAATTAAGAGCATGTAAGATTGGGAAAGTAAGAATCAGTTGTCTGTATATCAACTCTGGCAAGAAAATAAATGACACACAAATGGAAGAGAGCTAGAGATGATGATAAATTTTTCTTCCTGACTTAAGGCTCTGCCATTTCATTAGATATATTAAACTGATATTTGGGCTCATTATTTATTGTGCTTCTACATTATCCTATAATTATTTTGTAATATGATTTTAATTGAATTATTATGCTGCATAATGTAAACTGAATTAATAGTTATAGTAATGACTATTTTCCTAACTTACTCTATTACTTTTGAAACTTCTATGACTTATTTGTTTTCATATTCTGAAATACATATAATATCAATTTCTCATTTTTTTCATGGCTACTTTTTCTGTTTGCAGCGCTTCAAATAGGAGTACTGCAATTTTAACTTAATTATAAGATTCACCTAACATCTATTGAGACATTAGCACCTTCAAATATTAGTACCATCTCTTAATTCTGCTTTTGTGCGTATAATTTCACATCACATTATTTAGATGGTGCATCATTATTAATTGTATTGCCTGAATTTTCATAAAAATTATTAATATTTATTTTATCACAGGTTTTATAAAGAAAGTTAAAAGAGCTAATTACACTCTATGTTGTTTATAATATCCTGAAAATTTTTATTAATGTTATTTTTTCTCATTTTTCTGAACATTAAAAACTATTTCACCCAGAAGTATATTTTTTATATATATTATAAAAATAGGGTTTTCTTAATCAAGTGTGAGTAGTATTTTGATTAGGCAGTTTGAAAAGATCAAAAGATATCTTGTGTTTGTTATCTTAATTCAGGTACCAGTTCATACGCTGACAATTTGTTTCTTCCCAATATATGTTTTAATTTATAGAGCTTTGTAAGCGTTTTCTGTTGTAAATTGTTGCAATTAAAGCTTTCAGTGCTAAAAAATTAATGAGATTCTATAAGGTGAAACGGAATGTGTCGAAAATGCTCTCCAGGTTCCAGTATAACTTATGATGAATTACAGATTTATATATAATTGTGAAGTATTACGATAAAAGTCCTACCTGATGCTAATAGTAATTAGAAAAATTGGTTTAAATTTAATCTTTTTATACTGAAGCTTCAAAAATTATTCTTAATACTATAAGAATAATTTTTAGAGAGGTAACAGAGCTAGCTGTTATTAGCTGTATACCTGCTTTTACTGAAACCTATTTTGTAAATAAACTATTATTTTTGATACATAATCTTACTTTTTTACTTTTAACATAAAAATCATTAATAAACAAGATGTATTCATTATATTTAAATGTTATACAACTGTTGTATTGCTAAAAATTACATATAGCTTGTAAAATAAGCAAGTAACAATAGTTGTTTATATGGTCATGCTAATTATGTTTACACACAGAATTTGCTAAAGTCATCTGCATCAATTAACACTACTTATTACTGGATATAGATATGCAGTTATGTATCTATTGGTATCTGTATTACCTATCAGAATTCTAAATTTTCATAATTATAAAATGTTTTGAAGGTATTGTGGTTCTTTATAAAACAAGAAATTACTCATATAATAAACTCTTCAATTTAATGGATGTCTCAGAAATTGAAGTCTTTGAAATGAAACAAATTAAGATAAATATATGTTTCAGAGTATGCTTGGTTATCAAAATACATTTCTGATTCAAAATTTTCATTTTTTCTCGTATAGTTAATACCAGAATTATAGAACTCATGAAATAGGTGGGTTAAATAAATCCAGTTATTGATTTAGAATCTATTTTTGATTTTGTTTTAGATTAAATACCTGGATCCAATCATTTACTGAAAGTATCATAAGTTATTTATATTTGAAACATGCTAATAATAAAATTATTAAACACTTCACTTGACTATTTTAAATTTTTAGGACCAATTCTTTGAATATATGATACAGCAAGCCATTAAGATGGACAATAAAACTATACTGGAAAATAAAGGTCTATTTGTGTTAGTACATGCTTCATCAGGATTCAAGCATTCTTTGAAAGGTAAAATTCATTATTATTAAAGGTTTCCAATTTTTCAAAGTTATCCTCTTATCATGAATATTTAATTAAATTGTAGCACAAACAAATTTTAAATTAAAAAAAGAAAGTGAAAAATTTGTGATAATTTGTTTATATTGAAATGCATATCTTTTTTAGATTTATATAAAAAAATTCACATTCATAATTGTACAAATAACTTATTCAATAAGGGAGAGATTTGAATTTTTTTGAAATTTTTATATTTAATATTTTAAAATAAAATTATTTTAAACATAAAATATTAATATTTGAATATGTGCTTTGTGATAAAGCATACTTTACATGACAAAGATAATTTTGTATTGTTATTTTCTTTTATTATTGTTCTTAAAAGTTTGTTTTAACTATTATGTTAAACCTATTTGTGTTGAAGAAAAAATTACACTTCCTTAAAAAATTGTATTTGTAAATTTTTATTATTGTAAATTTTTTCTCTTTAGAAGTATTATCTGATCCAGCAATATCCAGCAAACTAGCAGATACCAAAGCAGCTGGAGAAGTGAAGTGTCTAGAACTGTTTTATAATATGTTAATGAATGAGCCAAATAAAGCTTTTTATGGTGTGAAACATGTATTAAAGGCCAATGAAGCTCAAGCAATAGACACTTTATTAATTAGTGATAAATTATTCAGGTAATTTCTAGCATTATGCCAAATTTAGAACTTATTTTTTATATATATGCACTTAGTTTTATGTTTATATTGCAATTTATTATTATTTCTTTATTTTGGGGAACTAGCTCTGTAATTGAAAAATCTTCCAATTTGCAATGTAGTTACACTAATATGTAGAATTATGTAGTGGTACCCACATGTGTATTCTATATATTAAAATTAAAAATAAGTCTATTTAAATGGGTTTTATATAATGATTTGAGATACTGTGTAATTTAATGATCATATAATATATTTATTTTAGTTCTCAGCCCTTGAATACAGTAAAAGCTCTTTGTTCGTGGGCTATCTGTTCTATATATATGCCACAAATACAGAAACCATGAATACGAAATGGTAATTTATATGGGATTATAGGGAATACGTTCCTAGATGGCAAAATAAATAAATATATAAATAAATCAATTTAATTGAAGTTTTTGACTATTTTGATTAATTATCTTAAGGCTTAGGCAATGGTTTGAAGAATTTTGTAGTTTTCTTTTGCTTGGCAGTTTTTAAAAGCTCCTTCAATTCAGACTAATACACAGCAGTCGCATTAGCAATTTGCCTCTTAAAAATAAAACTTCGTTCCAAAGACAGATCAATGTTCATAAAGAAATCGTAAAGCTCATTTGCCATTCTTAAACCTTCACTAAGATTTTTCAAATTAAATGTCACGTTTCCGGTGCTTGTTGAAGCCTCTTCTTCCATGGGCTGTGAATTTAACATTTCCTTCAAGTCAATTTCAAGCAATTCCTGAATGTCTCTTGATTCTATCTATTCGAACTCATCTTGTCCTATTCCATTCACAATTTTGGCTATGTTTGCATTTAACAACATACTTTAGACAAAGTTGTAATAAAATCTATTTGACTTTTTTTATTAGTCCATTTGACGGCATTTACAATGGATATTGGGTTGGATACCTATTGGAATCCTTTTGTTATCATTATGTACTTATTAGATCTGTGAATATAGGAATTGGGTCGTATTTTTTAAATCTGTGAATAGTGAAAGCGCGAAGGAAGGAAGCGCAAATAAGGAGCTTTTACTGTAATTTATTTTTCTTTCCACCAATCAATGAAAAAATTCATACATGATATATACAATATTTTCATATATAAAAATTGTTGTCTGTATATAAAGTCATTTTATTGTTAAATCTCATAAATGATTAATTATAGTCTTTCAGTATGTTATATTAAAACATACACAAAATATTACAAAGCTTTATTTCATTTCTACATAGAATTATAATTAGTTTCCCTTTGTGTTGTTAATAATAAATGTTTTAATGCTTTATATTTTTAAAATTTTCAATTTATTTCTCCATATAGGTGATATTATTTCGATATCAGTTTTAATATATGAATATTTAATGTATTGTGTTTGACACATTCATAGATATCGTTAATTTTTACTTTTTTTAAATGAATGTAATGTTCTTATTACAATAAAATTCTAATTTTATTTATATTTTTTTATAGATGTAATGATGTTACGAAAAGAAAAATGTTTGTTGGTTTAGTTGATAGTGTAAGAGAAAATGGTGGTGAAGTAAAAATGTTTTCTAGTTTACATCCATCCGGTGAACGTAAGTAAATCTAAAAAAAGAAAAAAGTTTATTGCACAAAATTTATTTGATGTGCTCTTCTGAGAAATCCTGTATTTTCTCTCAGAGTCCTGTATATTATTATTATTCATCCTATGTTATTAGTATTAATCCTATATATTTTTATTATTCATCAATCATATTCATTATCATTATTTTAATATTGGTTTTGTTTTCTTCTTTTACATCTGTTCTTATTATTAGATTAGGCACTTATACAAAGATTTAAAAA
Source organism: Argiope trifasciata (assembly GCA_026543055.1). Lineage (NCBI taxonomy): Eukaryota > Metazoa > Arthropoda > Arachnida > Araneae > Araneidae > Argiope > Argiope trifasciata. The sequence continues at coordinate 565,226 of JAPMOQ010045887.1, read as the reverse complement.
AAAAAAATAACCCCTATTTAAATAACTCTAAATTTCTAATTTGTAGAAATACTAGCTACAAAATTTTTTAAGAATCGTCTTCTTTCTTATTATTTGGCAGTTATCTTTTATGTTTCTAAGCAGTCGGTTGTAATCTAATCACTTAAATCTGTTAGAAAATAGTGTTTAAAATTGACACACTATTGTGCTTTTTGGGTATGCAGCCTAGACTTTAAATCTTCAAATCTGTTCATTAAAAAAAATCAAGAGAATAATGAAATATTTGGTTTTTTTTTTCAAGGTCCAGGACTTGAACTTGATCTGAGTCAACTCAATTCAACTCCACAAAGAGGGGGAGGGATATAACATGCATTTACCTGGAATTCTTTGCTAAGTCTTGACTTTAATTTTGTCTAATTTGGCATGTCCTTCCCTGTCTTGATCCTATTTTGTTGAAATAAATGCATTCTAGCCCATGTGGAAAAGTGTTTCTGTACCTGAAAATCTGCAGTAAATAGGAAGAATCTTTTTTCACTTGAATTGAATATGAAGATGAAACTATTTAATTGGAGATGGGTTAAACCCTTTAAAGATGTTCAAACATGTTTAAAAACGCTTTAAAGTTCCACTTTTTCTGCAAAATATATATTTTAAAAAAAATCTCTGAATTTGAATGTTTTTATTTTTTAAAACTCCCTCTAATAAGCAGAATCAGCTTCTCAGACTATTAAAATGTATGCATGCATATTACCATTATAATTCGGTTATTTCATAGAATTTATGTATTAAAAGCAACTGGCAAAACCAAAGGTCCAATGCTTTTCTAAAATTTTATATAAAAGCTTATTCTCCTTAATATGTCATCCGGGGTTAGCACTGTCCTTTTTCAAAAGATATCCCTAAAGCAGTACTCGTGTTTTTAGCTTGATAGAAAACATTGACAGAATCTCTTAGCGTAACTGTGACCTAGGCAGAAAAATATATTGCCAATAATTGCCTGCTTCTCTCCATTTTCTAAAGATATTGCATAGAGCTCAAGCAACTGAGTCAATTGTTTTCTTCATCATTGTTATCAAAAGAATTTGTAAACAATAAAATTGAACAATTATGGTCAATTTAGAGCATTTGATATGGAATCAATATCCTCCACTGGCATCTCTCACAGAACTTTGATAATATTTCCTAATATTCTTCTAAACATGCCAAAAGTGGTATTACACCATATTAACTAAGGTTTATTTATTAATATGTTTCCATTAATTTGATAACTACCTGTAGCTATTTATTACAAATGTGGTGAATTATTGTTTTATATTCTGAAGAGCTACGAATAATTATTCTTTGAAATAACTAAACCATACAGTCATATTTTTAACATTCTTGATAAAATATGTTATGAAATAATGAATTTCATGCAGTAATTTTAACACACACGTTTATCGGGTTTCTTTTTCAATATTTGTTAAATATATGAATTTTGAAATTTTTCTTTCAGAACTTGATCAGCTGTCTGGTCTTGCAGCTATACTTAGATTTCCGATGGAAGAACTTGATGAAGAGGAAAACGATTCCAGTGATGATGAAAACTGATAAAACGATTGTGATATTTTAATACAGGCTTTCTAAATTATTTTAGGCGAAAATAGAACTTGCATTTATGTATTAAATGTACACATCTTATTTATTTAACTTATTTTGAAAGTGAAAATATCTTGTAATAAGAATCACTGTTGTTTAATGGACTTTGTTAACTATTTGTTAACTTTTTAAAAAATTCTTGTTGCCTGCATGAATGCTGTTCCTTGTTTTAGAATCTGTTTATAATTTATAAAACATTCAATAGTGTTGTAAATATTGATAAAAGTTCATTATTTAATTTTGAGTTTGTTTCTTTCTTTCTTAGTACATTTATTACTTGTTTGGTATTTAGCTTGTTAAAAACATTTTATAAATATGATTTAAAAAATTATTATTTACTCTTTGTCAGAAAATTATTAGATATATTTATAATAAATGAGTGAAAATCTACATTTAAGATAAATTTGATTACAGTTTTTTGTATTTGCGTTAGAAAGTTAAAAGTAGTATTATATTTTTTACAATTTCTAAAACAGATTTCCTTTTCTACTATTCTAACTAAATACAAGTTTTAAAATTAGTAAACTACTTTTTCTTACTCTTAAATAGCATTTTATATTTTGCAGTCTAATAATTGAAAAATAATTAGAAATCACAGTATAGGTTGTTAATCAAATCAGAAGAAAAAATACAATGAAAACTAATTTCTTTAGTATTTAATTTATATTATAGATTTTATTTAGACTATTTAATTTATAGAGTATGTGTTTGTTTCCTTTTCACATACAAAATTCTTTTTGTAATGGAAATTAAATTATTAAGAGAATCAGATATTTTTTTATACATAAAGTTTCTTTTTTTTTTTCTTTTCATTTTTCTTTTCCTTTTTTAAATAAAAGTAGCAAATAAAAGTTAGAGCTTTGTAAGTGTTTATTATTGCATGTTGAAAATAGAGGAATACTTGCACAAATAAGCAATTGTTAATTGTATAGATGTTGTGTACATATGTGAAGGTGTAGATTTCTGTCTCATGAACAAAAATTGAAGACTAAAAAAAGGCAAACAATGCAAGGACCAAAAAGAAGAAATGAAAATTCTCAGAACATTTTACATGGCAATAAATTATGCTTTATAATATTCTAAATATATATTTTTAAAAATCTATTATTCTGTTGAGTAATTCAAAAGAACACACTAAGTAAATGCTAGAATAAAAAGTTTGTGATTTTCTCACATTTTCAATTTTGGTACTTGTTTGTTGGCATAAAATAATTTTAATAATTTTAGTCTTCAATTATGGGTTATTTTATTTTCTTTATACATATAATTATCAAGAATGGATTTCTGCTTTCTGAAAAATTTGATAAATATCTGAAATACAAGAATTTAATTGATCAATTTTCTGTTGTATTTTATTCAAATAAGAAAAGTTGTAATTTTGATTTAATATGTAATAAAAACAAAGGCACAAATTTCAAATATGGGTAAATAATTGTTGAAATAAAAATTAAAGTTGTTGATTGAGATTTAGAATTTGAATGTATGGAAAAAAATTACTATTTGTTCAAAAGAAAATCATAATAAAGTGCTTTAAAAAAGGTTTATCAGGTGTGAAACTTGTTTCCCATTAGATAATTTAATAAAAATCTGTAATATTTTGAAGTGTTTATAAATTTATTAAAATTATTACATGTTCATATTTAGTAAAATATTTAATTAAAAATATAATGTTTATATTCAGTAGGGTTTTTATTTTATTTAAGATGGAGGCATATTTGTAAAATGGCAAAAGAAACTGTGGGATCTTTTGTGGTATGCCTGATTCTATTGAAATCAAATCTCATGTTAATGTATGATCCTTTTATGATAAGTTCTATAAGTTAGCATAATATAAGTTCTTTTTTGCTTAGCATTTACTTACATTTGAATTACAATTTAATCAGATATAATATAAGTTACCATAATATAAGCTCATATTTCTTAGTATTTATTTGTTTTGAGTAATAACTTAATCTGATGATATAGCAGATATACTTATTGCATTTTGCGTTATTAAAGATGTATTTTATAATATTAAGAAAGAAATATTCCTTTTAATAATTCAAATAATTATTTAAGTTTTCAAGCCCATTGCCTTTTTTTTTTGTATTATTTGTTAAAAGTTTTCTTGCTTTGACTTAATGTGAATAATTACTATATTATTTTTCTAATGTTATCAATAATCCAAAATAACTGTCATTACTATTATACATTTCATCACAAATCTTAATTATAACTAATGTTTAATTGGGGTTTATTATCTACTTAAATGCAATTCAAACGTAACAAAATAAATGATTTTGGAATTCTAGATAAGTATGCTAGTTTTGAAAAGGTATGGCAAAGCTATTAACTGCAAATTATTATACTTGAATAGAATATAGTTTTTAAAATTATCTAAATCTGATTTTAAATACCATTAGACATCTGAATTTATTCCTATATATATTTTCTTTCAATGAATATAATTTTTAAAAACAAAAGGTGTGTCATGTTGATCATTATTATTAAACTTGAGAAAAATATTAATTATGTGTTGTTCTTATAATTTTTCCTTCTTGCAATGTGGAATGTTTCTAGCATTTTTAATCTTAAAGAATTAAATTATATATCTTTAAAAAATATGCCTTATTTTTAAAAATCATGTTTGTGTTAAGTTATGTCTGGAAATAAAGATGTGGAAAAAGCTTATTAATATAATTCCAAATGTGATTTTACTAAATTTAAACATACTAAGTCATTTTAACAATTTAAAGTTTAACGAATTAAAGCAATTGAATTTTTCATCCATCTTTAATTTAATTTATTAATATTCTGATTTGTTTGGGTGATAACAATTAATACAAGGTTGACAACATTAATTGGAGACTTTGGGTCAAATAAGCTATCATCTTTTATGCAACTAAAAAGAGTTAGTCAATATTTGTAAAATGAAACTGCTCCACTTTCTGGTTACAAATTGGAAAAAACTGAAGATCGTAAGCAAATTTTAATTGCTGTATTTGTAAAATGCAAATTTATTTTCTAACTTTCTGCATACACATGGGGAAAGTAAAGAATCTTATGTTTTTAGGTTTTATAATTCGCTGATAAGAAAATTAAATTAAATTAAAAACCTTCATGTTTTTTATGCATGTGTAATAGTGAAAAACAAATTCAATATTGGATATATTTATGCAATAAGGAATTCAGAACAAAGATTTTGAGATATAGCTGTTTTTATAAAATGCAACAATGGAATTTTTTTAAATAACTGTATTGAAATTTGGTTGTTGCATTATAATGCTCACTCTGAATTCAGAAATACTTTACTACAAAATCCATTTAATAAATAGTGAGTGGGAAAAAAAAATCAAACACGAATCCTCTTAATCGAGTGGTTTTTTTATTTGTGTGTGCTCCCTGTTTTCTATTTATTATTAGCTGCCTCTGCTGACCATTTAATTCATTGGGATTAATAATTGCTAAAAATTTTAATATATTGCGTTACTATGCATTCATGGCCTTGTTAGCGAAATATTTTCAAATTTTGGATGTCCACCAAAATTTGAAAATATTTCGCTAACAATAAATTTTAATTAATTTAATAAAATTTAATTTCGCTAAATTTTAGGAGTCTTCCACTATTTTGTGCTATGCATATCCTGATTTTTCTGCAACCAATTATATCCTAGAAATAATAGCAGTATTTAAAACAGTATTTCATTGACAAATTTTAAAGTAAATCCTTAATTGTGAATACAACAAAATTTTACAGAATCTATAACTGTAATTAAAAACGAAGTTAATTTTAATCATCAATATTCATTTCAACAATGAAATATATTTAGTAAAATATTCTAAAATTGATTAATAAAAAAATAATATAACAAAAAAAATTGGCATTAAAAATTATTTTGAATTTTTAGATGGTGATTTTTTATTGTAATATATATGGAAGTTCCTGTTGATAAATGTCACAAATTTTAATAAAAATTTTGAAAAAAATTATGAAGAGGAACACATTTTTACCTTTCTAAGTATATATATATATATGTTTGATTTCATTAGCTTCAAGTAAAATAGTCTGGCTTGTAGAGCACACATACACATTATTTTATCTTGATTAGTAATAGAAATTAATCATTCTTTTCCTGTTTATGAAATTTTTGATAAATTCTTTTTTTTCCCATTGCATTGAAACAATATTTCCAGATTTTAAAATTCTACATGATATATTTAATTAAATAATAAAAATGCTTGAGCTGTGCAGTGCAATTGCAGTTTAAATATAATAATTCAGTTGATGTTGTGTTTATGAATTTTAGAAGTATTTTTAATGAGGACTTTTTAAGTATAATTTAACCTAAAGGTTGCAGTTTGTTTGCCTATTTAAATTGCTGGCATATGTTGTACAATGTTTGTATATAAATAAAAAATAGGAAATCTTCAACAACAAATCAACAAACATCTTTAATATCACGTGCATTGTTATCCCGTACACGATTAGCACTTTGTTCTTTGGTCCTCCAAGATTCTACAACCCATATCACTGAAAATAATATGGAGATGATGCCAAGGAAATGAAACATCCAGTTATAAGATCCAATAATATCACGGAATAAACCTGCAAGAATATAAGGTTAGTGAGAAGAAATTAATTATTCTAAGGTAATAAGATATTTTGAATATAATGTTCATTGTATAATTCCCCTGGAACTTGCGAGGTAATTGTATATATGTATTATGCTTGTACATGATGTAATTCAGAAATATCGATAAATCATTTACTGTAAATCTATATGACTTTCAATTGAGAAAAGTTAATTTAAATATGTAAGATTGCATGTATTATAAAACATTTTTACCTGTTAGTTTTGTCATAACTTTTGGCAATATATTAAATTTTCAAAAAAGAAATCAATATAGACAATGTTAGGTGAAAAAGGGGTTTATAAAATTAATCTACTATAGATAAAATCATGAAGAAATTTCGTTATTATGTTTTAGGAATCTTGATATCAATACTGTAATTAAATCTTTACAAACCTAAAGATTGGGCTACAAATGTATCTACATCAATAATAAAAATATTAAATGATTAATTTCTGATTTATATTTTATTTCAAATAAGAACTTTAAATTCTAATTTATTTATTTACAAATTCTAATACATTATAATCACAACTAGTAATCTCTGTTTACTTTTTTTCTAGTTTGAAACAGTTTTCTATTAATTACAGGCAACTTTTTTTATGATAATTTTCATTGAGTAGTAAAAAATTAAATTTCTGTAATAATCAATTGCATGATATGAATAAGTAGACAATATTCTTGAATTAATATATTTTAAATAACATCAGATCCTGATGAGATAAAAAAAATAATTTGCTTCGGTATGGGAGATATGCAGAAACTTATCACATTAGTAAAAATTTAATATCTTAATTAATATTTTGCCTCAATTATTATGATCAGACTCATTCGGGCACAACGATTTGGCTTGAAAAATAATTATAAATATATTTTGACTATTGAGTGTTAAAATAAATACAGAAGATAGGCCACTCCCGCTGATTTTCCATGGAACTGCTTGTAAAAGAGAACAATGCATTCATTAAAAAACAATAATGGAAATAAATAATAATGATATCGAACGGTATTTGTTTTTAGTTACGCTTCAGAATTCCACAAAATTGAAACACAGCTTTACTACCTAATTAGGGTTATACTTCTCAACGTAAGATTGAATTAATTTCCATGCCTTCAGCATCTCCTCTATTTCTCTGAAGGTTACCATTTTCCTCTTTCCTTACCAAATCTCATCCGCAGATTTTTAATTGAAACAGAATGCAGCTCTTTAAATTCTTAAGTAGCTTTGGCTATGTTCTTTCACCACTTCATCGATGCCATTGCTTTCACTTCTAACCTCATAACTTGGGTCAAAGACGCAATCTCGTCGATTAAGACCGCGGCCCTTGTTCAAACGTCTCGCAGTCGCGTTCGATATCGCTATCTGACCAGGACTTCCATATAGAAGTAAGGATTCTTCTCTTAAAGAAAGCTCACCACTATTTGATATCCAACACTGGCCAATCTGAATGTGACGTCACCTCGCGCTCATTTAAGAGAATCTTTATTTTGTTCGTTACGTAAATCATTCGTTATGGGATTGGTCGCTAAGCAAGGCTTGACTATAATTCAGATATCAATTTGAAGTTGTTTTTTTACAAGATTATACCTTTTTGAAATACATATACTTTAGTGAAATGATGGAAATTTCACTCGAGTTCTTAATCAAAATTAAAAACATAAGATTTTTTCCTTGAATAATCTTATAGTCCACCGACTCATTATATAGGTATTTTCATACTTTCCTATTCAGTTTAGCCATCGAATTCTAAAAAAAATTTGATTTATTCCCTCCAGAATGTGTAAAAAAAAATTTACAAAGGTTGAAGGAAAAAGATGGGAATGGCAACTGCAAATTTCCATAAAATCTCGCATAGGGGGGAAAAAAACCCCTAGAGAAACACAAATGTTTCGTGAATGCATTACTGATAGTTAAAAAAAAGCAAATTAACAATTTTTTTTAAAGATTATATAATGTAGCATTTACTTGGAATGTTTGCTGAATCTGAATGTTTTTTTGATTCTACTAAACGCTAGATACGTCTCTGAATGTCAGTGCCCTTGACTCTTCTGCTCCGTTTGCGTATGCATTAAGAAGTATTACTATTTATAAAATTTCGATATGTTGAAAAACATTTGCCCGCTCAAATATGAATTTTAATTACTAATTTATTCTTAATATTTTTTTGCCGTGGTCGTGCGGCAATAGATAGAATATTGCATATTAAAGCTGCGTCAAGAACTTAAATTATGGGCTTCCATCCAAAAATATCTTTGCTGGCAACAAATAATGTTTTGTTACCAGCAAATAATGCAAAATTTTCAATTTTTCTTTATGGTTTTTATATAACAGATGTAAGCACTTCAAAATAGATTAAAATATGAATTTTGACAATGCATCGTTGCGACATCTTTCAAATCAAATAATTTTTTAGAATTATGACTTTCTATACCACACATTGTAAAGGAAACTGTGGATTCTACAACCATTCTGATAAAAATTATAAAATTCTAAAGGTAATATGGAAAAAAATGTTAATTACTTACCAATTATGCCTGGCCTCAATAAACTGAGGGTTCCATTTATGAAACTAGTCAAACCTATGACCAGCGTTAGTCTCTTCATGCCCAAGCATTCCGCTTGTAAAACGAAAAATAATGTAATGGAAGATCCAACGGCCAAACCATTTATAGCAGCTATTCCTAGAATTACTGGTAGAGAATATATTAAGGGATAAATCTGGTATAATACCCCTAATACACCCAAGTTGAGGGCAACCATGGTTTTTCTGCTTATGTAGTTTCGATCAGTGATCCAACCTAGACAAGCTCTTCCAAAGAAATCAGTGATTGAAAATATGGATATAATATATATTCCTTTGCTCTCAGGAATTCCTTTATCTTTTGCAAAGTCTACTATTACCATGAAGAATGAATGAACGCCTAAGAAATAAATACACATGGTGAAAGTGATGAGATGAAACATAGGTTGTTTCAGAATGCTCGAAATGGAATGAAAAGCTCTGCTCCTTGCCGTATCGAAGACTTCATCCGCTTCTTTACTTTTCTTTGGTGCGATATTTGTTTGATCATTGCTCATAAGCGGCTTCTTAACCTCTGGGTCATTTTTAATAAAGTCACTGTCACAAGTTGCATGTCTTTTATCTGATTCAATTTTTGCATCAGAACCATCAAATAGGACACTATCATTATTACTGTACAGTGTGTCTGAATTTGTGTTATCACTTGATTTATCTACAGTTAGGGAAGAAGAAAGGTCTTGCAACGACTCATTTATATTATTGGATTGTTCTGTTGTTGCGTCATCTTTCTCATGTGATGATCGTTTATTTTCTGAATTCTGGACTGTAATTATTTTATAGACAGGGGGAATCGGCGCTTCTTTTGATTCAGCAGGATTGTCATCAGAAGTAGACACTCCGGAATCTTTGGCATCAGAACCCTCTTCCAGAAGTTTGACTTTCGTTTCTTTAGCCTTTTCAATCCACGGCGGAGCCCGTAGGAAACACGATGCAACCAATGTGTTCATGACCACTCCACTCAGAAGTAGGAAGCTTTCTTTCAGTGAATACTTTTCCAGCATCCATTCCATGGCGGCTGGAAAAACCAGAGAGCTGAGGGTTCCTCCAGAGAAGGCCATGCCGATGGCAGTGGCGCGATGTTTCACGAAGTATTGATTAAGCGTCACTGGAACTAGAGTGACCACTAATCCAAATCCTAGGCCTGGGAAAGAAAATCATAACATTAGTATATTTATGTAGCTTAAAAATATTAATTTCATCAAGGTCTTTTTAAGTTACTTTTATAGCATTTTTCACAATAAATGAATTCACCTGATACCACTCATTTAATGAAAAAATCAGTGATAGTTAAATTTTATATACAGAACAAAAAACATAATACGACGTCATAATCTTGAGCGTGAATGGGAAAAAGAAGCAACGTTTGACAGTGCTTTGAAGATCTTACAACAGTTCTTGCGTCACTCTTTTTAATTGTTTTTAGCATTTTTATTCACTCATCTTTCTGATGTTATTCATTAATCAAGCCCCGTGGCCGATTGCCTTTATGGATATGATCGTAAATTTACCATCTGACCCATTGTATGAACCACTCATCTATGGATGTCGATAGGGTAGTCGTGATAAAATAGAGCCGCATTTAGTTCTGATATTTTAGGTATTTAGATGTTTATATGTTTATATGCTAATTTGATTAGAGAACGCAATTTTTTTCCTATTTTTTGTTTTATATCATTTGTATGGCATGGCGCTCACAATCACTCATCATCTCTCATTCCCATTGCCAATGGTAGTACTATCACATAATTTTTACATTCTCTCCGAATTGAGAACGCAACACTCGCTTTACTGAAATGGTACCACGAATTAAAATTTTCAAACATAATACAAACCTATGACGAATATGTAGTATTGTTTCTCTGCGCAGTTATTCTCATGGCAAGGAAGAGAGATTTATAGATGTTGCATAGATGCCATGCTAATGACCGTCCAGTTTCGAGATAAAAAATGAAAGCCTCAAAAAGAATTATAGCTATACCTGCATTAGAAACCGATATACGAAAATCCTTTTAGAGAAATTCTTTCTGTAAAACCAACTTTTCTGGTTATGAAACCAGATGCATCAACATAAGCTAGGTGAAATCACTTCCATCCGTGTCTTGTTTGCATTCCCTTAAGGTAACCGACTACGTTCGAAGGAAAAATTTTGAAAATTTTGATTTTTTAAAAACTAGTTTTGATTTTTAGATGTATTATCAATTATAACATTATAAATACAAAAACGTTATTTGAGAATATAACATATTTTGAGAAATAGGAAAATGTGTGGTAAATTTTAGTGAAATTTAACCAAAACAGTTAAAATTCTACACAAAAATGTAATGCAACAATTCTATTTTTCTTTGTACACAAGTTATAGAATATAATGATGAATGAAATGAACCAATATATAAGAATCATTTCGGGATGCAAAGAAATGATGGGGAAAAATATACGTATAGATCCATTTTTCCCATAAATTCACAACTTGATTTTTCTAAAAACGTCTGTAAATGAAAAAGCAGTTCACCCATAATAAAACTCTCTTGGTTTATTTCACTGCCATTATAATTTAACACACATTCTGAAATTTTTATGTAAATACCTTTTTGGGGTATCATGTTAATGGTGGAGAATTTTTATGAAAATTAAAATTGAAGTGAAAGACATATTTTAGCTGAAAATTATATGTTGCCGAAATTTCCTCTGTATAATAGGTGAGACTTTCTTTTTCTAAGAGAAAAACAAGCTGTTTTGGAAAGAGAAAAGTCTGAATGATAAGAAATAACACTTTTTTTAAAAAAAAATCGCCAATGTGGTCGAATACCAGTGTTTTCATCGTAGTCGAACACCTTAATTGTAAGATAATAACCTTTTGATATGACGAAGAAAAATTCATTCTATTTGAAAGGGGAGAGTAATAATTACTTTAAAGATAGAAAGTAATATTATAAATTCTAATTTTGCCATAAAAGGTCTCAAAAACAATGTAACAATCTCCAAGCATAATGAGTGCACATACCATTTAACACCCTGAGTGGGTCTAATTGATAAAAGATGCAAGAATAACATTTTTTTTCTAACCATCTATGGCAAGTCACTGAGGACATATTCTTCATAATGGAAGACAATTTTCGATGCCCGAAATTCGTGTTATGGAATAGTCATTTTTGAAGTAGAACATCAAGTCAGTATGTTCACAGGACATGGATCTGGCAGATTATGTTTCACAGAAATAGGTTATTACGTGCTCATCCATTGTTAATTCGAAACTTGAGCTGCTTTTAAGGAGTCAGGTGGAAGAATTTTTCTAATCATAGTAAATTCCTTGCTATATCGATTTTCAGCCATTTTAGCTACAAGGGCAGACATTTTTTAATGTTTTCTAATGAATTCTAAATTTGAAGAAAGAAAAACCAGTTCTTTATATATTTATACCTAAATAATTAAAAATTTTCAAAAGGATGTGCAAGTCTTTATCAATTTAATTTAATAAAATATTGTTATTACAAAAAATTTTAGTATCAAAGCCTTGGAATACTATTGAGAACGGTCTATTATAATAACTTCTCAAAAAAAATTATATCATTTAACCATTGCGTATAATTGTTCATTATTATTATTTACGTGTGCTTTAAATTTTTTTTAAGTATTAAGCCCCATTTGGATCAGTGCGTTTCTTTAGACCGGCGCGTTTTTCCTTCATTTGTGATTTTCCGGGATACTTTGTTGTCTGTTCAAATGAACTACAACAAATCGTAATCCGTACAACAAATTACCTTTTATATTTTAAACTTTTGTTATTTCTATTTCAACGAAAGAGGTATAAAATTTGGATCAGTTTACATAATGATAAATATATAATAATGCAGAAATAGACACTTGCATAACTCACTTCCCTTAAGTGTTATAATAAATTTTTTAATAAGTTAGTCAGTATAGTAGTATACAAATAATTTTTTAGCATCCGAAATATCTATTTACATTTTTTTTTCAGTATATTTCAAACTTAAATTTGCCTCAATTGTAAAACTGCTTTATTTTAAAAAAATTATTAAGTTTTTCAAACTTAAAATTTTTTGGAAAACGAATTTCTGTGGTTTTTCCATCAATTGTAAAAGTGACTCTCATATTAACTTTTTTTTTATCTCTAAGATATTTTTTATTATTAAATTTTATTTTTTAATATTATAAAATACCTTTGCATTTTAAGAATCATTGCACAATGCTTTTATTTTATTTTACTTTCTTAGTATAGCTAAAAATGTAAAATAATTTAGTATAAGTTATAAAGCAACTAATACTAATTTATAAGTAACTAATACATAAACTATAAGTAGCTTAGCTTATGTCTTCATTTCTTAGACAATAAAGTTTCTATGCGATAGACTATATGTGCCATGAATTTGTTGCTATGTAGTGCAAAACCAGCCATTTCAGTTTCTATGAAATAACGAACGCCAATGTAACAAACGAAAGAGAATAGTACATTTCTACTTTTGACAATAACCGATCTTAAAAACGTTGTAAAGAATTCCATGTAGATGTTAGAAATTGCAATAAATGTCATGCGATCGATTTCTTCTTTTGTTGTTGCTTGGAATCAGAAAACTTAGGACGGTTTCTATAAATATGACCTTCGCCTCTACATTAGGATAAACAAAGAGGAAACGGAGAGGGGGGGTTCTGTGGTCGATTTTTTCCTAATACTTATTTATCAACAATGAGTTTTTTTGAACTAAATAAAAAAATATCAAAATGTTTCTAATCCAGGATGAATTTTTATTTAATCTTTTAGTAATAATGAAATAAAAATAATTATAATCCCATTATAATTATTTTAATTTTTAAAAATTCAATCACGTTTTGAAACCGAAATTTTTGTATGAAGTTTATAACAATGACAGCTTTAAATTGCATTAAAGTTCTTTGTAACACCTTTAAATCTTTTTTGTTGTAAGCTGCAAGCCGATTTAATAGGATTAAACTCAACGAAAATCACATGAAGAGGGGAAAAGTATTTTTTATGATAAATGCTCAACTTCATTATACGAAAATAGAATTATGAAGTGAAGACTGTTGGGGATTTTTGCACTGCGTTATTAGTAAAAGTGCCCATAAGCTTTAAAATCATTTTTTGTTCCTTTCTAACCCATATATCGACAAAATTATCAACTTTCCATCTTATATACCAACATTTTCAAATTGCATGCGAATTATAAAGACGCTGTATCACAAAGATCAATAATTAAATAGGAAAATAGATGTCTACCTAGATATCTTCGAAAATTTGGTAGGATCCATCGTTTCGAATTATATTTTTAGAATTTAATTTTGTGTTTTTATTAAATTTTCAAAAACTGTGCGCTTGATTTTATCCTAATTTTAAAACAAGCATCACTTCGGAAAAGAATGGAGCAATTTTCTAATAGCTTTTTGCCTATTTTATATTGCATCATTTTATAATTTTTAAATTATATACTATTTCACAATTTAAATAAAATTGGGAAGTATGTTGATTGTATTAAAATACAGGGTGGTTATAATTAAAGTTACCTGTTTAGACCTACATAGTGTCCGCTCTAATGGTAAGATGTCGAAGAAATTTATAGGTTGTATGGATCATGGGGAAAATAAATAAAATAATAGTTTAAATTTCGGCCGATAGATGGCGGTTTTCATGTACGATAAAGGCCACTATGCAAATTTATAGTTTAAAAAACCATATTTTTCTTTATTATATTTTTATGATGGGATAATAAATGCAAATTAGCATTTTTCTATTTTTTATAGGAAAATCCAGGAATATTGTAGTGAGCAGGATTTCGAACTCTGTGTCATTCGGCCTAAGATCCATAGACCAGTAAAAGTCGTTTTCAAAGGGCTCTCATTAGATTACTTGAATGAAGCATTAGAAGCCGAACTTAAGAATAGGGGATTTTCCGTCAACAAAGTAATTAGATTATCGCAGCAAAGAACCCGTAAGTCCCTTCCTTCTTGAAGAATTAAATAGACATAAAGTAGTCGATCAAATTTATTATGTTAAAAGCCTAGATTATCTTAGTTAGGATTGAGCAGTACAGAGACAGATCAACAATTTCCCGATGCTTCAACTGCAATAATTTCGAACATACTGCTGCAAACTGCTCGATGAAACCTATGTGTCTAAAATGCGGATTAAACCACCAAACTGGAGAGGGCCCACAAAAAGAAAGTATAGAACATCCAAAATGTATCAACTGCAACCAGGAAGAACGTATTGCCGCATATAAAAGGAGTCCGAAATTCTCTTAACCAATAAATAATCAATCAAATTGAAACATAAATTTTAATTCTAACTTTGTTCGATCAAACTTATCCTTTGCCGGAGTAACCAACCCAAATCCCCCACAAACACCCCAACCGATTAATTTTAATATGCCAGAAATTGTAAACAACCAACCCCAAACTATTCTAAACAGTATTAATCTGATCTCTGACACTACAGAAATGTTCCAAGCTGTTAATGAAATTAGAAAACTATTTTCCATGATCTCTAACCTGTTAAGTGCTCTTAAAGAAATGAGCAAAGCATCAGATCCAATGTCAAAATTATTTATACTAGTGAATACCATTTCACAAGTATAAATAATATAAATTAAACTTAAAATTTCTCTAACTCCCGTTTAAGCCCTTGCGTACCATGTAACCACTAGTGGATACGTGCTATGTATAGGGCAAAATCCCATTGTAACCTCATGTGGATATATGGCTTCTTTAGGTGTACAACCAGAGTAACCAGCACAGGAAACATCATAAGATAGATTTTCTTTTATTGGGATTGTATAAAAACATTTGGATTCATTTTGTCTGCAGTTAACTGAAGGGTGGAAACAGGAGAGGGAGGAGGGTTGCAAAATATCTGTGTTACAAAAATTTGAAAAAATAGGAAAATTAAAATTACAAATCTTTGTGAAATTTCTCGAAATGTTCCATGGAACAAAAAGCTTTTTTACATGCATGACATGAGCGTATTGTCATTAGTTTTTTTTTCAACATTGTAGCACACGCAACAGCGTCGTAACGTCAAGGTCAGTATCCCTAGAAATCTGGGATTTTCGCGTGCGCCGTCTGGTACGCAAGGGGTTAAATTGTATTACCTCCACCTAAGTAACTGACCAATAATAAAGTAGGTTTTTCGCCCACTTTCCACGCATCTACCCCAGTACTCAGTTATAGCTAGCAGTCAGGTCCAGTAACAAAAGCAAAGACTTCTGCAGCTCTCTCCCGGGTTCGGAGGTAGCCCATAACGGCCGGGTACTCCGTCAACCTAGCAATCTCGCCGCAAAATCATTCTTCTCCTTGCCGTTAGAGAACAACTTTACTGATGAAGTTGTTTTATCAAAACAGCAGCAATTTGTCAGCTGCACTGCGAGAATATCGGCGCTTGAAAGACTTACAGAAACGGGCCTATGTCCAAGCAGGCTTTGAAAAAGATGTTTATTAAATTTTATGCGACTGAAGAGTTGGGTGTGGTAAAAAGATGAGGACGGAATCAAATTTCAAATGAAACGGCGGAAGAAGTCGCTCTTGTCGAGGTCGAAAGTGCGCCTGATTCGCAATATTCTTCATCAAGTGCTCGAGTGGTGGCTCGTGATTTGTCCCTCCCATTGTCTATAGAATGAGAGGTTCTTCGATACATTATAAAGTGGTATCCATACAAGATCCATCATGTGCAAGAGCTCATTCCTATTGACCCGGAGAAACGAAATCAATATGCTAAAATATTTTTTAACCAGAATAACCGTTGACATTTGAAGGCCTTGGAACATTTTGTGGTCCGAAGATGCTCATTTTACCCTAGATCATAGGTTCCCAACGTGGGTGATAACGCCCCCTTATGGGTGTTTGAAGCTCTCAGGGGGTGGTAAAAAAACCAGAGAAAATTAGGGGGCGTTGATATGGCACGAAGGGTCGTTAGAGGATTAACCAAATATATTGTACAATAACTTCAAGGAGCGATTCCAGGACATACCAGGCTGGGTTTTGGATCATTTTTCCAATGTCAACACAGCAGAATCACCTCAGTTAAAAGAATTAATAAAACTGACGACAAATGAGGATCTAAAAATTAAATTCAAGAATGGCTACCAAGAAATTTGGCCGCAGAAGTCTATTTCGCAACTGTATTGAGGATTATGGTCGATTGTTCAACGACTTCTGATAGCATTCCTCTCTTCATATTTAACAGAACGTGGATTCAGTGCTGAGGCAACATTAGTAACGAAAAAGAGAAATCGGCTCCCTATTACTGAATGCGGCGACTTACGATTGTTTTTAAAGTGAAATCGAGCCTGATATTAACAAGTTCTTTAAAATGCCTCAAATTCAGCCTTCTCATTAGTTAAGTTAGAAATTTGATGTCTTTAAATTTTAATAAAAATACTTTATAATATAATTAAGTATGCGTTTTGATGGGTCTCTGAAACTGTCTGTTTATTTAGAAAGCAATTGTTTATTATGAATCAATTCGTATCATCAAAATCCCTGCCTGTCCTTATGACAGGTAAGCTAGAATTTTTATTCCTCTTTTTTAAATAAAGAAGAAATTCAGTAGCGTTTCAATTCAAACAATATTCTATCTATAAGAATTTTTTTCAATTCTTGTTTTCACCATGCATCATGTACGCTATTATTTATCTGGAGTGGGAGGGGGGGGGCGTATTGAAATATTCATTTGAAAAGGGGGCACCAGTCCGAAAAAGTTTGGGAACCGCTGCCCTAGATGGAGCAGTTAATACTCAGAACTATCGCATATGGGAACAGTCTTAGCATTCTAATTACATAACTGTAGGGTGTGGATTTACTGCTGATTTCATTCTTGGTCCTTTTTTGTGAGGGAGGGGGGAGACCTCAAAGGGGTTCCGTTACGGGTACCCGTTACCACGACTTTCTTCAGCAGCAAGTCATTCCTGCATGACAAAAAAGAGAATGTTTAGGGACTGCTGTCTTCATGCAAGATGGTGCACCACCTCACATTGCTCGACCAGTGATGGCATTGCTTCGTGCCCACTTTGAAGATCAATTGGTAATTTCAAGAAGTCTTTCAACTGCCTGGCTACCGTGTTCTTCGGACTTGAATCCCTGTAGGAATTCCTAAAAGATCGTGTCGATAGCAGAAGCCACTTACTCTGCATGAATTGAAAGCACGTATAACACGTCACTTTGATCGGGAAATCCTTCGTACTACTGTTCAACACGCCATAGCACGCTTTGAGCATGTGCACGACGTAAATGGAATACAAATTGAACATATATTGCAATTAAATAAAGTTTTTAAATTTCAAATTGTTTTTTTATGCGCCGCCTTCTCACGGAACGGTTGAAATTTGAACTAATTTTTTTTATTGCAGATTTCTGTTCCTCATGATCTATACAACCTAAATACCAAGTTTCTTCGACATCCTTCCACTAGAATTGACACTACGTAGGTCTAAACGAGGTAGCTTTAACTATAACCACCTGCATTTTGTCATTTATTTTGCAGTTTTGTTTAAAATGTTCATTTTGAATTATTTTTCCCTATTTTTTTTATAGCCAAGATACTGTATGCAACCAGCTCTCTTGAAAATGACCCAAAATTAAATGCTCTTGTTTATTTCAGTTTATCCAAATTTCCTGCTTTAAAAATTCTAAAACAGAGATTGGAATTAAACTAATTTATTTAAAAAATATTTGATTCAATATGTTTGAGAGAATGGGGAAAAAAGAGGTAAGAGGCCCCAAATTTATATTGCCTAAGGACTATAGAAGTCTTAATTCAGGCCTTGATTATATAGATACTGAAAACAATAAAAAAAAGATTTTTTTGTAATGAATTGTATATATTCTCAAACTATATTAGTTTTCTTTAAAGTCACCCGTAAAATTTAGATTTTTCCTAATCAAACATTCCCACTTTGTTGGTCATTACTGGACCAGGATAAAGAACAGTTGCGTGTTAAATCAACCAAATCGATACAAAATGTTCTTTTATTTCTATCATTTATTTTTTATGTCATTTAACCGAAATCATTCGGCCATTAGCTAGATTTTTGCCTTTTTATATACAATTACTCTATCCTACTCATTATATAGAAAACAAACATTTTAAAATTGAACTCGGATCTCGAAATTTATTTAAGAACGAATAACTAATTTACTTTTAATCTGAGGCTATTAAAAACATAGCTCAAAAAATCTTTAAAATAACATATTGGTCAGTTTTTACGTTCTCTCTTTAACGTTTTTCTTTTATTTGCAGCACTTTTTGTTGGTCTCTTCAGTTGTTGATCTCTACACGTTTATTTTAAGCTTCTTATCGTTTGTGCGTTGTATGTATTGGTGTTGTGGTGATCAAAATAAAATTACGATATCAAATTAGAATTACTAACTAGAAATGCTTCGAGTAGCCATGGCACCATTTGGCAAATGGTGGCTACATGGTACAATTTATATTTTTAATTATTTCAAGGGGGGAAAAAAGAGGAAATAACAAATGCAAACAGAAATGTGTTTTCCATTTCATTTTTCAGTAAAGAACAGCAAATGTGTATTGTATTATATGTACATATTTTATAATATATACTTATTTTATAATTAACATTGCAATGGTAATCAATAAAATTTAAATGTGTCTTGCAACAAAAAGAGCATTTGTAGTATCTTAGATAATTCAAATTTATGAAATATAATCAAATTCAAACAATGTATTACATAGGAGAACGATATTAATGAGACGACTTAAAAATAATTTTGTATTTACTGAGCCATCATTCATCATACATTATATTACAAAAAAGATTCCAAAAGAAAATTACCGTGTATGACGCCATAAAACACCATTATCCACACCACGCTGTCTGCAAAATAGCAAGCTGCTATTCCAACTGTTGCTATGGCGCATCCAAACAAACATGCTTTTCTCTGGGAGACGTAGTGAGTTATAACACTAACAGCAGGACCTAGAAATATATGTTTTTTGATAAATTTACTTTTAAACATTTATATTTAATGTGGTTTTCCATTTAACCAAATTTTGTACATAACTTTGAAGTAAAATAGCAGTTACATGCTATTTGCGATGTAATTTGTTTTGTAAATTTTATTTTGTTAAAGTTTTGACAAAATCAGTTGCTTATCAATCAAAAAACGGCAATACCTTTAAAACAAAGGAATTGTTAAAGAAATTAAATGCTTTCTGATTTTCTTTGAATTAAATTATAATATTAATAAGTTTAAGTTTAAAATGTGTTGAAATGTAAAATTAAATTTATCAGCTATTTAAAATGAGACCTCATAATGTGCATTGATTTTAATTACAAAAGGCCTGATGGTACATTCTTCAAAGATAAGGAAATTATTTTGATTAGTAAGTTAGCTAAGGAAGGCGACGAAATCTGCGGTTAACCAAGGCATCAATATTTTGAAATCTTTTTAGTTACAACAAAGCGCAGTTAATAAGTATTTCAGAGAAATTGCATAAGTGAAAACATATTAAGTGAATATGAATAAACAATTTTTCTTTTTAAATATTTAAAAAAGATATTTTAAATTCATCTAAAAGATAGTTTTGATGCATTATTACAAGAATGTAATATTCTCATGTGTTAAAGTATCAAAATATACAATATTGTGAGTCGAATTAATTTCATTGAATGTTTTTTATTGAATAAGAATTGTATAAGAATGTTTTTTATTGTATTATTTATTTTCATTGTAATAAGATAAATTAAAAGCACTGCATTTGCCTTTTTTCCGTCTTTAAAAGAAATTGAGAATTTTTTTCCTACTTTAAATCGTTATTTAAATTAGCATCAAATGATATGTCATTTATTAATTCATCAATTGAGTATAATGCCAAGGATAATCAATTAAACTATTAAGATAATCGGTATAACAATTCACATGCACTTCGAAAGTGAGTTCTATGGTCTCAGGATTCTCCAGCTTCTTTCAACATCTAAAATGATTTACAATCAAAATTCGCATAACGTAAATGAAATACAGCAATTACGAATTAATTGAAATTTACTTTATGTAAATGTTGCTTAATACATTTGAAATCATTAACCTTTTTGAATTGCAATTTATTTTCAGATAGCTCATGTAGATTATTTCATTTTCTTAGTTTTAAAAGGAGGGATTCATATAAAAAGTTAGAGGTTTCTTTTTAATAATACCATTAAAACTCTTCCAAAATAAAAGTTATGATAAAAAGCATCAGTTCTCAATAATAATTAGTGATTGATCATCGTTTTCAATTTGTTCAAGAAAGTACTGGACAATTTTGAAACGTCATTGCAATTCAAGAGGTTAAATTTTAATGAATTAAATATATTTATCATTCCAAGAGCTTTGAATTTCCAGCAAGGCGACTTCTGATTAAGAAATCACATTTTAGATAACTACAAACATTTAAAAAAAGATTCCAAAACTCTTCTAGAATATTACGCTTGAGGAATATTAAAGAGTGGCATTTTCGTTACTAATGGTCATAAGATTTAAAATAATGATGACTTTTAAAAGCCGCTATGATATTTTGGGATCTGTTGTAAGAAATTCTCAAATTAAGAGTATGTTAAGTAAAAAATGGAAATGAATTCATTTTGATAAACCTTCACTATATATATATATATATATATATATATATATATATATATATATATACTGAACTTAATATAAATAGTATCTGTAGCAACAGAAACTAAAGGCAATTTTTTTAGGTTGTTTTCGAGCTTTTAAAAAACATTTTTTTTTCTTTTTTTTTCTCCAAAAAAATATCAAGGTAATATCTTTTTTTAAACAATGGCCTGACTTATCTTTCAAAGTAGCAGTAATTTTTGAGAAAAAGAATTAAACATCGTTCATGCCTATAACTCATTCAAAGCGTTTCTTGTGGCACTAAAATGCCTTTCGGAAACATGCAAGATTTATTCGTTTTCTAGGAAAGCACTTGTACATTTTTAGAGTGTGAATAATTTATTTCCAAAAGAATTGTGCTAAGGACATAAAGTGCTCTTAAATCATTTGTTTACCTCATGAGTTATAGCTCCTTCTGTACATGCATCTTTTGTATGGAGTTTTGGGATTGCAACCTTTCAATATAAATCACTCATCAATGCTTCAGTGATCAATGCGCCAGTGAGACATGCATTTACACGAAAATTATCTGGTTTGAGTTTACAATTTCTCTATAAGAGCTACAAGATATCATTTTTTATACCTTCATTCGTAATAAATTTACTTATTATTAACAAATTATACTTATGTAGTCATCGAACATTCATATCGTAAATATCAATTTAGATATAGAAAATTGAAGGTTGTTTTTCCCCTAAATAAAAGCACATGTATTTTACCTCTGAAACATATCTATCCATTATCAAATACTATCGCATTTATGTTATGCAATTTCAGTTAAAAGTATGTATGCGCTTTGACAAACGTACTAACGCAACTGTTGACTAACGTGATATATAGATTACTTCTTTAAAGCATTCATGTTGAAAATAATAAACAAAGTAATAATGCTAAGGATAGATAGTTACCTTTCAAAATAAATCACTCACCAATGTATCAATGAACAAAGCTCGGATGAAACATATGACTTTGCACTGAAATTATCGGATTTGGGCCTTTTATTCTCAGTAATTTCTCGAAGATAGAAATAAAGACTGCCTGTATTTTTTATTCGATGCATGATTTTCCTTTGGTAAGTTAGAACTGAAAACTGCAATTTCTATTATTTCAATAATAAAAGGGCTAATTTTTATTTTCTCGAATATGTAGCACAGAGAAAACATAGTATTAGTCAAAACAATTCGAACTTGAGATTTTGACAAATCTTTACGTTTTTGACTTCCTCGAGTTTGAAAAACGTTTTCGGAACTTGTCCGTCTGATTTTCACAAAGGTAACTCAAAAACGTTTTGAGCTAGAAAATTGAAATTTGATATAAAGTCTTTACTTCAAAT
>JAPMOQ010045887.1:506900-542063 GCA_026543055.1 Argiope trifasciata | reverse complement strand
TATACTTAGTTAAAGTATAATAATCATCAAAATATTTGAACTCGTATTTTGGAAAATTCCCATCTATCTGCTTTTTGTGACAAAGATAATTCAAAAATGCTGTGAGTTAGATGAATGAAATTTGATATACGGTCTATATGCAAAGTGTGCAGATTTCTGCCAAATTTTGATCAAAATCCCTTCAGATATGATCCGGTACCCAGAATTAATATCTATAGTCTAGACACCTATCGAGCTAGCTGCTGGTTGTTTGTCAGCCTGTTCTTTTAGAAACATCTAAACATAACTCAAAAATGGCATATATATATATATATGTTCGATTCCCGGATATTATTAATAACACGCCAAAGATGACGCGATAGATTCAGTAAAAAAACTAAATTCACGCCAAAGGTTAATATTTCGTAACAATTGTAGCCAGTGCTATGGAAATTGCACTCAAGGTAAAACCACCATTATTGCGAAAAAGTTTGGAGGCATGACTTCTTTTGCTGATTAATAATAGAAGTATTTGATGATAGTACCCAAATGATTTGAACCTCGGAATAAACAGTTGGCGTCATCTGTTCACAGATCATAAAGCATTAAGATCAATTAAAAAAATTAGTTAAAAAAATAAAGTTTAGTGCTTTTGAGTGATAAAAACTCGCAGTCACTGTTGCACTTCAATTTTTCAAAATCAACCTAGGATGTAATATAATTAGTTGATGTTTGAAATGACGTTTTTTTTTCAGTAAAGAAATCTTATTCAGCTGAATTAATTAGACACACTTTCAATGCATGGAACAGTACTACGAAGAAAACTTTATCCGCTATTTTGTCCTATGCTTCCAGTTAAAGAGCAAAAATATATAAATGCTCTCAATGAAATAAGAACCGCTTACTTAAAAAAATACATTTGCATTAAAGGTAATATCATGTGTTAATGTTATTTTAAAGAGAAAACGGTGGTTTAAATTTCGTTGTAAGATATGGTAATATCACAAAATTTATCAGAAGTAATGCAATATCAATTTTAAACCACATTGTAATGCCAGGTAAAGAAAATGGCTCAATAAATGGTACTAACTGAAATAACATTGCTATTAGAGCTTAATTAAAAATCCTAAAGATAACGTCATTTTCTTTTTAGTATTTATTATCTTTTATCTTAGTTTCATATTCAAGAAAATTATTATAATCAAATTAGATAATGTCTTTAAGAACCTAAATGCTTATTTTTTCACCTTATAAATACATCTTCTTGAACTCATATGAAAAATATATTTCCTCCCATTATCTAGCTCTTAAATGCAAGTTGTATTAGTGTATTGTGATTACAACATCATTTTCTTGCCATAAAATCTGCGTCGATTAAATTGGTGCGGTGCCTTTGACGTATTATGTAAACCTAGATTTGCTATCAGAGCATTTCAGTTTCCGGTTATGTATAAATTGACTGAGTTTAATTACGCTGTATTTTTTTTATCCAGAATAGGATGCAAGAAGACTTTTTTCGCAACCAAATATTTACAGGATATGGGATTTCTCAAACTAACTAAGTCAAAAATAAAACGATCACAGGCAAAATAAAATAAATAAAAAGAAAATTAATCAGGAAAATCAAACAATTACAGATTTATTGAAACACACGATTGTCATTTCTTCGGTTAATGAGATCCATTTTACACTTTTCTCCCTTGACGACTCCGCCAAATTCAATAGTAATATTAATAAAGTAGTAAGGCACTGAAAAGCATTTAAAAAAATTCTAATTCATATATTTGGAAACCAATGAAATTTATTTATTCGTACATTACAACTAGACGGAAGATAATGTTTCAGACAAGAAATGCTTGATCAGTAGAATTTTAATGTCACGTGAAAATTTGTGGAAAATTTGAAATACTCGAATGCGCTCCCAAAGACGTTGTTTTAGAGAGTGGGCTGCTAAAAATGTGAAAACCTTAAACCCGAGCTCATTAATTTGTGCACAAATTTATATATCTTGTCATTGAAAATTTTCCAAATTCTAACTTTGAAAATTATTCTGTATGTTAAAAATTTACTCTATATTTATGAATATGTGTGCAAAATATGAAGAGCATCTCTTACTTTTAGCAAAAATATTTCGGTTCATTATCTATATTATTTTCAAGATATAAATAAAAGTTCTGATTGTTACTTTAATATCAGAGAGTCAAAATTCTGTCAGCCTATAAATTCCGAAGCAAACAGATCTGGATTAATGAAATATGGTTTCTGAGCATAATACTTGATGTAGGTTTGAAATTTGGTGAGAAAAGTGAGTGCTTCTGTTGAAATTTGAAATCTGTTGTTATTTCAATAAATACACTGGTCTTTATGAAATTTTTAATTTAAGTAACAGTATCCCAATTTCTTTCAAATGATACCCATTTTATGTCTATGATGATTGAAGCCAGTATAAAGCTAGATGGTATTTTTTAACTATATAAATTCAACAATAAAGATATCTACAGGTGAAAAACACCATTTATTTTGTTTCGTTTTTGAGATAATTCGCGATGTTTTGTTTATGTTTAAGTTCATTGAATACCATTTTCAGTTATGATCTATATTAGCATTAAGCATTAGAACTTCAGTCTTACTAACATTATATTTTAGAAAACAAACTTGGGTATGATGATTAAATGCAAGAGTGAGCTCTTAAGACTAAAAATGAAAATGCAAAACTAAATTTTGCCATATACATACAGCTTTAAACACCATACCATTTAAAATTATCGTCATTTTTACATATTTTTCAAATTTTGTCTGCTTTTCAGCTCAGAAATTTCATATGATTTCTGAAATTGAAAAAAAGAATTTTCACAGTAAGTTAAAACGTTGTGTCTTTAGAAAGTGCACATTATAAGACTTCATCCTTTTGATAAATTTAGTTTCATATTTCAAAAGATACGGATAAAGATTTTTAACAAAATATATATGTCCATTACATTTTAAGCGTTTTTTTTTTTTACTTCAATAATTTTGTACAAATGCATATCATTTTATTACTATTATGCAAGGGTGAGCGACATCTACTCTTGCATTAGTATTATATAATCATATGTTATTGTGTATTAAATACTATATTAGGTAAAAGGAATAAAATAGACTGATATAGTGTAATTTTTCTTGATAGAGTTTCAATATTATTATCATATAATTCAAAATTCATATTTTTAGGTTTTTATTTATTTTTTGCAAATTGATTAATGTAGAAAATAGGCTAATATATTTTAAAAAATCTGCCTGACTGCTATATTGATAGATGCCAGTATAAAGCTATATGGCTCCTTTTACAAAAAGGATACCCACAAGGAAGAACATTTTCTTTGCTTGGTTTTTCTACAGAATTTGAGAGGTTCATCAGTAAAGTGGTCTTGGCAGTTGCCTATATAAGTACCACGAAATCCACCTCAGCTATTGCGCCAACACTTCTCACATCAAACAAATTTTCCGTCTGTAGTCGTATAATTATTTATTTCAACTAATGACCGTTTCTAGGTATTCCTAGATAGTACATATAAATGGCAAAGGTAATGCATTTAAAAAAGTAGTCTTAATCTGCTAATCAAATATTTCCTATTTTATTGTTACTGCAACTTTTGCTTGTAATTTGATGTGTATTTTACTTTTATTTGACGTACTTTTGACATTTGGGTTACAGCAAGATTGCACAATCTGACATCTACAAGATCATTTTTCATTCAAGCTAAATTTTTGGTTTCCATATTATAATGAACTGAAACATGATGAATGGCCGGTAAAGAAAACACTATTCTGATTCTCCGAAAAGGAAAGTCTACCTTAAAGGTTATAAGTGAAGAAACCACACAACGGATAAAACAAGTAAAAATATCACAAACTACATCCGCTTCAAGTCAAAGCGAAGACTGTAAGCAAAATAGGACAGTAGATCTTCTTCCATTCTGATTTTATTTATTTGTTTGTTTTTTTACCACAAAACAAAGATGACGCCCTAACAGGACCCTAATTATACCCTAGAAAACTGTTTTTGCTTTTCAGAAAACCCTAGATAGCGTTTGCGGTTTCAAGGAAATCAGATGAATGAAAATGACTAAATGCGTGTTGCGATTGATAGTGACCTTATACTGCTAGTTGCATAAGTGCTATTTGATATTTGCAGAACTAAATCCATAAGGACCCTGTAATCGATGTACTAAATATTAAATAAAAAAATTGAAGCTTTAAAATATGAAATATTTTTATTTTATTACTACACTCGGAAGTCTAATTTACATCACTCACTCGAAACTTATAAACTTCAAACAACTACTACTCCTCCAACATTTTTTAAAAGGAAATATTGCTCACGGCAAGTTTTTTTAAAGGTGTTTAGCTGTAAAAAGTATGTTTGTAATTTGCTGATTTTCTGAACTAAATAGTTATCGATATTAATTACACAAATGCAATTGCTACTATAGACAGTTTAATTTCAACTATTGACTGAAGATTACTGCGACATTTATCGGTTGCAGATTCTTCACTGCACATGTTTAGAGCCCAATTTTATACATCTGATTAGGCTCAAGGAATACAGGAAAAATAGTTTAAAAGATGATGATGTTTTAAGGCTGTTACACAATCCATAAAGAGGTTTAATGAAAATGAGACTAAAAATACTTTCCAATGTTGGATCAAAAGTTACCAAATTTGGCATGCAGTTACATCTAATATAATGCTAGCTTCTTAAAAAGTTTTTAAGTAATTTTAATTAAAAATAATTTAAATGTTTTCCTCAATAATTTTGACGCATATCGTTGCTCAAAAATAATCTTTATATGATCTTAAAATAAAAAGTAAGGTTTCTTCATATCAGTTTCATTTCCACGTAATTTTTCTTTTCTTTTTTTTAGTATACTATTTTTTTTTTGTTTTCTTTCTCATTTTGCAAAAAATTAAATCTAGTTTTAGTCTGTTTTACGGCAACGCTTTTCATTCTTTTGTTTATTAAATTTATACTCTTGTGAATGTGGCGATATCAAGTATATATATTTTTTGTTTTCTTTTTCAAGTATATATATATTTTTACAGTGGGCTAAATTAAGATAAAGCTTTAGGAATTAATTTGAATTTAAATTAGATCGTTACATTACATATATATATATGTGTGTGTGCGCGAGTCAACTACTTTAAATTTAATACTATATGAAGAAGATTGAACTCATACTTGTAGTTCTGATAAATTTTTTTATGAAACTCATGAGCTTTTTTTCTTTTATCGATCAACCAATTTTTTTTAGATTTATTATTTAATTCTATACTACCATTAATACCTGAAAATGCGTCATAATGCACAGCAAAAAAAAATTACATTTGGTAAGCTCATACAAATTTTCGTAGAAAATATGAAAAAAAAAAATACAGAGAAAGTTTGATGCTGATTTTTTATCTTAAAAATTACACCGGAATTTTATAGGTCGTGGTTTCTATCACGTTCTAAAGCTTTCTCAATAAAGCAACTCTTTAGTAAGTGTTATTTCATGGCACACGATGTGATATGTAAGTCATTATTTATTTTGCAATCTCAGCCGAGAGAAAAAACAACCAGCAATTAGGGCGCAGTTCACGTTGCTCTTTCAGATACTCCCTAAAGAAAAACAGATGGCCGTAGAACATTTTTATCAACCCAGTGGCCCTTATTTTTGCAAATGAAAATAAATTTGGAAAGAGGTTTTTGCAAACGCGCCCGCAACCTTCCTCGTAGTACGTAACGATGTTACACTTTTTCTCTAGGTTAATGCCATCGGTTCTTCTCTTAAGTGAGCACTTTCGTCCTTGTCCTTGTCGTTTTACTTACGTAAGAGCGGGAAATAAAGCGAAGCCTCTTTGGATGACTTCCAGTTTGGGTCTCGTTCAGTGTCTCCAATGTTGTCTCCAATGCGAATTTGCATCGGTAGACAACTGTCTTTATTGTCAGTATTCCTGACTTAAGACAGAATGAGAATACAATTAAAAAATTTTTATCTTTTCGTATGCGAAATATTTAAAATCAAACAATTCGATATCGCTTTCGATCTCTCTGAATATGTGATTGTGTCTATTGTGCTCAAGAGAATTTGAATAGGATTTGAGTTTGATGGTTGGTCTCTTGCACACATTTGAAAATTTCTATCCAATTTTGAACGAGGAAATATGCTATCTGTCAGTCCAAATTCTTTGAGCTTAATAATTAAAAAGATGATACACTAGAATGGGTAAAATATGCTGCATAGTTTTCCTATCAGAATTACAGATTTATATTAAATTTCGAAACAATCGAATTCAGTTGGTTGATTGTCTATTTTATTATATGTTCGTTTGTAAGAGAGCATAATAATTTCAAAACACAGAAATAGATGAAGAATTTGATGGTTGAAATTCTAAGTGTGGTTCTTAAACGAAATTTGCAGGTTTCAATCCATTTTTGAACGAGGAAAGATGCTTATGTTCGCCCGAATTCATGTAACGTAATAATTAAAAAGATGAACTAGAATGGATTAAATGTAGTGCGCAGTATTATTATTAGAATTATAGATTTATATAACATTTTGGAACAATGGATTTAATGAATAGATAGTATTTTGGTTCATGCGTTCGTTTGTACGAGAACATAATAATTTTAAAATGAAAAAATAGGCATAACATTTGATAATTGAGATTCCACATGTGGTCCTTATTCAAAATTTGCAGATTTCTATCAAATTTTGAGCAAACAAATTTGTTTATCCCTTTGTCCACGTGAGCATGATAAATTGCAAAGATTAAGAGCTAGAATGGATAAAATATTGTGCGCAATTTTAATATCAGAATTATATTATGTCAAATTTTGGAATTCAAATTCATTGGATTTATTGTCTTTCAGTTTACATGTTCGGATGTAAAAGAAACTAACTCTAAAATGAAAAAATGGGTATTGAATTGGACGATTGAAATTCCACATGTGGTTCTTACGTCAACTTTACAGATTTCTATTGAATTTTGAAATGCGCCCATGTTTTATGTGAGCATAGATAATTGAAAGATTAAGAGAAATTGAAAAGATGAACTAGAATAGACGAAATATGGTGTACAGTTTTACTATCAAAATTATAAATTTATATTGAAATAATCGATATTCAATTGTTTGTCTTTTTGGCTTAGATAGTCACTTGTATTAGAACCTTATAACTCTAAACATCAAATAAGGCATTGATTTAGACGGTTGATATTCTACAGACGATCTTTACACCAAACTTATAGATTTCTCATCAAATTTTATAAGATGAAATATGCTTATCTGTTTGTCCGAATAAATGTGAGAATAATAAAAAGACAGAGTTAGAATGAATAAAATATTATGCATAACTTTATTATCAGAATTATAGATTTTAATTGAATTTCATAAAAATCGAATTCAATACGTTGATTGTCTATTGGCTTATATTGTGTTCGCGTATAAACACTCATAACTATAGAACACAACGATTTAGGTAAATAAATTTTGGCACATGATGTAATTGGGATGTGATATAATTTTTTCACTTCCTCTTATTATCAGTGGCATAAAAAGAATAAATGGCCCGTAAGCCGTGTTCCCTTTATGATTATTAATATTAAAAATAACATAAACGCAGTTGAATTTGGATTTCATATCACTTTCTGAAGACGGACGTCCCTGCCTCTTGTCATTTCAGAAAAT
The DNA here is from genome assembly GCA_026543055.1 of Argiope trifasciata. Taxonomy (NCBI): domain Eukaryota; kingdom Metazoa; phylum Arthropoda; class Arachnida; order Araneae; family Araneidae; genus Argiope; species Argiope trifasciata. Next base: position 534,376 of record JAPMOQ010045887.1, on the reverse strand, counting down.
CTGGTCATGTTATTTAAAAAGGAATTTAACTCGATTAAATGTTTACAGTGATCGTTTGATACAGTTCTTTTTCAAAATTAACATTAATAAAATGATTGTTTTCTCCCCCCCCCCCCTCCGTTTCAACGAAAGCATAATTATTCTAAAGAAAGGCATAATATTTGTCCACTGCCCCTTCTAAGAAATATTATAGAAATATAATCATACTTTAACAAAATGATGCAATTATTTTTCATCAGAGAGTGAATGTCAGGACATAAGTAAACAGGTTTTATAAAAGAAGCAAATATAACATAAAGCATTTTTCTAAAACAAATCAAATTAATTCTCACTATGGTAAAGTCAAACTGATTCCATGCTACCACGATTAGATGAAATGCAAATTTTACCCAGCACTTTAAAATTGTTTTATTTATTTTTCATATTTTATTGGGGATAGAAAGGGTATAATTTTCAGTAAAATGGTTTATTCAATTGATGTACTTTTGATTAATGATAATTATTAAATGATTTATTTATGATTAATGATGATAATTAAATTATTTATTTATGATTAATGATGATAATTAAACGATGTTTAATGATTAATGATTATTATTAAACTATTTACTTATGATTAATGATGACAATACACGAAGCCCTCATTATTAATGATAATTATTAAACGATGTACTGATTCTCAATGGTGATTAAATGATGAATAATTTTTTTCAAAGGTTCAAAATTAGTCTTGCTCAAAATTAGCAACTTCTTCAGAACTATTTATTTAGATATCAAACTTCATGAGAAAGTACTAATTTCTTTCGAATATTCAAACTAAAAATAAAAAAGGAAATATTTTCAACATTCCAATATAAGAGCACGGAGTAGTATAATTCATGCACTGATTTGACCAATCTATATATTTACGGACTTTTCCGGTTAGATAATTTTTATTTCCTGTCTGATGTAGTTCCCTTCATCTTCAGTCATGCCACGCGCTGCAAATCGATAATTTCCTTACAAACCAAGTTCATTTGAAGGAAACTTCCAGAAAAACAGAAAGATTTCTTAGAATTTTCATAACATAAAATGTTGAGAATGAGGAAGAATAAGTCATAAGTTGAAGGACAATAACCAGAGAAGGATTCAGGTAAATAGTATTTTATGTAACACGACGGCGCGATAGAAGCCTTCGTAAAAGAAAGAGTGCTTCTAAGTAGAAAATACGAGAAAGCATATATAAATGAAATGCGAAAGCTTTTTCATAAATCAGTCGCTTTTTAAAGTCCATTATAATTTAAACAAATTAAATAAATAGAATGTTATGTTAATAAAATAAAGACGATTCGGAAACAAATATGAACATTCAATAATTAATGTAACAGGAATCGAAACACTATACATTGAAAAGTCTTTTAATATTATTTCTGCGATTCATCTGGAGAAAAAAGAAATTAACACAATCTATGCTACGCACAGTTCTCCAAATTATTGATGTAATATTTGAATATTTACATTGACACAAAAATATATGACTTAAAAATTTAATTGAAAAGATAATAATTTATGTTATTTCGTATTTACATTACTTGAATCTAAGAATAACATACATGCGTTCATTCCTAAATTTACTAAAGTTTGTTTAAAAACTTCAGTTCCTGTTTACTAGATAACAAATGACATTTACATACTTAAAAACGAAAGTAGACCCTATCTCTTGCACTTACCCACAAGCTGAAAAACAGCTGCACATAGGGCGAAGGGCCAGGATGCTTCTTCTCTACTGACGTCATAATTTTGGAGGATGGCCACATACATGACACCTCCAGACCTGAAGAGTCCAAACAATGCAAAATGTATGAAGGCACAACATACCACGATGACCCAACTGTATCCGCTGTCTGGTCGCTGAACAGCCATGTCTGCTTATGCAAATGAGTCGTACTGAATGCTTGATCTTCTAGATTCGTGAGTATTCATCCCATTGTAGGATGGGGTGAAAATGCCAAGGTTGATGAGCTTGTCGACAGACCTGAAGCTTTTCAACTAGCAGAGTGTCGAATCTTTTCTTCTTTTCTTCTCCCCTTTGTTTCTTTTCGTTTTTTTTTTAATTTTTGTTCCTACCTTTCATTCATACCTGAAAGAAATAAAGGATATGATGTAAAGGAGTTTTTAATGGAAGAAACAATTCTTTTTTTGGAAAGTTCTCTGAAATTCGATTGACAGAGTGCGGGTAGGTCAACGTCTTCTGAGGTACATTGCGATAAAGAAGTTGTTTTGAAGACGTAGATTTAATTAGAAATAAATGAAAATTAAGACTGAATGCAAAGTTAAGTTCATTATTAAAAATTAGAACTGTGTGAAATGAAGAATATGTCATTCTGTTAATTTTCCTCTCACAAAACTGACGTGTCTGACTGGTACAAAGGATTGCGAAACATTTAAAATGTGAATATGTAATTAAATCAAAGCCAACATTAAATTTATTTGACAGAATTACTTAAATGCAGTTAAATAGCTCACGTGCTTTTATTGTTCATATATTATTTGAAATAATAAAAAAAAACCAATTCAAATAAGATTGCCTTCTTATTAAATTACAGGAAAAATATGTAAACCAAGAAAATATTTTTTAATGTTTCCAAATTTTAAAAAAAGCTTAAATTCTCTTATTTAAAAAAAAAGAAAAATAAATGAAACGTATTTATTTATTGAAATATGCTTTTAATTAATCATAAAAAAATTATAAAATAAATAATTAGTAAGAAATAAATGAAAATTGAACCTGAATGTAATGCTAATTTAATGAGTGAAAATTAGAATTGTGTGGAGGAATAAAAGAGTATTTCATTCTGTTGATTTTTCTCTTCCAACTCTGACATATCTGATTCGTACAAAGAATAACAAAACTTATGACATTTAAATATGTAATTAAATAAAAGGCAACAGTTAATTTCATTTGCAGAATTACTTGGATGTTGTTAGACATTTAACTATTTTGACAAATATAATCATTATGATAAAAGTAAAGTATTTTACGTTATGACGAGTTTATTCGTCAATAGTAATAAGAAGTGACAATTTCCACTTTGAATTACAATTTTCATAAAAACTCAAACATATTCGCAAATTTGAAAATAATATTTAACATAATTAAAATATTTCGAGGCTAATGAAAATTCAAAGGAACAAATAAGAGATTATTATGCTTTGCTCGATATCATTCACTAACAGCTTATTAAAATAATAAACTAATTGTGTATGTTTCTTTACCTTCATATGCAAAAAATGTATACTTTTTTAAGTAAATAAATGAATGTGATTATTAAAATAAAAAAGTCCTTCCATTATAACATAATTTCATACTACACATACTCTATGTTTGACATGCATACTTGTCAACATTAAATTTTTGCATTAAGTTACGAAATTGTACAAATAACTTGTATTCTTTAAAGTTTTAACTATGTCCTTTTAAACCATTTCTTCAAATAGGTTATAATAGTTTTTGGGATTTTTTTATACAAATATGTAACCCTTTAAATTTAAACTTTCAAAAGTTCATGTAGAGATAAGTGCATATAAATATAATTTCGATTTTAAATAATTCCATAGAATTAATTCAGGCCATTAAAATTCTTCGTGATTTATGTGCGATCGTATAAAACTAGGTTAAAAAACTAATATTGAATTATTTACACAAAATAATGATTAAGACGAGGTATTTTGGATGCGTGGCAATTTAAGACAATAATCTAAGTTCCGCCACATATCAGCGTAAATATAAGCAGACAAAAAAATTGTCGTGCCATATTGTTGAATTTTAAAAAATGGGATTTCTTTTATCTCTAAGTTTTTATGAATAAGGCTATGTAAACAGTTTACAAGTGATTAAAAGTTAAAAAATGGTAAAACAAAAAATATTTCCTAAGTAAATTACACAAATGGATCGATTTTTATTTTCCCTTTTACGAAGTAAAGAGGAAGTATTGTAAACATAAAAAGATTCGAATTTGCGATTTCGATGAATTTTCCAAGCAGACGATCTCACTAAGCTCGAAAAACACATTGTTGTGATTATGTTTCTAAGCGCCATAATTCAAAAAACCTTTAAGATAGAAGGCTGAAATATGGAATATATTTGTCTATTTATATCAAATATTGAACCAAGTTCATTCACGGGAAGTCAATCTGTCCTAAGCTATTCAAGAATAAATAAAATTAATAGCTATAGAACATAAAGAACTAGGTACATAAAATTTGATCCACAAGCATTTAACATCAGCAATTTTATCAAATTTTGAACCATTGATTTGATTGTATGCCATTCTGTAATTTTGCATGCCTGTAAACTCAATGACATAAATCAGTGACTCTCTGTAGGTAATCGTGTAACTACCGCAGAGTTCGCAAATCTTCGTTTCAATCGGATGACAAAAAAGATTCGTATTATACAGCCACGCTGTATGCAGTAAAAATGGTAGATCACATCAAATATCTTTATTTAATTATTGTTCGTCCATGCCATTAAAGCATTTGCATCTGTGGTGATATCTTAATAAGTCAGTAACAGCCATTGGACATTGGTGATCGCTTTTATCTTGTGGATATGTTACGCGACAGCGAACCATAACGCCGCAGGTCCGATCCTTGGGATAATTCTATCTCCACATTGGCGAGACAATTCAATTCGTCACACATCCTTACGAAAAGTTCACAATTTTATATAGGGTGAGAAAATTGACTTCTTTAGTCGAGAATATGCATTAAAGTTTCATTGAGTCCACTCCGGCTGATTTTCCCTGATTTCATGTTTTCTGAATATTTTAGCAAGAAATAAATTTCTTAGAAATGATTCGAAATTTTAGCTTCATTATTCTTATGTTAAATGTACAAAAATAAAATAAAGCAAAATTACAAAAACGAACGGTGCATTGATTATTCTATTGTGAATGATTGAAGAGGATTATGAGCGTGATATTGAAATATCTCGAATGTAAGCAAAAACGTAATTTGTTGCCACCGCCAGAGAAATATACAGAATGAAAATATATTTCTTTGTCGTCTAAAATATAGATAAATATTCTTTTTGAAGAATAAGTTATATTAAAACATTCCAAATTAATTATTCTTTCATCTTTTAAATATATTAATCATACACATTAAATTCTTAAGGCTTTAGACATAAACTGCTCTAATGCATACTGAAATATATCGCCAAATATCCAACTAACACCAACCTCGCTTTTGCACATCCGTTTGAATGGGTTAATCTGTCGAAATAGGGGTGGGAGGAAAGATAAAGGGGGGAGATGTTTGCATTTAACAATAAAGAAAACTCGGATTAATCTCAGAAATAAAACAAATAAATTTTGAATTAAAATAAAATAATAGGATCAGGAACGACACTCGTATATACGTGAAAAAAAATCGAATAGAAAAGTTTCTAATAGGGCGATTTAGTTTAGTTATATTAAAATCCCGTTTTTAAAGCAACACTAGTGCTATTTTGGGTTGAACCTCGTAATTTTGAATTATAGTCAGATGATGAGGATGACACCTGAGCTGGCATCTGACCCCTCTCCAAATTTCCACTCTTCATCAGCATCTAATCAAGGCAAAAAAAAAAAAAAATAATAACTGAAAATTCCCTTAAAGTTATCATCCTTCTCGGGTCTCATCCCTTAGTGAGATAAAATAGTCGAAAAATGATAGTCTCAGAATACCGAAACGAACAGTTCAATATACTGTACGGACGATACATTTATATGCATAATTTTTTTATGCTTACAAAGATGAGAAAAAGAACACTTTAGCTCATTTTTTTTTCTTTCTTTATTGCTTCTATTCGTTATTAGGTACATATCGACGTTATCCATAAAAAATTTTTGAATTTCTTTTATGGGTAGACATTTGCACTAATGTAGATGTTCATTCTGTGAAATGCTTTAAAAAAATTATTTATTCAAAACTGTTTGAAAAAATTAATCGCCAGATATATATATATATATATTGCATTTAATGTTTTCTTTTTAAAATTTAGCGAGACAGTTTTTCCTCCGATTTCAAGATTAAGTTTAAATACTGTCCAACAAAGGTGAAAGAACTCGAAAGAATAGGAATGAATCCATTATATTACTCATTTGGGATGGCATATTATTTTCTTAAACATATCCATCTAACCGGAACGGTTGAACAACATGAAGAGAGAAACTTCACATACTTTGATTCCAATTCACAATATCGAAACCAATAAAAATTCAGGCATCGTTTCCGCATGAATGGCTACTGTCCATTCATAATAATGTGGCCAGAGCAGTAAACAGTACTGATTCTGAAACACTTTCTGAAGATCTTCCTAGTATCAATCCTGTGAACTAGGGCATCAAGATTTTTTTTTCATGTTTTCTCTACATTTTTTAATACAATTGTTGTTATTCCATTTTTGTTGACACACAAGTTTCTCATGTTTTATGTAGTTATGCTTGCATCTGGGCAGAATGGAAAATAACTTTATTTTCGCAATTTGTTGACCTGTTACTGAAATAAAGGAAGTTAATCGCCCTTTCGTGGCATAAATTGAATAATGATAATAATAATATGATTATTATTTGATATTTTTCAAATAATCTTATTATTTTTTTTTAACAAAGGTGAAATTTAACAATCCGAGCATTCTCCGACTTATAACTAATTTGAAATTCGGATCTAAACTCATTTGCTCGTTCATTCAGAAAAATCAAATAAGTATTTCAGAGAAAGTTAATACATGACGCACATAAATGTTCTTTATAAGTGAACACCTTTTTATTCCTTGATACTCTTATATAGCTTTCTTCAGTACAAAATTATAAAACGCACGGAAAGTGTTTCCCTTAAAATAATTGATTCCTAATTCCCCGTTTTATATAAGTATTTAAATAATCAACATATCTAATAGGATGGTTATTGAAATCTGGTCCAATTTGAAATTTCATTTGGGTAAATCCAATTCTGTATGAAAACGATGTTCTATATTATTAATCAGTCATTTTATTTAGAATTCTTAAGGGCACGGTGGCCTGGTTGGTAGAGCGTCAGTCTCGTAATCGAAAGGTCACGGGTTCTGTCCTCGTCTGAGCCAAAGACTGCCGTGTTCCCACAAAACGATGCCTCTGGAGGTGCCGAATCAGGGATGAGTCGGTCTCTGATTGGGATCTAAATTCTGACTTGTGGATGAATGAATGTATGAATGAGTTCGACCACCCCCTAAAAAGGGTCGTGTCGTGTGTGTTCGAGCAAAGTCGTGCTTTCACCTTAACGGTGCTCGTTAACATTGAAAGGCGCACACCTCTGACTTCATTCGAAAGAGCTCCGCTCATCCTTGCTTGGTATGACCAAGTGGCATTAGAACCACCCCCACCACCAGAATTCTTAAGAATTTAGAACTAATTAAGATAAAACAAATTATTGTTCTTTTTTATGATCTCGGTTTCATATTAGCAGAAATTCGGTGTTGAAAAATATTATGAAGCACATGATTTGAATCAAAATTTTTAATCATACTTTAAATCCTTAAACAATAAAAATGTGGTGAAATTTGTTAACTATTATTTAAAAAATTCTCATCGGAAAAATAAAAATGATATCTGAAAGGATACATATTTTCTTTGAAATCCAATCTTTTATTGCTGAAAATTAAAGAACAGTACTTTTTTTTTTTTTTTGAGGAAAAAGACAGTTTTTATTCTTTGATTTCTCCTCGAATATGTAAAAATTACTTTTGAATATAGTTTTTACTATTTAAATCTAAGAAAATAATACAAATCAGAATGAAATTTTCATCTCTGTCTACTTTGCAATTTTTATTTTATATTCAGCATGATTTATAATTAATTCTTTAAATGTTATAAGTAAATAAAATCCAGCTTTAATAAAACGAAAGACACAGAAAACTAAAATTTGTCACAAATAAGTAATCCTGAAAACAAACATTTAGTTTACAACATTTTTATAAAATTCATCCCAAATGGGCCATTTTCACATATCCTAATAAAATTTCATTGTCTGAATTTACTCGCCATTGATATTGTAAATGGAAGAAGTGGCTTCTCATAAAAATGTAGTAATAGCAGAGAGATGAATACAACGATAATATATGAACAAAGGAAACTTAAAACCTCAAATTAAAGTTTTAGGTTAATATTTCTTTTTTTTCTTCAGATTTATAATGAAATATTAGTTTGATTCATTCACAATAAATAAAAAGCAAAAAGATATAATTATTTAGTCTCTGTAAGCAGTAATTAATGCTTATATGTCTCGCAAAAATATATGCAATTTTATTCATCTATAAATTATGACATGCATAGTAAAAGAACAATAAAAAAAATCGTTAAAAACATTTTACTGGGTAAACTATTGTAATTGAACAGCTAATTTCGGCAAGTAAGTCTTAGATAATAGTTATTCCCTTCAAAAAATTTTTCTAAAAATTATAAGTAGGTTTTTAAATAAAGGTTAATCAAGATTTTAATGTATTTTTTCACTAATTTAAGGGCAATTATTGAATAAAAACTATGTTTACACCACTTTAAATAAATAAAAAGTTTTTCGATGACAAAATTTTTATTTCAATTATCTGTTTTCACAACTTTAAATAAATTCTAAACCTAATTTACATCTGCACTTTTTATTTTTTTATTTTTTGCATTCATATGCATGAGCAAAACGACGACTTTGAATGCCACATTTGTGTGCATTTCGTGTCATCGCAGTAATATAATTAAGAGTAAATTTTAAAGGAAAACGAATTTTTAAAGGAAAACGAATGAACTGAAAAAAAATACTATGATATTACGAAGTAAAGGCTCGCATATCTAATTCTTTTTTTTACACTATTACAATACGATATCTCATTAGCCTTGCCATTATAATAATGTGCAAAAGAAGAAAAGTCTAAATTATTTTATCTCATTTACATATAAACTAGCTATGATGAAAGTAAGACCCACATTTAGTCGGTTCTAATTTTAGACAGGTTGTACCCCGCACCCCCTTCAAGCACATGAATTCAATGTTCCATAGTCAAGCGATGCTTTCTTCTATCAGTAAACTCATCAAACCGGTTGTGCTCTCCTGCGCCAAAAACAGCTGCAAAATATGAATTCCGGGAACTACCCTTTCCATATGCACAGGATGTCCGGGCGAATGACTGCATAGGAGCTTACATAATGCGCAATCTGAGATGCAGTTTTTAAGAAACAATTAAATGTCATGTCCTTCCGTATCGCGTTTCGAAAAAAGAACACGTTCGAGAAACCCATGCATAGAGATAATCGAAGAAGAGTTAACATATGTCAAAACAGCATAAGCACAGGGCATTGATTGTAAGAATGAAATTAAAATATTAAAGCAAAAAGAACCTCCTTTCCATGATAAAATGATTCGTATCAATCTTTTAAACTAAAATTATCAGATTAAAATAGAGTATTCTCTAAAATTTTAATGTAATAATTTTTATAGGTTGGAGTATGTAAATTACAATGTGGATGATTAAATACTTGATTAAAAATGGAGAAAATTCTTTTGCAAGATAGATCCTAAAAGCATTGAGCAATTAAAAGCGATACTTTTTAAGAATGAATGGTTCCTTACAAAAAAGGGTTTTATCCAAATTTGCACACAATTTTTAATTAAAAATTCATCAAACTTTTGATATTTTTTTCAATAACTTCATTAAAATTTATAGGACAAAATTCCGATTTTGCAACATTTTAAAATACAAAATTTTCATCAATTTCATATCTGTGCATTTTTTTTTTCTTTTATAAGATATTTCAAAACATTTTCAAATATATTTTACAATAATATTACTTAATTAATTATATTTACAGTTGTGTGTGATGACATATTGCTAAACAATTTTTTTCTTTGTATAGGCGTTATCTTTGCTTAAAAAAGGAGAAAATAATAATAAAATTTTTTTAACAAATGTAAACAATTAATTCTAAAGTATCAACACGCTGTTGTTTGGAATTACGGGTTAAAAAAATTCTTTTGATAATTTTTATCATTTTTATATAAGAACATTTAATTGCACTATATTAGACAAACAAAATTTCAAGTTTATAAATAAGAAAAAATATATTTGCATTCCATCATATTACAGAAAATAATAGTATAGCTTAAAAATATATGAAAAAAATGTTCATCATTATTTTGTACTTTTGAATTTAAAACTTAATTATAATTACCAAAAAATTTAAGAAAAAATATTGCTGCATATTCCAAAAAACATTATAAGCATTTTTTTTTTCTTCATAAATTTTTAATTGTAAAATATCGGTGAGTTTCAGGGTTAAATTCCAGTGAAACTAAATTTATATCAATCTTAACTAAGCTCATAGTACAAAAATTAACTGCATTATTTTGATACATATTGAAGATAATAGTTTATAAGTTTTAATATGTTTTTATTTTAAAACTAATAGAAGAACAATTAAAAATTATTTTTTGATATTTTTAAAAAGCAAAATAAAAGTTTAAAATCATTCATGTTGTAATATCAAATAAGAAAGATAAGAAATCCGAACTATATGACTACAGATGAATAAATAACTATTTTAAATAGATAAAAAAAATCAATATTTTATTTGCTTTTGCTTAATTTTTAAAACTGGTTTACAAATAGCTATATAATTTGTATCAAAAAATAAATTCTATAAATTTTAAGAGATTAAATTAAGATACAAATTAAAATGTATTGAATGAGTAATTTTATTTAATAAAAATTTTTACTTCTTATTTAAGGTATGCATAATGGGCTTTTATAGTTTTATACTACGCATTTTATATTTAAAACTCATTTTCAATTTTAAAGGTAATTTTTAAGGAGTTCTAAAAGAATATAATTTTTTTAAAAAGCATAGTGACACTGAAAAAAAATTGAAAACTAACAATTTTTAAAGACAACTTTTATTTGAATTATACAGTCTAGATCTTATTTGAAATATACTGTCAAATATACATAAATTGTAAAAAAAGTGAAAAGTTGAACCAGTATTTCCCTTCAATATATATTAAAATGGACTGGTTGATAAAAAACATAATAAACAAAACTCACTCGTGAATTTAGATCCAAATACCACATGGCTGAATGGCATCAAACGTCAACTACTGAGAAGAATTCAAAATTGAACATAAGAGATTGACTTCTAACTCCACTTTGTCCCTAACCTACCGAAAGCTCTAGAATATACTTCACTGGATTGCCGGTGAGAGTATGAATGGAAACCGGCATCCCCCATTCTCATAGGGATAGGAAGGGCAGGTGATACGTCACGTCTCCATGGCAACTGTTCGTATTTTCTTCCCCGCCTAAGGTTGGAAGACTCGGAAACGACAGGCAGAAAAAATCGTCTGCGCCAGTGGAAGGGTTATTTTCTTTCTTATTTTCTCTTATTTTCCTTTAAATAAATGTTTGTTTCTTCCGACCGACAAAGAAAACTTCTATTTTCTCGACTTTAAATATTTAAAGGATTTGTTCGGGATAAAGTTTTTGAAAAACGCCCCAAAGCATTCGTACTTTTAAATTTTTGCATTAAAAAAACAGTGGAAAAATATCTATGAAACCAAAATACGTTAGTTAAATGACAATTTTTTTGTTGAAAAAATGAAAAAGGGTTTTTTTTGGCTAAAAAGAAGTATAAAGCAAGAATTTTCTAGTTTAGGGAATAATAAAATGGTTAGCTTAAAATTCTGTAGAAAGCTTAAGAAATATTCTATTTAGTTCCTGAAATAACACATAAAACGTATTTCAATTTAATCTTTAAATACTGAGTTTCAAATACTAAATTACACGAAATTTTTTATTTTTTACAGGGTTAAACATTTAAAACAACTATAAAATATTTTTAAATGAATAGTTTACTTATTCTTTGGCTCAGAAATTGCAAAACATACTCAGAAATTATTGTACCAAAATTATGCATTAGATCTTAGTATATGATGTTTTTTCATAAGAAAATGATTTCAAAGGCTAAAATTTTAATAAATATCAACTAAAGATATAAAATAACACTAAAACAAATGCAAATATAAGAAATGAAATACTACATCTCAGAAAATAAACTTATAAACGTAACAGTTTTATAAAGAAACCCATCAAATCTATATGAATATTCAATAAAAATATCCCAATTTCAAAAAAATCGACTATTCAACGTGTTTATCTACCTCCTTATGTTTCTACATTTTAAGAATTCGCATTGTTTTGCATTCCATTCCGATTTTTTTAGTAATAGTTATTAGAATAATTATGATAATACAAAAGTATTTCGAATAATTTTCCGAGGGAGGGAAAATTAATAATTACCATAAAAAATTGAAGATATTTTAATCTATTTTTATAGAAGTAAATATATTTATGCATATCTATTGTTTCTCGATATGTCAATCGAATTTGCATCCTTAATACATCTAGAAACGTGAATTTTTAATTTCAGTGAGAAATCTTTAATATTTTCTGTTATTTTGGATAAAATTTAGCATATATTTATTCGTAATATCATTTCTAATGACTATAAATATATTAAATACTAACCACCTATGGGATATAGCTGGTTCGTCTGAATTAATGCTCACTAGTACATTTTAGATGTCACTTTTTTTCAGAAAGATATATTTTTTTTTAAATTTATATTTTTATAAACGGTTTACGACGTAATTGTTCCATCGCTTATTGTACTATGTATTTTTTTAATTTTATAGAAGCTCCTGTAAAACTCGAATTTTATAATGAAGTTTAAATGATTAAATTTCAGTTAATGCAAGAAATTCTTGCTGAAAACCATATTTTTAAAAAACATGAGTGCAGAAAACAGTGTTTTTATGTGCAATAAAGAAGGAATTTTATGAGAACTGAATTTTATGAGCATTAAAGAATATTTTTTATAATTTAAATGATATGAGCAATCTTATTTTTATTGGCATTTCCCATTAATTGAGGAGTTCTATACTTTTCTTATAAATTGCGCTTAACAAAAACTGTTTACACTTCTGATTACTGTCTTTTAAATGGAATATTTTCTTCAAGAAATGCAAATCGTCTAAACGAAGAGCGAATTAGTAAAATAACAGAAAGAAGTCATTCTACTTAAGCTAAAATGTTTAATCACTTTAATCATCAAATTTCCATTTTCTCTAACACGAACAACACCTCCTTTGCGTTGATACTTATTTCTGTTTCATAAGAAAGCAACAATTTTTTTTCTTCTCCAGTTTCTTCTGGTTATAGTAACTTATATTAATTCAGGTTCAAGCTGTTATTATGATTTTCTGAAAAACTTTTTCAAATTAATTTATAAAAACAATTTTATAATTATTCAACCTGATTTGCAAACTGAAAATACGCTCTCTCTCTCCCTATATATATATATATATATATATATATATATATCGGAATTGATATCCAAAATAAAGCAATTTTTAAATCTTATTTTAATTCTGGCAACAGTACGAAATAAAATGTTTTGATAAATAAGTCAAACATTAAAAATTGTTATATTAAAACATTACATTGACGTTACTAAAATTAATTTTTAATGTTACATGATAGCATTAAAGATTGTTACATTAAAACATTATATTATTTAAAACATTACGTACATTAAATCAACAATTTGTTATATTAAATAATAACTAAAAATAGAACATTGTACAGAAATAAAATTGGTACTTTCAAAAAATGATTTATTAAATTTTAATATAATTCAAAAACTCTTTTTGAAAGATAATTTTGTAAGATACGATCATGAATTATAGATTCAGATGCATGATTTTTGATCATGAATCGTAGATTATTCTAATAGATAAATCATAAACATTACTTATTTGGTAACGGTTAAGTCTATCTTCGCACTTGAATAAACTTTGTTTGAAACCTAATTTTACAAATCTTTTATGTCTTCGTCTTCCTCTTTCTTTCTTTCAATGAGACCAATCTGGAGCATTGTTCAACAGATTTTGTACTTTCAGAATGAGAAAAGTGTCGTATTAAATACAGGTGTAAAAACGGTGACTGAAGCATCCTGAAAGTGTATTGAAGTTCATTCGTATAGTTAATTGCTTACATTTGACTGTCGCCATTCAACAATGTGCAATAAGAGAGTAACTTCTGTGCCTCTTTCGTTAGAATCTTATATATTTACATAAAGTAATAAATATGTAAAGCAATAATAAAAAAGTGAATGCGTGTATGTGTGTTAATTGACCCCCGACAGAACAAATAATTTGGACTAGAGCTATCAAATTTGAAACTCTACAAAAATACTTTTAAGAATACTTAAGCAGATAAAAATTTTAATCTTCATGAAATTTTTTCAAAATTCTAATAAAATTTTTATTCATTAAAAATTAGATAATTTTTTTCTCGTTCATTAGCAATAACTTTCAAAAATATAATAGCAAAAAAAATAATTTTTACATTTTTAAGTACTCAAAAGATTATTATTTCAACAATTTCAATTTAGTTTTTTTTTACCATTTTTTTTTTCTAATTTTTATAAAATTTTGGAATATTCTGACCCATAATTTACAGAAATGCCTTTAATTATCAGAATTTAATGCAAACCGATTCAATTTAGTTTTTCCCTTCCATTTTGAAAATAAAGAATTAATAATTCTATGTACTATGTTACATTCGTTTGGTAATATTGTAAATAATTTTGTTTTCGCTTTTTTATTTCTTAACTTTCTCTCCTAAATAAAACTAAGATATTTTATAAAATACATTTGGCAAAATCAAGGAATTTATTTCATAATCTCCCATTCTTTTTGCCGGCACCTTTTATTTCAGTTAATATGCAGCAAGTCGTGAAATGTGTTATGACATTTTAATGGCGAAATGAAATGTAAACGAGTTGTTTGAGGAATAAAAGTGAAATTAGAGTCGACAAAATGAAATTAAAAGCTCGAGACAGTCATTTAATGGTATTATGGAAGTTTATTTCTCTGTGCGCAATCAAATCGTCAGTGAGGAAGATGGACTGAAATTGGGGTGGTATTTTTGTGAT
This sequence comes from Argiope trifasciata, assembly GCA_026543055.1. Classification (NCBI taxonomy): domain Eukaryota; kingdom Metazoa; phylum Arthropoda; class Arachnida; order Araneae; family Araneidae; genus Argiope; species Argiope trifasciata. The sequence goes on along the minus strand of JAPMOQ010045887.1, from coordinate 519,341 downwards.
TGCCTTTACTAAATAGCATAGCTAAAGAATGGAATATGCAAAAAGGTTATAAATGGCTGACTGAAAGAGAGACTATATTATTGACTCGCCAAAGGCACTCGGAAATAAGGACCGGGCCGATGCAACAACAACACTGGAGGGAACTGTGGTTGAGTCCTAATGGCCATCACCGGCCATGGTACAACCTCCCCGTTAGAAGTACGTCCCATCATCTATGGAAGAGCCAGTGCCCCAATTATTATTGCCTAACTAAAAGGGAAACGAGCGTTATTATTATTGACACGAGCAATTCCACTGTCATTTTCTTTTAATCTTGTTGATATCTTTTAGCAAAGTTTTTTGTCACAATGTTTTCTTATTTTGTTACTTTAACTCAAAATTTGGTTACCAAATAGTCACGTTTGGCATTAATAAATTTCTCCTAAATTGTTAAAAAGAATTATGAATCTTCAACAAATGCTTATTGTTAGTATTTTTATGATCTTAATTATATCATTTCCAGACTGGCTATGATTCCATGATTTGATTTGATTTGATTTTCTCTGAAAGTAAATAGCAGTACTCTCGCACCCCCCACCCTTGAGAGATGAAATTATTGTATATTATTATGAAAAAGTATCTCTTTCTTTTGGATGATAAAGGGAAGATAGGTACCGCATTTTTGTTCCTGGTATTTCTTTAAGTTACAATATTCACATTTTGTTTTTGCAAAAAACAGTTTATCAAAATATATTATCTCAAATCGTATCTAATAATTGATTAATTCTAAGCTTAGAAATTTTTAAATGACTTTTACTTAATTTAGCTATTTATTAAGTTCTCATATATTAAATATAGACAAAGTATTAAGTTAAGTACAAAGTACAAAGTTAAAGGATTTGAATTCGAGATTTTTACAAATCTCCGAACGCATTCTAGGAAAATGACTGTCTATCGGTTGGTCTGTGGCAAATATAACTCAAAATCTCTCTGAAATAGGCGGATGATATAAAGTCTTTTCAACAGATGTGTAGATTTCTATCAAATGCTGATCAAAATATAAAATTGAAAATAAATTGATAATTCTAAAAAGAAAAGTGCTCGAGCGATAAAATACAGTACAGATATTTATCATTTACAGCGTAAATACTTGTCAAATACTTATTAGCCAAATCCAACAAGATGCTGATAATCTTCTATAGGCCTGTACTTTCAGAAACATTTAAACACCATAACTCAAAAACGCACTGACTTGAATATATCAAATTTGCATAAAATAACCATTGCAGATTGTGACTGCAATGGTTATTCTTTGTCAAATTTTGGTTTCAATCGGATGAAAAACGCTCCTTTAAAATATAAACTTCATTTTCGGATATTATTAATCATAGCCAGGTATTAATCGCTAAACCCCTCAAAACGTGTCGAAGAATTACTGGCATTTTCGTAAACAAATATGCATAAATTTATTTTATTGATAAATAATAGCTATAAGAATATTATTTTCCTTCTTATGATCTTAAATGGCAATACTATGATTATATAAATTCAAAATAAGTGTTCTCTTAATTTGATTACTATAACTTAGGTAATGTCAAATTATCAATGTTATTAATTGTAATGCCATAATACTTACCTTATTAGGGAAAATAATACTATGATGATAGGAACATTCGTATTCACTTACTTTGTCAAAAGTTCAGCACATCGAAGCATTTTTAAGCACTTTTTTTCAAAAAAGTCAGAACCTTATCTTCCTATGTTTCAAATCAAGGGAATGAAGACTGTCTCCACAATATGTTAAGCATGCGAAAGTTTATCTAAATTTAAGTGTTTAATAAAACATTTAGTAGATCTTCACCAATCACAGTTTGGACAAGGGAAATATTATAGCCATGCTTGATCATCTTCAGGTCTTTGACTGAGCTAATTTAGAAAGAATCTATTACAGTCTCTCTCTCGGAAAATCCGCGATTGCCACTTACCATCACCTGTTGCCAAATGAGAATTACTGTTTGCGCGTGCTTCTTCTATTTTCAGAACCATCAATTAGCTAATTTGAATCTCAATTCCACAAGCGTTGTTTTTCTCGAATTTAATCGTTCTTGTCACCCTTCCATCCAGTTCTGGCACGCGACTTTATTTCAAATGCCTGTTTTACAGTCAAGGTCATTCTTATTGTTACATTTCCTATCTCTTTAGTTACGTACTTCTTTTTGTTTGTTGCATTAGTTTTTTGTGAAACTGAGTCATACATCTATTTAGGCAGATGCATTCAGATCTGACTTATGTGCAAAAGAACTTGTAAGACAGCTAATCTGCCTTTTCACTAGCTAATGTGCTTTTACTATTAGGGAATGCAATATGTAATGCTATTATCGAGTAAAATATATTAATAGTACACCGTATTTGATAAGAAATTGAAATTGTTTGCCGCTATTACATTTAAATGACAATTTTTAGGAAGTTGGCAATTAGAGGATTAATAATGGATTTTTTTAAAAAAAATTGCTTATTCAAGATAAACATTATTATAGTATAATGACGCCTGGAGTGCATAACTTCTGAAACTCTACATATCTCAAAGATGTACACAAAATTTTATTGTTATAAAGATGAAATTTGCCAATAGATATTGTTAGCCAAAAATTAATTGTAATGTAATTATTTTTAAATAAAACTTTTATACTTTTACATTGGATTTAATTGATCAATTCTCTAATTATACCAATTTTTTTCAAATTCAATCCCGTGTACAGTAATAAATGTGTTGGAGCTCAACAAGCTAAGCCGTTTCACTTGGAATTACCAAATTTAGTGAAATTAAGCAGTGTAGGAATGTATAGATAGAGTTGACATTTTTTAAGAATTTTAATTTTAAAAAATCAAGTGAAATTTCGGCATTTACTTAAGATATCTTCCAAAATTATGAATGCAATTTTTTACATTATTTTAAAATTTAAAAAGGAGTCATTGGATTTGGTTATAGAACAACTTTTTCTGAATTTTGGTTTTTGAAAAATATTTTTGAATCCTTTACTGCAATTTTTTTTGTTTTTACAATGAAATTTAAACCATTTTCATTATTTTATCAAATATTTAATAAGGTAATTTTCTTTTATTATTAGAATCTAACGACAAAATTTATTATATGTTAATCGGGTTTTTAAGAATAAGAAAATGACCTTATTTAAAATACTAGAAGAATAGACAACATGCAATAAGAATATTGATTTCTAGAACAATTATTTTCATCTTTTAATGGCAACGTGTTATCATGGGACTTGATATCCATTAAATATTTCATGTATATAATAAACAGAAAGATGTCAAGCAATAAAAGTAATGCGACTTTAATGTCTATTTCATTGAGAGAATCATAAACGTCAAATTACGCATACGATAATTATTTAAATCAAACAAAGCCCATACTCCCTGGAATTCACTCGTAAAGAAATACGATTAGCTTTTTAAATAAAAATTAGAGTTGAAAGCATTAAAACCACAACTGCTATATTTATTTTCTTAAAACAGATTTGTAATTTGCGGTTGGATAGTAGGAAATATTTTCTAGAACTGAGAAAAAGGAAAAAAAAATATTTATGTACTAAATGCAGAAAAGAAAAAATCACATACTGTATTTTTTTTTCATAGTTCACAATTTTAAATTCACAGTATATACAAAGAGAAAGCAGAGGTGGCCCTTGTGCTGAAAACATAAGAAATTGGAAATATATACAACTTGTAGAGGGACGAGACTCTTCATAACTTCATTATGATGCAGATGAAAATAATAGACGTTTCAGGAACATTTATTTAATTATTTTTAAGCTCCACATTTCTCAATATAAAATAATTACGAACAGGAAAAATGCACAAACTCCCTTCGAACACTACCTAATAACAACCCTCAAGAACGATCATGGGAAATATACTTTGATGTTAATAAGGTTACGTGTGTGTGTATGCGCAGACGCCAACACACACACCTTTATTTCAGATAAAATTAAATAACAAAAATCAGACTGTTTTCATAAAACACATGGGCTCCAGCAAAGAAATGGTAACAAACCAATTATTAATTTATTTCATTGTGGATAACTGATAATTAAAAAAAATTATGGTTAAAATATGTAAGTTGCATTATTATTTCATACTTATTTATGAAAGAAATTTTGTTTCAGCATATTTTTAAGCAGTTTTTATTTATCTTCTTATTATTATTATATTGTAACCGGTCTTCATTTTTTAAAAATTTCTCATCGAATTTCAGGATCACGAAAATGTTTTTCATTGCAGAAAAATACTTTTGAAACTTGGATCGGAGGTCCCTGGAAGAAAAAAGAGTAAAATCAATTTAAACTTTTTTTTCTGTTTTCTCCTGTTTTTATCACAAACTGGGCAGAGGAATGAATAAGGATGCCCGGAAATTGTTAATGTCCGGAATGAAATCACTCTTGAATGAAGTTTTCGCTCTTTACAAAGTGAGACATATCATTTTACTCTAGCTTTCCATTAAAGATTCAAAATTCGAAAAGGAGTGATGTCACATTTTTTTATAGATTAAGGTATATTAAGTTTAAAATTTAAGAAATTGATGATTGTATACTGAAAAACATGAGGTGCATGTATGCATATATTCAAAAAACCATTGAGATAAAGTATTGTAATTAAGAAAAATTCGATTTGGAGATTTGTATATGTCTTTTTAATTTACAATATAGAGAATCTGATTTTTTTTTCATTTGCATTTTTCTCATTTTATCTACGAACATAACCCAACTAGAGATTCCCTCAGATATTAAGATCAGAAATTCTGGGAAGGTGGCTTTTCCTTACCTATCATGTGGGTACAGAAATGGTGTGAGTTCGGTTATCCTCTCTACCAATGAAGAGACTCCTTTTCCACGGGAGATATTGTATTACGACCGATTCAACCTTAGTTTCCGTCAATGCTGTAGAGACAATCCAATCATTCGGATATTTCTGTGTGCCTCAGTGGCAGGTTGGAGTAAACAATTTCTTGTTTATTTATAAATATATAGATAAATCCAACTGATTAAAAAATGACTGTTATAAGGCATAATGACGTTATGATTTATTGTATTATTATAAATATATATGTCATTTAACTGATGTACACTTTATTTGTAGTATTATTCATTAACAACCTCCAGGAATTATTGAAACATTTCTTTCGGTCGAATATTTTATTATAATGCAGACATGTTGCTGTGTACCTAATCTGCCACTTAAGTTAACAAAGAGCTTCTGGCACAACCTAACATTGTGCAAAATAACTGAGTTTAATAAAGCGTTAGAGAGAGAAATTTCTTCATTTGTGCATATGATATGAAGTTGTCCTTTGATCAATTCAATAGAGAAATTTCTTCAATTATGCATATGATATGACGTTGTCCTTTCATCAATTCGATAAAGAAATTTCTTCATTTGTGCATATGATATGAAGTTGTCCTTCAATCAATTCAATAGAGAAATTTCTTCATTTGTGCATATGATATGAAGTTGTCCTTTAATCAATTCAATAGAGAAATTTCTTCATTTGTGCATATGATATGTTGTCCTTTAGTCAATTTTATAATCATTGCTACAAGTCAATATTGTTGAAATCTAATTAGTTCATATAGTTAATGATTAATTCGAATAACGAAGCTAAAAGGAATGAAGTTACAGATGAAAAAAGTTGGAAACGATAATTACCACTGATTATGTATGAGGTTTGTACAAAAAGCACAGACCATAATTTTCTGTGTGTCAGCAGCTGGAATTAGGAAAACATTGTTTAATTTCCGAATGTATGCGGATAGCTTCCAGACAGCTGCTAATTAAGTAAATATCATCGAAATGCTTTCTCTTTGATAAATAAAATTGCATGACATTCTAACATTGCTTCTAAGTTGGGTTGGTTTGACTTGATTTGATTTGATTTTAGTTTTTTTGGCCCAAGAACCAATATGAAAATCATATGAGCTAAGAAAATTTATTTCTAGTTCAAAGTTTAACAAAAATAACAATTAGTAAAACGATGATAAATTACAAAAAGTCCCAATGAAACCATGATAGTGAGTTCAAATTGAGCAATAAAATCTCACAGTATTTAAAAATAGACAAATATGCTCTCATGTGGGCTCTGTACCAAACAAGAATGGCAAAATTACAGCTGTTATTCTGAAGTAAAACAAACGCTGGTCATTAAAATATGGACATTCATTAAGCATATGATAAACTGTTGTTTCACAGTTACAATGTAAATACATCGACAGTCGATCATTTAATAACAGAAAGTGAATCACTTCTAAGAGTGGTAAAATTATTGGTAGTATTATGGAAGCATCAGACCAAAGAGCTCTCTTTGAAATGCATTAGTACAAAATTTAAAAAAATTCCTGATATGAGTATTTTTCGGAATCAAGTCCAGATATATTTGGAGAAAATACAACTTTAGATTTTTTTTTGTATTACTATACTGTAAAACAATCACATCTCAAAATGTACAGTTTAGAGATTATCAAATTGCAAGGTAATCATTTCATTACTGATATCTAATGAATTTAATATCAGCCTATATATAACGCTAACTTGTGTGGCATAGAAATAGCTCTGATTACGTATTACAGAATGGCAGCAATAAAAATATCGATGTCTGAAAGTTTCAGCAGATCTCTTTGGGCAACCTTTTTACGACTGAACTCAGCTCAATACATCACTAATTAAATAAAATTATTTTATAAACGTTGGTCACTATGTAAAATTTTTCATTCAGTTAGAAGATGTAAAAGAAACTACGAAATAAGCATTAAACGTAGAATTTAATAATCAAGAGTGAAAATAGGCTAACCATTATTATGGATACTTGCTACGACTTACCTAATGGAAATAGATGACTTCCAAAACTAGTAATTTTCCAAAATAGTTTGTGCATTACCTTAAAACTCGAAAAATTACCTCTTTAATAACATCGAATTCCCTTTTGTTCAGTTTTTTTCTTAATTTTTAATTAATTATTATTTATAATGTTTCTATGCTTTTAATATTATGAAATTCAGGATCATCCATCGAAAATATTCAATTGCGTGCTTTAGCATTTGTTAAAATTAAGTTAAAGAAATTGCTTTTTTATTTTATCATTATTTCTGAAATAGGATTTTCACTTCCGTTTATATTTCATAGTAGATGCACTTTTAATTTATATACATATTTATTTGTACAGAATGACTCAATTTAATGCATATTTTAAGTAATAAAATAAAAAATAAAATTTTATTTATACTGTCACATTAATGGTTTAATAGATAAAAATTCTTGGCGAGTAAGCTGGTCACCAAAGGCGTCTAATAGGACTATAAACATATCAAAGATTGAAATGGATATTCCTAATCTTACTTTATGAATCGATATAATTTCAGCACTTAAATAATATTAAGAAAACAAATGGAACTTTCAAGAATATTCCTGAAAAGAAACTGTTTCTATAGAGAAAAGTATTTCCGACAGCGATTTCTAGGAAACGGTTGCGCAATAGCCTTAGAAAAGCATATGTTTTGGACACCAGGTTTATTTCCCTCGTAAAAGAACAGCGTTCAATAAAAGGATATATTTTTCAAAGAATACCATGAAACATTCTAAACCCTCATATTATTCAGGAACATACACTAACTCAAAATAATAGCTGCAGAAGAGATATAAATTAATTCTCATGGGAATCTTTGTAACAGTAGAACTTATAAACAAACGTACAAAACGAATTCGATTCAGTTAAATATTTAAAAAATAAACACAAATGTTGGAGAATTGTTGAACTCTTCCATTGTTGCAGCTATCGTTTGAACATTTGCAAATCAATTTCCGTAATCATACAGTAATTACTTGAAAGATGAAGTAATTTAAAATAAAAAGAAAGTTAAAAAATGATGAAAATATTTTGAAATAAAATTGAAAATTATATTACTCTTTCAGCAGATGCTATGAATTAAAAACATATGCGAAATATTTATTTAAAAGTTATTCGATTCTGTTAAATATTAAAGTTTAAATTTCACAATCATTCAGATTCTAGGAAAATTCGAACATTCTTCAAATATAAATATTTATTTTATACTTATAGAATATGATGTTTTTGATAGAATCTTCAAATGTAAATATTTATTTTATATATTTGAAGAATATATTGTTTTTAATGGAAATTTTTTGATTTTTAGAATTTAGTTTTTTGAAAGCAAATTTTAATTTTCAACTTCTTAAAAAGTTTAGAGAATTTAAATGATAATTATATTTTCTTTTTTTTAAACTTTTTTTTCATAAATAAATAATATTTATTTTTGAATAAAAAATATTTATTTTTTAAAAACTTCAATGAACATATTTTATAATTCTTATGATTTTTAATATTTTTAAAATAATTACTATTTTCGGCACACAAATTGGAAAAACTATTTTGGAATTAGGTAACCGACTATCAACTTTACGAAAACGAACAAATCTAGAGAAATGAAATTGTATAAAATTCTAAAACTTGCAGATTTTAATCAAATTTTAGATGAAATCCATAAATAATGTCTGTTTTGCGCATTTGAACATCATATGTAAAGAATACGATATGCTAGATACATGAAATTTAAAATAAGGTTTTATCAATAGAATCGTAAGTATGTAAACATATTAAAACAAATCAAATCAGAGTCTGATTGTTTATTAGCCTCTACATTTTAAGTTTATGTGAAGTCAATAATTGAAAAACACAAAAAACTAAATGAATATATATATATATATTTGCTTACGATTTTTTTAATTTAATTTAGAAGCCAATTGGAAATTTTCAAATGAATCAATCAGAAGAAAACACTCCTAAATGACTAACTGATTTTGTTACTGTTTGACAATGGTTTCCAAAATCTATCACGCTTTTGCGAATGCTTTAGGATGTGTCAAAATAGGGGTGACAAGAAACATGAAAGAAGGGGATGTTTACCTTTAATAATAAAATAAACTTGGATTGCTTGTAGACTGAATTGAAACAATATTGTGAGAAACGATACGACATCCACATACACGTGACAAAAAAATTGAACAAAAAAAGTATCTAATAGGACGAAAATCAAGATCAAGGAATGACGCATTCCGGCAATGCGCTCTTCCTTCCGCGTCTCTCCCTTTAATGAGATGGCATCCACGAAAAGTGGTCTTCTCAGAATATTGAAATGAACAGTATGTATATATTTAATACAAAATGTCTTAATATTGGAAAAATACTAAAGAGATGAGGTAAATAACATTTTCCTAGGTGTAAATAAAAAAAATCCCTATAATTAAATTTATGAAAAATATTTGTATTTTTCTTAAGGCATTTTTTTGGTTAAAATGTTTTTACAGTAATTCTGCAGAGCTTTTTATTTTAGAGAAGGGTACATCGAAACTTAATACAAAATGTTCTAATTTTCGAAGAATACTAAAAATTTGAGTGAAGAACTTTTTTTTAAACAATTCATTATAGTAAGAAAAATAATCTTCAAATCTTTATATTTTCTGAATTTATAATATTTTGAATGAAATGTTTGTATGGCAATTCTACTGGGTTTTTGTTTTTATTTTAGAGAAGGATTTTAGATAACGTTTAATTTAAAACACTGCCAATAACTTTAATAAAATGGATGTTAATGGAAGCCGACACAACAGCTAATGATATTTTTGAAAATAAAATCAAATTTGCAAGAAATCTTAAGAAAAAAACCCCATCTATTTCGCGTGTTGTAAGTTCAAGGCTATCGAATGATTTAAAGCACTTGGAAAGCTCTGAACTGAATAAATTTTCCAGTATATATATATAAAAAAATTTAAATAAAGAATTGCACATTAAAGAGAAATCGACTATTTAAAGAGAAAATCCCCACGAAAAAACCCTGTAACTATCGTTTTTATCTCTTTCTTTTGCGAATAACTTAATGAATAATTAGAAAGAAGTTAGGAATAATATGTATTTTAAAGAATTTAACAACGTATACAATAATGTTTTATTTTAAATTATAGATTTTCTATTTCAGTGAAACTATCTAGCAACAGTTAATGAAACAATGTTAGAAAGTAGAATTCCATCATAAAGTTTACGTATGCTTTTATTTAAAATTATTTAGTTCTGGTTTGTAAAGATGGAATTCTTATTTAAACCTCTTAAGCCCTCTTCCTTGAGGTGGTAGAATTCTAAAATTTCACACATTTATGCGTTTTCGATGGAATTATCTTAATATTTTTCAGACCTTGTATACAAATTAACGAATTCTGAAATTTCACACATTTATAATTTTGATGGTATTATATTAATATTTTTCAGAAACTTGAATGCTAATTAACGATTTAAATTAATTAAATTGTCTCTATACGTGCGGAGACATCAAATGGCGAATTTGGAAAAATTCAGATTCAAATTAAGATTTCATAGTATAGATTCATTAATATGATAATGAATCGTAACAAAGTTGAAAAAAGCAGACACTTTTTAGTAGCCTGAAATTTGAATCAAATAAACATTAAAAATAAATAAAAGTTATTAATAAAAAATAATTCAAAATATAACATTCTAATTTTTCGAAAGTAGATACGAATGTTTTATCTTTACACATAAATATACTTTATATTTACAAATTCTTGATTATTTTATTTTTCATCCTTAGATGAGTAATCGTTATAATACACACAAAAAATGAAAATTATTTATTTTAAAATTTTATTTTTAATTAAAGTTGATAAAAAGTTCAATTTCTTTGTTTAAATTGACACAACTGAAATTTTATTTTTTTTGATCCCTAATTAAATTATTCAAAATCGACTAGAAAAAAAATTTAATTATACTGAAAGAAATCGCTATACACGCATAATAATGGATAATATACAGCAGCTCCGCGACTACAAGTTACCACTACTGCTTCTTAATTATAAGTTTAGAGAATTAAATTCTTATTTTTAATTTTAACTGTCTTATTTTCTTATTTATCATTTTTTCTGGTTTCCTACATTAGAAATTTGACCAAAAGAAAAGGAAGGAATCCATTATTTCCTTATTTTAAAAAATATGAAAAACAAAACTGAGAAGAAATTTATAACACTTATGCTCACGTACTTATCGTATGTATTATTATAAATTAAAGTTATGAGATTAATAATTGATAATTTAATAAATAATTTAACTAAGATTAATAATTAAATATTCTGATGGTACGTTCAAGCTTCGATATCAAGCACGTCATAAAATATTTCTTAATTTAATTGGTTTTTTTTTATCTCTTATCCTTATAAAACTGATTGTGTGCGTGTGTCTCGGCATTCTACTGGACAATAGGTCAAGCCATTACTGTCACCAGATTTGAAATATGTATTAAAATCTTCACTTCGAAGTGATTTTCAAAATTTTTAAATTGAAATCTTAATTAAAAATTAAAAGAAAGTTTATCTTTTTTCTCATAATTTCCAAAAATATTATAACAAATTTTCTGTTTTGCACTATTCTAAAATACGAAAAATTCATCTTTTTAATAATATCAAAGTTATCCGGAATTCTGTCAATTTATGAAATCTGTGGAAAAAAGATTCTGTTAATTTTTTAAGCAATTTACATGAAGAATGAATAAATGAAATTGAATTACAGTAAAAGACGATATGCAATTTGAAATAAATTACCTAATCACTTAATTTTTTAATGATATACTATGGAATTCGCCTTCATTAGTAAAGATCTTTTTTGTTGCGAAAATTATAAACAATAATGCGTAAGAGAATACATTAAAGGCACCTAATATCCCAAATCAGCTGGCCGATTAAGGTGACTAGTTCCTTAAGTGAGGAAAACCGTGAACACTTTCTCCGTGATTGCTCATCGTTTCAACACTGCTGGTAAGATAAAAGTAATTATTTATTAGGTAATAAATTACCGAAACACTTAACTTTTTAATGGCATTATGCTTAAATGGGACTCGCCTTCATTAGGGAAACATCTCTATTGTTGAGAAAATTATAAACAATAATGCATTAAATGTAATTAATATCCCCGATAAATCTGTTGGCCGCTTAAGATGACTAGTTTGTAAAATGAGGAAAAAAGTAAACGTTTTCTCCGATATTTTTCATCGTTTCGACATTTCTGATAAGATAACGTAATCCTTTATTAGGAAATTAATACTTAGCATTAAAGTCTTTCATAGTTAGAAATGGATTTTTCGAGAACGTGAAATCAAATTTGATCATGAAGTCTAAATTTGACATTTTTAATCTTATGAAAAGATAGTTATGCATAAACCTGTTAAAAATATAGTCTTACTCAACCAAATTTTCTAAAATTTGGCTTAATGCCCTTAAAAATTTGGAAGGAACTAATAAATCTGGCTATTAAAGATAAACAAATGGAATTTATATATATATATATATATATATATATATATATATATATATATATAT
>JAPMOQ010045887.1:379226-506890 GCA_026543055.1 Argiope trifasciata | reverse complement strand
TATATATATATATATATATATATATATATATATATATATATATATATTGCAAATGGGTTTTTGTATTTGACAGAATTGATAACGTTTTCGAAACTCCATGTGGTTCAGAAATTGCCAGTAACAATAGTTTAAAAAAGTTTGTTAACCCATTTAGAACAACAGTACATGTAGATATTCATTTACATTCACTTTTATTACTTACGGATTCACACAAGCCATTACTTTTTTATTCTATTGAATGCTTTGGTAATGTTTTGTTACATAATTCATGGCTTTAGAGATTAAACAGGCTCCAAGCTCTTGGATCAGTTAATTAACTTCAGCATGCTAATATTGTGTTCCTCAAGGTATTAATCAACATTTAACTAATTTACATTTTGAATGCGCCTTGAAAATTTTTTCAGATCAACCTTAATTTCAGATAATGCTTGACCTATTAGCCTATCTGCCTTAAATTTATTTAATTATAATTACAAAAAAAGTCGGCGATTCATCAACTTTAATTCTACATTTAGAAGATTTCTTAAAACAAAGCAACTAATGAAAAACTTTTTTTTTTCTTTTGGAATTCGAAATGGATTTTTCCTTTTATACCTTCAACTTTTCCTTTATTGAATCTAATGGTTTAATTTTTTTTACTTGTGATACGATAAAATTAATTATAGATCATGCGGTTAAGCAGAAATAATTTTTCCACAAAACTGACTTTTCTCTGAAACATTACCAACTAAACTAGTCACAGCATCTATTAATCATGATAAAAAATAAAGAGGAACGGGCAGAAGTTTATTGTTTAGATACCAGACGACATTTGGGGCTTGAGCAAAATTCATAGCGTGACTCATGCGGCTGCTTTGTATTAACTTCATGCATAAAGCACCGAATTAATTTATAATTTTGATGCTGATAAATTTTTTAATCAGAAAATGAATGTAACGTGGCGAATGAGAACCAGATCTATTATATTTAGCAATGTGTTAATATAATTCGATATTTTAAAATTATATAATTTTTTTCTTATGACATTGTTTGGCAATTCGGTAAATAAAATTTTACTATCCCCCCCCCCTCCCAAGACGCTATACAACTGTCTAGTTGAAAATATGCTATCGTCTTTTACCAGTTTTATTGCAGGTACCCAACATTTCCCATAACTGTCCTTTTATTTTGCTGTGATTTGTATTAACTGATCTGAATTATAATTTTTAGTAACTGTTCTAGTTTTTATAAAAAAAAATTTTTAACCATTGAAAAACACTTTTAGCAATTTCAAATTCATTAACTACATAGCTGGTAGATCGACTCTTTTTATAATGCCTCTTTTAATAAAAGCTATATGAGCTTTTTGGTTCACACACACACACACACACACACACACACACACACACACACACACACACCCACACACACACACACACACACACACACACACACACACACACACACACACACACACACATGTTAGTTTTAAGACAAAAATGACATTATACGCATAACACATACGCAGTAAGTTTATAGTTTATTTTTTACAGTGATAGCTCCGCATCTTTATATCTTGCTTACTAAAGTGTCAGTGAATAGAACTTCTAAATATTTTCATATACATTAATAAATCATTTACTTCACTTTTTCTTATAAGGGAAGCTATATTAATTTCCTTTAGTCACTCGCAATCCTCTTTCGTGCGCTAAAAGAATAATTTTTTGTTGGTCCTGTCTTTATGAATATGAGTGTATTTTACAGTAACCCTTACCGTAACCCTAACCCTTGATTTCTGCTTAGTGTTTTAACTTTAATCCCCAATAAAAAGCATAGATAATATTTTTAAATATTTATATAGCCATGCACAATATTAATGCCATGTTTAATCTATTCATTTTCAGTATGTGGCAAAATTAAAGAACAATCTTCTCAGTTTTAAATGCAATAACGGTACACTTCATCAATTCTCATTTTATTTGAAAGCGTTTGACCCCTATATATGTCATTAGTATTTGATTGCTACACTTCCAGTCTAGAGATATCTCAAAAAATAATATTGCTAGAGATCTGGCCTCAGCCTTTCCAACAGGACTCATTCCACCATTTTGGAAATACTGCTAAACAGTAAGAAATTCTCCACAATTATTAAGAAAGAGTTTAAAACAGTAATTTAGATGTGTAAGCTCTTCAATCAACATGGCATCTGAAGAACAAATATCAAATAACTGCAGGTCTTGCAAAATATCAATATCATATTCTACTCATGGAACTGAAAACTTTTATACATCAATTCATAAAAAAGTTGTATTCAATATCAAGACCCATCAGAAATTATTAAAGATTTTTATAACTTGGCATTTCATTTATTAAATGTAAATTAAAAACCTAGCAAATTCTGATTTTTTAATAGGAAAAAATGAAGATACAATTAGTACTATAAATACACCAATAATTGCCTGCTAATCATAATGCCATGATACTAATATTTCGTTGAATGAAACTGAATATGACTTTAGGATGTGGAAATTGAAATTAAACAATACCAGTATGAACCAAACGGTCCCAAAGGCTGCTAGTAAATTGTTGATTTCACAATTAATAAGTTGTTGTTTCTAATGGCACTTGCCATTGACAAGCCTGCTGACTGAAAAGTCCGCGCTTTCAACCGAAAGGGATTTTTTTTGCATCTTCTTTTTTAGTAGGGCCATCTAGGGCCAAGAGTACGAGTTAGTTCCCAAACCTTTTTTTACGGGGTGGACTTCATTCACTCATCCACAGATCGTAATTTAGTTCTGGATCAGAGAACGATCACCTCTGAACCGTCACCCAGTGATATTACTCTCGACTTGGAGGACTTTGTGACCCCTACAGATTAATACGTGCACCAGCCACCACACGCATGAAAGTCTTTGCTGAAGGGGTTCTAACTCGCAACCCAAGGGCTGCGAATCCAATGACCTACTAATCAGGCTACCCCGGCCTTTAGTATGTAGTTTTCCATAACATGCACATTTTGTGAGAAAATTATACTTTCTAAACTTTACAGCAAATTTTCCATGTAAAATGGTTCAATGTTATTAAGATGAGAGGAAATATTCAGAGGGAAAAAATTCGATTTAATATTTGAAATGCTGTTTATCAATTTTCCGTAAGCATAATTTTAAGTTCTTAATGGAAAAAATGGGCATAATTCTTCGTGATCATTAGATTAAAAATAGATTCCTAGCACGATAATATCTTTCATAACGTAAAGGTAGTTTTCTTCCGGTGAGCAGCGAGAACTTTTCAACTCGTCTGGTGAGCATCGATTTATTCCCCAGTCGATAACTACGGCTAAATATCACTCGATAGAAAAGTAGATTTCTTAACTTTTGCCCTTCAAGAAAGTCGAGAAATATTTTTATTAATTTTATGAAATAAAAATATGATTGGAGTAATGCAAAGAATTTGGAAATAGAAATTTTAAAGAAATTTCTTATTAGTTTTCAGAAAAAGTTATTTAAAATTATCTTATTAAAAATTATTTATTAAAATTAACAAATAATTTTTTTATTTATTAATTTTTTTTCTGTAGATCTAATAAGTTCAGGTGTAAAAACCGTTCAAAAGAAACAGATTTTGATTCAATTCAATTACTTTATAATTATGGAAAAAACATTTGATTTTACATGAAATATTAATGAAAAATAGAGGGCTTCCGATCACTTAGTTTCAATGCAAATTATTTTAGAATATGGCTAATTTATTTTTATTTTTTGAATTAAATTGCTGTTTAAAATAAAATTTTAAAACAATAATTTTTTCATCTATAACTGGGGAATAAAAATAGTGTTGCGAATATCTATTCGTGAGTACAGGATGCGTAAAGTTCAACAAGTTAATTGACGGATAGCGGGGTTTTAGTCCGAAAAAAAAAATGAACGCGCAGGTAACAAAATACAGTCGAATTGAGTAGAAAGGTCGTACTTTAAGAAATCAATATATCTCACAAAAATAGCAAATCGTAAATTCATCAACATCACAAAAGCGCTCGCAGTAATTCCAAAGAAAGAATATTTCTAATGAGAAAACTATAATATCTCAACTGGACAATGAATTTTCAAGAAGAATCTATGAATCTCGGTTCTTAATGGAGAAAACATCATAATTCTCATATTTTACAAAATTTTGGGTCGCAAAATTTGAAAGTTATTGATGTGACATCCATTTCACATTTTTTAATAGTCATTATGAATCATTCTTTAAAGGTCAAGGAAGCAGTATTTTAAGATCCTTGCCCAGTCCTGTCTTATTAATCAATAGTAGCTAAAGAAAATTTCACAGAATGGTTTCTTGTATCTTATTAAAAAAATATTCACCTAAATATATACAATAAATATTTGCGACTGTTAAAAAATTCCTGTAGGGGTTAAGAATTTTTTAAAAACACGAGAACATTGATTCATTTTCTCACAAGAATAATTTCCAATGTGTGCTGCGATTACTTGATTTTGCAACCAGATGTTCTTAAATATCATTTATAAAATTCCTCTGAAGGTCACATTCCAACTGAAGTAGTCACATTCTTCTCGAATATTTTTCTCTAATTTTTTTAACTATTCACTTTTGATATTCTTTATAGATAATTTCGAAATCTTTTATCTAAATAAATCGATTTTAACACTATCTCAACATTCAAAAATTCTTTCTTTCATTGCCTATCTATTTCATTTCAAAATTTGGTGATTTCTCACAGAAAATATAGACTAATCCACAGTTTAATCGTGATGGAATAATTAATTTACGAGTTATTAGAGTTTCTATTGCAGAAATGTTCCAAATGACGACAATAGTTTTATTGTACAGTCATTCGGATTCATAATAAATGACTATTTAAAAAGAATCGGACAGTCTAAATTTTGATACTCTACCCTAGACCTATAATTATATAAATGATTATGGCACCTGATAAACTATTGTTTATTTAAATATAATTACATTTTGAAACAAATTAATATTTATAAACATCATTTTGGAAGAATGTATCTTGTTAATCTAAATGTTTTAATATAAACTATTTAATTATATAATTAAAAATTGTAGACATCTGCTGACTGAAATTCGGAACAATCGACACACTTGTGTCTAATTGTGCCGACAGGCAATCAAAATCTTTACTATTGAGAAGAAACAGGGCGGCCTGTCGATTAATTTGAAACATTCTTTTAAAGAGACATGGATTCAAAAGTGTAATTTTTGGATAAACTAAATCTTCGAAATTAGTGAAAAGTTTGCAATTTTGAAGTCTTTTTTTCACGACTATTGAAAATTTTCAAGAATTCCAAATTAATGCATATTTAACATTTGATAACTCAAGAATATTCTTTCGAGAAAGAGAAGAGCCCAATCAGAGATTCTTAAACGAAATTAAAAGATTTTGTACTTTTGAGAAGGAATGAAATATTTAGTAACAATGAATCATATTTTAAAGTATAATATGTTTCCTTTTGAAATATCAATTGCAACACAATGGGAAAATCTCATTGCATTAAGCATTTATTTTGGGAAGCACTTTAGACCTTTTGGGTAGTTTAAACTGTTAACGATAACAAAACGTTCGTTACACGCAACTAACTGACAGCCCTTTCACAAACCGAGAAAAGCAAACAGTTTCTTATTTCATCACCTTAAAGTAATGCTTGAAAGTTGGCCTAAGAATAAACCGCTAAAATTGAGACTCTCAGAAAATGTGCGTGTTTTGGGAAAGTTAAGAATGAGGTCAAATAAAATGAAGTAGCAAATATTGAAAACAACGAAGCTGCCATCCATACCATTAGCAAAAGGAAACAGGGCAATTGTAATTCCACATGTTGATACATGTATAGGACAAAATAATAGGAACACCCATTTAAAAGCGAGTCTTCTTTTTACAGTCCAATAAAAGTTTGTCTCGTATCACAGCAGTGGGTCACCTAGTGGCAGCAAAAGGGAACTTATCAGTCAAACATTTGGCTGTGTAGCAAAAAGGAACTTATCAGTCAAACATTTGGCTGTGTGAGAGTTCCACGAGAAAATTCTTTACCTAGCAAAGCGTGATTATGTTCGTGAAAAAAGGCATGGTAATAGGAGCTCAATCCCCTTGAGTGTTCGTGTCCAGAACAGCCAACTTTGTGGGAGTTTCAAGAACCCCCGTGTAAACTGTCATAATCCTTGGATTATGATAGTTTACACAAACCTGGGTAGGATGTCTTTTGCGAAGTACATCAGTGGGCGAAAGTCAAAGTTATGTAGGTATCATTATGATAGATGGGAGTCCATTTATGATAGATGGGCGTTGAAGAGGATAGTCACCCGAAATCGCAAAACTTCCCTACAACAGATAACTAAGATGAATACCTACATTCACAATCCCTTATCCATGAAAAATATTCAACGATAGTAGCATATTGCCAACATTCATGGGAAAGTAGCCATTTCAAAATCGTTAGCTTCAGCACGTAATGCTATGAAGAGACTACTAAGGTGCCGAGAATATCTAAACTGGACACAACTGCAAATGGGAACTAGTAATCTAATCTGATGAATCATCACTTACTCTATTCCTGACCACCGGACGGGTGTTCGTCTTGTGAACACCGGCACAAACATTTTTTGTTGCCTGCCTCGTATCAATCATGAAATATATATGGGATTTTGGGATGGTGTGGGGCGCAATATTTTCTTGTCGATTGGGGCATCTCGTTGTCTTGAGGGGAATGATCTCGGGTGACCATTATCAAAGTATTCTCGCAGGATCATCTTCACCCTATGCTTCTCTCCGGAAGAACGTCCTGTGTTCCAAGATGACAACGCCCCTATTCACACATCTCGCTGAGTTCATTCATGGTTACATGAGCATGATGATGAAGTGGAACATCTCAGCTAGTGTCCTCAGTCCCTTGATTTCAATATTATTGAGCCATTGTTGGGTTTTTCTGAGAACAAAGTCCATGCTCGGTTTCCTCCGCCACTCACACTTTGAAATTGAGATGGCCCTGAACGAGAAATGGGAGCGAATTCTGATGAACTTTGTTTAAGACCTTTATTTGCCAATCCTACATCGAATGCTAGTTATCATTCAGATCAAATGTGGCCTAACAAATGACTATTTAAAAATTTTAATTTTTGCAGGTGTCCTGTCCTCTACCTGCATATCAAATACACGAGTGAGTGAATTATGATTATAAAGCTATGGGATATTTTTTGTGGGTTACGTCACCTTGGGGCACTTAACGTCCACTGCAGGGTTTTCAGTGGAAACTGGGATTTATACATTTTTGTTTTTCGATTGAAGGAGAATTCTTCAAGAAGCAGCATTTAACCACTACAATAAATAGTCAATTGGTAAAAGAAACATTAATAAACTATATATTAGTTAAAAAAATTGAAAAAGCAAAACTTGAAGAAAGAATTCAAATCCTTACCTCCTTTTAATGATATCAACCATGCCGTGTTTTAATACACTAGGGACCATATTTAACAGCATACAAAATAATATAAAGGATTAAATTAAAAAATATTTCTGTAAAGATTTCAGATGGATAATGCTTAATTTCTTCTTTTATTGTACATTTCCGTGAGAATATATATACCGGGTGGCCAGAAATAAAACACCCCTACTCTGACCTCCCTGGATATCGAACTACTCAGTGTAAAGGCTTGAAAATTTGTGGACATACTATTCAAAAAATGGGGAAACGGATTTCACGAAAAAAAAATTTAGTTCCAGAAATCACCGATAGGTGGCGCTGTACCACTGGACGTATGCTGAAAAGACACAAAAACACGTTTTAAACACATTTTATTTGAAAGTACCAAGCATACATGAAACAAGGACGTTATCGATGCAGGGAATGCTGCTCAATATGGTTCCCTTCCTGAAGATGTAAAATGTGAAGTCTGTGGACAGCTTGTTCAACTGCGGATCGTAACTGGTCATCTGAGATGCTTCTCACATGCAGACTGATACTCTCCTTCAAATCTGCCAAGGTTATCAGACGTTCTCGATAAACAAGGTTTTTTAAGTGTCCCCAAAGCCAAAAATCACACGGATTAAGATCCGGTGAACGAGATGGCCAAGTTGTCGGAAACGCGCGACTGATTATTCTGTCAGTGGTGAAATGTTGGCGAAGAAACTGTTGCACAGGGAGTCCAATGTGTGGAGGTGCTCCATCTTGCATAAAAGTAATGGTGTCAAGGCATTGGCGCTGCTGCAAATGGGGTACAACAAATGTTTCGAGCATCCTTTTGTACCTGTTGGCCGTCACGGTACATGTCTCAAGGCCATTGGAAGTAACCTCTTCGAAAAAGAACGGTCCAAGGATGAATGTGGCTGTGAATCCACACCAGACTGTAACTTTCGGTGAGTGGAGTGGAATCTCTTGGAAGGTACGGGGGTTTGTCGTGTCCCATATGCGACAGTTATGGGTGTTCACTGTTCCACTGAGGTGGAAATGGGCCTCATCGCTCCACAGAATCTGCCACGGCCACGATGCATCCACTTCAACTCTAGCAAGAAATGTCAATGCAAAGGTCAGTCGCATCTCCCTGTCTGTGGCCAGCAATTGTTGATTAGGGCGGATTTTGTACGGGAAACAATGCACCATTTTTCTGAGTACGTTCCACACTGTGCTATAGGGAACACCCAAGTGTCGTGACACTGCACATGCACTACTGCAGCCTAAAACATTATCCATTGACTGTTCAACAATACCGGTGGCAACATCTTCAACGACATCTGAACGAACCGGTTTGCGTCCTCGACCAGGCTGAACTCCAAGATGTCCAGTTTCCTCGAATCGAGCGATCATTCTCCTGAGAGCTTGTGGAAGCAATGGTCCCTTACGCAAATCCTTAAGTCGGCGAAACTCTCGAAGTGCTGCTGGAGCATTTCCTTTATTCTCGTAAAACAACTTCACAAGCAAAGCGCGTTCTGGCAGCGTGACAGCCATCACTAATAAGAATGACATTCCCCACCTTTTAACTTCTTTTATACCCAGAACATGGCTTCTAACCATGCTTTATGCAAATTTTTCTGGTTACAGTATGAAATTGCAGTTACAACGGGAGTTCTAGCTTCTTTACTATTTTTATTTTCCATAAGAGGCAGAAAAATTAAAAAGGAAGCATGGAAGCATTCCATTCCGCATAAACATTTTAATTTTTATTATTATTTGTGTCTTTTGATCATAGTTCCAGTTGTGCAGCGCCACCTATCGGTGATTTCAGGAACTAATTTTTTTTTCGTGAAATCCGTTTCCCCATATTTTGAATAGTATGTGTACAAAATTTTGAGCCTTTACACTGAGTAGTTCGATATCCATGGAGGTCAGAGTAGGGGTGTTTTATTTCTGGCCACCTTGTATTAGATTTGTGATGTTCCAACAAACATTTGAGCCAAAATTCCTTCAAAGTCTTGAAATATCCTTTTTTAATCATAAAACTTTTAATGATGATATACTTATCTCTACAATGTCGTCGGTTATACGTTTCATTTCCTTTATAAATTTTATGACTGTTCCAAAGGAGAACAATGAGTATTTTGAAATCCTTTTTTCATAAAAATTTCTAGAAAAGACATATGGGAATAACAGCAATTACAGTAAGATAATTAGATTTAAACTGGAAACTTGGAAAAATATCCACAGATGGCTGTAGTATGAAAAGTAACAAATCAATATTTCTATTAAATTTAACGATACTATCAGAGTACTTTTTAACATTGTAAATGATGGCAATAGAGGACTTTTATTTTTGAATTACTTTGTTTTATTTATTTATTTATTATTATTATTATTTTATTCTTTTTACAAAATACATTTTAATGTGTTATAATGTGCGATATTCTTTAAATTATAATCTATCTATTTAAAACATTCTAATTTTAAAAAGTGTGAAAAAAAGGAAATTTTTAAAATAATTTTCTTGAATTATAGGCAACAATTCTAAATACTTTTTTTTGTAAAAATATAAAAAATCCCGCATTCTAGGGATTAATATTTATTCTTTATAGTTAAGTTCAGAAGTATTAACGTCTTAAAATTAGTGTAAGTCCAGTTTAGAAAATAAATAAGCACATGCTTTAAGTATAAAAAGTTTCACTTTTTTAAACAAAAAATTTCTTATTTTTTATTTGTGTATAATTTTTAAAATTTTTTATTGTGTAATTTTGTTTTATTTTTTTATTCTCTATGCTAACCTTGCTATCACCGAAAGTGCGTGAAGTTTGGCACAAATCACCAAACGGATTTATGCGTGATTAATCCTTTTCTTTGAACTCACCTTTCTGGTTATTTATTATCCCCAAAAATGAGATGTTATTTCTTTGAATGAAAAGACTCACGAAGGCCCTCTCCAGAATATTCCTCAGGCGAATACCCTTAAAATATTTATTTTGCGTGCATTTTATTGCATTTCACCGAACAATAAAAAAAAATAACGTTCTCTTAGACTTTCCCTTACCCGAAGGGAAAAGAAATGAAATGCTTGAGTTCTTTTTTGCATGTGGAAAGCCATTTGGGAAACATTTGTGGGTAAAATTTTACAGTGGACAATTGAATCATCCTTTCATGAAAACATAAATTATTAGTCGAATTTCCTCAAATGTAGTGTAAGTTAGAAAAAATAATGGGGATTTACAAAAAATCTGTTTTTTAAAATAAAATACGCATTATTCTTATGAACAAAAAAAGTAGTCTTGATTCTGTAAGTTTATCTACCTAAAAGAATATAAGGAAATTCGAACTTATTCAAGAAGTCACAGCATATTGTTTAACACTTATTCGTGTACCTCAATTTTATTTTTTAAAATTTTGTTTCAAAATTTTATAGCAGCCACAACGTGCGTACAAAAAAAAGCGTTTAATGTCATTGCAACAAGCATGAATAGATATCTAAATACTGATATTTTTTAAAAAATATTTCTTACTATATTAAAAATATTTTTAAAACTTTATTAGAATTAGAAAAATCTCATATCCCTATGAAAGTCATTTCTTTTTACAATTCTTATTATTAGTTCACACTCTCCTTATATATATATATATATAGTTATATAGCTTGTTCAAATTTTCAATAGTTAATAAAAAAAACCTTTTTATTCATCCACTTAAGTTCAAATACACTTTTTTTAAACTTGTAGAGGGTGACACTCGATGTTAATACAGTTTTTTAAAATATTAATTTATTAATTAAATTTAATTGATTTTAAATACTTTAAATATTTAGCAGTTTGTAATAAAAACTGAATTCAACAGGCAGTTGCTCAATCTATCAAATGTAAGGATTTCAGCATTTTTCACGCAAAGAGAAGAATGCGAATTCATTTCTTACGAAAATCAATCAGCTTTTGATACTCAATTTTTTTTTTGATAATTGTTCGATCAAAAAGTATTAAAATAAATTTTTTCTTTGTTGTTCAAAGTAGTAGTTGAATTTAATAAAATCTTTTTTAATATTACTTTTTTAATTTTAGTGATATGATAATGATTATATGCTCCAAAATTATTGAAGGAAACTGCTTAATACATTAAAGGCGGGGATCTTGACGAAAGTATGCTAGGTAACGCGGATCAAATCATAGTACTACGACTTTAGCCATTAACGTGTTAAAATTTTAATTACTTTTTAATTAAAATATAATTAAATCGTTTTGAAATCTTTTAATTTGAACATGTGGTAGATGAGGCCATGGATAAAACAAATCACTTCGAAAACAAAATCAAGACTTTATTTTACGTCGATATAAGGAAATTGGTAGCGAAAATTATTGCTAGTATTGGGTGAAATGTATACACAGATACATATTATAACTACAGATAAAATAGAATTTTACTATAATTATATATGAAAAAGTTGGAGTGCTGGCGGATAATTACTCAGTTTTGAATTCGAGGTTTGAATCCGTAGATCCTCACAAGCGCTTTATATATATATATATATATATAATTTTGATGAATGCCCGTATTTTAGGGATCGTCACTTACTTGGGCCCCAAAAAGTTTTATAGAAATATTTACAAATGTATCAATTTTTGATATGAAAAAAATCCTGCCAAAAAAAGTCAAAAATCCATTCGTATGTATGAGGACGCTATATACAATATGGTTAATATTTGATTTTAACATAGTGTTATATGATTCCGTTATGATACTTTGAATCTCTAGTTTTTATGTAAAGATCATAAATATTATTTATATAGTTATTTGTATTTTTCAGTAATTTCGTTCATATCCATGTAGTCTGTATGAGAATAAAATACAAATTTCCATTAATAAAATTGGTCCAAAATGTCAAGCAGATATAAAATTTTGGATTACAGACAGTAAAATAAACTTAATGAGTAGCCCATCATTAAATTATTCTGTTAAGACTCGGACATCCGAAATGACTAAATCACAAACATACTTCCAGAAGATATAACTTTAGACGTTTGTAATCCATTCTCTCTGACCAGTTCGCATTCGAGAAATTTAAAATGCGAAGCAAATAATATCTCCATTTGTTATTCGCTCTCGTGATTTATGTCAGCAGAGTCATAACGACGATGATTTCATTTATTCAGCTGTGGAAGTAAGTGAAACCATCTTATTGGGAAAACATCACGTTATAAAATGGTTATGTACGCGGGAAAGCGATATCATTTTATTACCAAAATTCTAATTGGTGACGGCAGTTATAGTTATCTAGGTTTGACCTTGCCTTTATGTGACGTAAAACTTTTACTGCCTCTGTGTGCAATAATACTTAAGATATTAATAATTTCGAATGATCATCAATGAAATGTTTATGAGAATATATGCTCCAAGTAAGCGATGAGTTTTCAAGTGCCCTTTAGATTTACAAGTGACATTAATGTGTTGAAAATAAATTGTTTAGAAGAGGGTGATATTTCGAAACTTCAAATGTTGATTTGAATATTTTATATGTTTGACAACTTGCAAAATAATATATAACCTGATTCATAGAACTTTCTCTTACTTCTTTATCCAAATCCTACTTTTTAGTCAAATAATTTCTTGTAAGTCCACTAGGTACACATACAAGGCATATCTTTAATCGAATCGGGGTTCAAACCTACAGCCCTTCAGCTCTGAGATCAGGACCTAGCCATCAGGTCACCACTGTATTCACGAAGTTCTTAAGCATATGTTAAAAAAATTTAATGACTTCTTCTATCCAAGATTTACACAATTATAAACGTATATAATTATGTTGAAATGTGTAGTCATCTTGAAGAAAATAAGAAATCAGTTTATTTCAAAGATATTTTTTGTTCGATGGGGTGAAATAATTTCTATTGGGTCCGAGCCAAAACCGTTTGAGGGAAACGAGAAGCACAGATTTTACGTGCGAAAGTTTGAAAATAAAAACGAGAAAGAAAATTCTTCACGAAATTATCTCGTGTTTCCTTCCCTCAAAATTGTTAAAGTTGGACAAAACCAAAAGTGTGCTATGAGAGATCATTTTTTTTTAAACCTCACTTATGAGTGGCTTGTGCTTCGTTGTATAGTAAACTGAATATGCATTTGCCGAACGATTGAAATAAAAACTTGATTTCATAAAAAAACTTAAAAAGCGTACAAATTTGGTGTGAAGATACGTACCAAATTTCATTCATTTAGCTGAAATCATATTTGAATCATCGAGTACGCAGATAGATAAAATTCAAAAAATGAATTTCCGGGGAATGTGTCTGGAATTCTGAAACGTCAAAAATTCTCAAGGTCGATTTTTTTTCGTTATCTATTATGCTTCGTATCCGTGCACGTGAAAAAAGCAAAAGAGGAAGTTGGCAACCTTTTAACAGGCGGAATAATCACAGTTTCGGAAGGGAAGCAGGAACTAAACAAAAGAATTACTTGTATAATCATTTAAGATAGTTTAATTTATAGCTATTAAATCAATATCTAACAATGAATTTCAGTGAATAGAAAATATAGAAATTCTTAGAACACTAATAATTTGAACTTAAACTAAATAAAAGTCATTGTGGCCTTTATATATGCGTACATTCAGTTTCACGTTCTATATTCCAATCTCAATCAAACTTCGAATTATTTTTCTTTAGGACAACTTTTGTTGCCGACAACTTTTCAAAGTGAAGAAGCTAATTAGATATCTTTTAATTAAATATTAACTGTAATACGGAAATAATTATTTTACAAGAAATACTTAAATACTATTTTAAAATTCAAATATTGAGATGTTTATGAATTAAATTTGGTACATCTTAAAGTATAGATAACATCAAATTTGAATACAAATTCGTTATAGGGTTGATAGTCTGTCGATCTGTTCTTTCGCAAGCATGCAAAAAAAGTGATTAAGAAACAAATTGACATAAATATTTGAAATTTCTTATTTCTTATTTGATATCTACTGTGTCAAATTTTAGTTATAATAAATAGAAAAAAACGTGTTGAAAATATACATTTTTTTCTGGAACTTTTTTATTAATTGCATCCCAGAAATTAATCGTCTCAATATTGATAAAAAAATCACAATAAGATCTTTGTTAAGTATTGTTTGCTATACCATACTTTTTAAATGTATTCAAAAGCATTAATTAAGAGATTATGCAAGAAAGTTTTGAGAAGACCAGTTCTACTGCTTCAGTTAGTTTACAAAGAAGCAAACTTATCATAGTTTTCCCATATTCTTCAATTTCTTGGATTTTAACCTAATAAATAACAGTTTGTTTTAACTCCGATAAACAGGTACATGATTGCAGTATTGGGCACACTTAGTAAACAACATTGAATTTGAATCCAGATTCGGATTTGAGTTTAAATGCTCTTTGAAGTTAGACAAAATTATAAATTTCCAAATAGAACAAAATACTGAAGGAAACCGGAATTCAGTATAAAAATAATTCCATATCGTCGCATTATTTGTGGTTGGATGATAATAATCAGATCTGAATCACCTTTTTAGAAATAATCTAAGCTATAGAGTGTCAAGTCAAAACTTTGATAAAGAGAAGATGAGCACAAATTTCAAAAACTTTTGCAGCAGAGAAACGTGACCTATTCCAAAAGCAGCGATTTTATAAATATTTTGTCCAATAAATAAAAATATCTAACTAGGAATTAGAATCTAAGAAGATTCCAGAAAGCTAGAATCCTCAAAAAATATGTAGAAAAAATTATTATTTCTGTCAATTAATGTCCTCATTATTTATCGTAAAAATTTTTATTTCTTAGAAAAATTTACAATTCTTAAAATCTTGAATAATTATTCTGTTTTTAAAATGGAAATTGAGGTCGGTAGATTGAGCTTTCATTGTACAAGATCTAGAACAAGACAAATAGAATTCCGACGTTAGATACGATAAGACTTTATGTACAAGACTTCATGCATCAAATAATTTTAGAATTTCACTAATTTTTAAAAGTGCAAAACAATATCTAAAGATGATTCGAAAAAAAGACCGATTATAAAATAAAAAATATAGACGAATATATTACTTCTAATTTAAAATGTTATTCGTTCTGCATTTCTTACTAATTTTTCATAAGTCGGAAAATTAAAATATATGTAAAAGGTAACAAACATACTAAAGCTTCCTTAAAAATTAAAATTTTTTCATAAACATGACAAAGAAAAATTCATATTATTAATTTATACAAACAGAATAAAAATGTATTTAATAAGAAAACACAATTCATAATGTTCCTGCATTTATAATTCATACATTCTAGTCTTATTCAAAGCCAAATATAAGAAGAAAATAAAATATTCATTCATTTAAAATCTCTTTATTAATCAAGCTTCCAAAAATCAAAATTTTAATTCATAAATACTACTTACTTAAATTCCAAGCATAGAAAATAAATTGAATGTATATCTATAAATCAAAGTAAATGAAAAGAACTCCTGTTACCAAAAAAGAACTTTATATACTTGTTTGCAATTGATTTCCTTGACAAAAATAGGCTTTTAAAAACAGGCACCACAATCAATGTATTTGTGAATTGTATATTTTTATTTTTGAATTTGTTTGAATGAACACTTTGTTGGATTCATCAATGTTCATTAACAGTTGTGGTTGCAGTGTTATTTCAACTCAATTAAGTAAGAAAAAGAAAGCAGAAGAATCCAGAAACAAAAAAAAATCATTCTGAATCCTTTAATTCATTTAAATGAACTGCGTCGCTAAAAAATATTCGTCGATTTTTTTAGTTGCCAGCTTATAATCCCGGAACAATTTCTTCGTAATTTCAGGACCTCTCAGTAAACTTCAGCAATATTTATTCTATGACAAATGAATTAACAGTCGGACAGCTGTTAGCAGGACTGCATCACAGAAAAATCTAAAAGACAACATACAGATCGGGAAATCAGTATTATTTTTTTAATCATGGCGTTTTATTTCAACACGCCCTCGAAATGGAATCAAATGACTTCAAAACTGATGACATAGCTTGTATCATTGATCTTGCAATGTCTTCATATTTTAATTTTGCATTTAGCTTGTCAATAAGATGCAAAATAGTTAGGGTAAAAAAATCTTAAATATTTAAAAATTATAAATTTTTAAATATTTTTTATGTTTTTATATGCATTTTCATTGTCAAATCGTACTATTTTTAAATAAATTTGGATAAAAAGTTGCAATCTATATAGAGTTTTTGATAAAAATATTTTTCATAAAGAAGTAATATAGACGTTTAAGTAGTATAATTAGTCATTATAAGCAATATATATATATATATATATATATATATATATATATCTTAGTTTTGCTTTAGCAAAGTTATATATTTGTTGTTCAAAAGATTAAAAGAAAAAGTTATTAAAAATTATGTAAAATTAATTATTATTTCAACATGAGTACATGAGTTATTATAGATTATATATTTCTAACTTTTATCACAAAAAGTCTTGAAGGTATGAAACTACATAAATGTTAACTTAAACCACTTTTCCATGCCTGGATATGAGTTCTCAAAGAGGAAAAATCCCGTCTGATATTCGTGTTTTAGGGGTCGTAAACAAATTAACAAACAAAGTAATGATTGAATAAATAGAAGTTTTGCTATTTATTGGTTCAAAAATATTAAAATTTTGCAGAAAAAATTACAAGAAAAAAATTACTTAAATCAAAGATTAAATACGAGTGTTTTTTACAAGTTCATTCACTGTCTGTTTTTTATTTATATTCTGTAATTTATGATACAAAATTTTAAAGTATTTTCAGGAAGTATAAATTTTAAAATTTGTATTTAAAACTAAAATATTTTAATTCTTTACTAGCCGCCTTTGGTGACCAGCCGGTTTGCAAATCTTAAACTCTTAAAAATGATCAGTTAAATACTTTAAGTAACGTCATTGTCAATTAAAGACTCTATATGACTTGTCACTGTCAATTAAATACATTTTATAACTTGTCTTTTAATAACTTCATCAAAATACTTTTAAGGTTCACATTTTAATAGTCAGATAATTTACTTATGCAGTTACAAAAGGCCTTAAGCCTGTAATGTTCAATATGTCTCTTTAATTATCTGTCAGCTCCCGCAAAATTTCAACTTTAAATTAAAGTGGAAATGATTAATCTGGAAACCGATATAAAAATATTTTTTTACCGAAACAAAGCTTTTAAAAAATGTATAATGAAAAGAGAACCATTATGTGTACTACTGAATTATTACAATAATTTATGTAATATTTCAAGAATTAATTAACAAAACTTACTTAGATGCATCATAAAATTCAGGTTTTAGTTTTACTTTAGTTAGTAATACTATAGAAATCACAAAAAAATTTATTTACATTTTCTTTTTAGAAAAAAACATATTTCATATTCTATTTCTTTTCATGCAGACACGTGCTAAAAATTACATTTTTATATGTTTAATTTGCAGTAATCATTTATCTTTTAATTTGAGTTTTTGTCAATCTGATGGCAACATATTGATAAGAGATAAATTTTTTCCCTTTCACTTGTAATGTGCTCATGCAGATTAAATTTTATCGTTTGGTCCGAAATATATTGTTGAAAAATATGGTTAAATTATTTCTTTAAAAATTCGTTAAAAATAGAAGCTTAATTTATATGTTACGATAATGATACAAATATTAAGCTAATTTTTTTAAATCTTTAATTTGATGCAAAAATCCTCTTAGTGCGGTAATATTTTTGGAAGTTATAGTGGAAAAACATCGAAATTTCGCTTAATTTTTAATTAATTCAAATTCTAATTAAAAATTAAAAAAAGGCCTCCGAGGTGCACATTCTGGACCTCCAAGGTATGCATGTTCCAAATTTGGTAGCTGTAGGTCCAACGGTATGGCCTGTAGAGCGCCAACACACACACACACACACACACACACACACACACACACACACACACACACACACACACACACACACACACACACACACACACACACACACACATTGAGCTTTATTATAAGTATAGATATAGTTGATAACATTCCTGCATCGCGTCATCTGTACTCAAGCTGTAAACATCTGCATTTTAATTTGTAATTTACCCTTCATCAACTTTGTTTTAACATATCTTTGCGAATTTTCACTATAAAATTCTGAAATTTTTTCTCAACTTTATTAGAGGATAGGGAACGTTATTCTCATTAGGAAATTTTTTGTATGGGGTCAATATAAAAAGTTCCATTTTGTATTTTAATTGATTTCACAACATTTTAGACTTATTTTATGCAACTTTGTAATTTACAGTATATGTCTATCCTCAATACTTAAGGAATAAAGTTGCGGTCGATGTTTCTGAG
This sequence comes from Argiope trifasciata, assembly GCA_026543055.1. Classification (NCBI taxonomy): domain Eukaryota; kingdom Metazoa; phylum Arthropoda; class Arachnida; order Araneae; family Araneidae; genus Argiope; species Argiope trifasciata. The sequence goes on along the minus strand of JAPMOQ010045887.1, from coordinate 488,134 downwards.
CCACTCTGTATAAGTATGCAATAAAAATCTGTCTATTATTTAAGCATGTACTAAAATCATATAAAATATTTTTCAATTTCCAAAAATTTACAAATTTTAATACTTTTATATTTCCCTCTAAACAGAAAAAATTACATATATTGAATCACAATTAAATATTCTTTAAAATATTTATTCTTCCTTTAAAAAATCACTCAAACAAGCAATCAATAAATTTGAAATATAGCCTAAGAACTGCAAACGATAAAAAATTAAATTTATTGCCTAAATTATTATCATCTGTATCTTAAACGGAATGTATTCCACATAAAACTATACGATTATATCAAAAATATTAAATTATTTAATTGTTCTCTATTATAAAAAATTTTCAAGATGAATTTTTAAGATTTTTAGGATGCACTGTTTTTGCTTGTTGTTCTTAAATTTATTGTTCCTTTTTTACTTTTTAACATTTTTTTAAAAATTATTATACTTTATTTTTAACCTGATATCAATTTTGCATTTTAGTCTATTACCTCAAATTGTTGACAACACAATCAAAATTGATTACAACAAGTAAGCTGATTAAAATTGTAGAACCATAATATTCTTTAAACTGTGTGTGCACTATAATGAAATTTCATGCAATTAAAAATGTAAGGTTATACACTGAAGTGACAAAAGTCATGGGATGACTGTTAATATCGTGTCGGTCCTCCTTTTGCCCGGCGAAGTGCAACAACTCGACGTATCATGGAGTCCACAAGTCGTTGGAAGTCCTCTGCAGGAATATTGGGCCATGCTGTCTGTATAGACGTCCATGATTGTGAAAGTGTGGATGGTGCAGGAGTTTGGGCACGAACGGACCTTTCGGTGATGTCCCATAAATGCTCGATGGGATTCATATCGGGTGATCTAGGTGGCCATATCATGCGCTGGAATTGTCCGGAATGTTCTTCAAACCAATCGCGAACAGTTCTGGCCCGGTGACATGGCGCATTGTCATCCATAAAAATCCCATCGTTGTGTGGGTACGTGAAGTCCATGAATGGCTGCAAGTGATCTGCAAGCAGCTGAACATAACCATTTCCAGTCAATGATCGGTTCAGTTGCACCAGAGGACCGAGTCCATGCCATGTAAAAACAGCCCATTATGCATCCACCACCAGCTTGAACAGTGCCTTGCTGACAGTTTGGGTCCATGGTTTCGTGGCGTCTGCGCCACACTCGAACTCTACCATCAGCTCGTAACAACTGAAATCGTGACTCATCTGACCACGCCACGGTTTTCCACTGGTCTAGGGACCAGTCGATATGCTCACGAGCCCAGGAGAGTCACTGCAGGCGATGTCGTGCTGTCAGTAAAGGCACCCGAGTCGGTCTTCTGCTGTCATAGCCCAAGGAAGACAAATTTCGCCGCACAGTCCTATCGGACACGTCCCTCGTACGTCCCACATTTATTCCTGCAGTTATTTGACGAAGTGTTGCGTGTCTATTAACATTGACCATTCTACACAGACGTCGGCGGTCTCGGTCGTTAAGTGCAGGTGGTCGCCCACTGCGCTGTCCATGATGGGATGTGATGCCCGAAATTTCATACTCTCGGCACACTCTTGATACTGTGGATCTCGGAATGTTGAATTCACTAACGATATCCTCAATGGAATGACCCATGCGTCTAGCTCCAACTAACATTCCACGTTCAAAGTCTGTTAATTTTCGTCGTGCCGCCATAAATCACGAAAAACCTGTTCACATGAATAACTTGAACACAAATGAAAGCTCTGGAAAACGAACTGCGCATTTATACTTTTTCGCAGCGATCCTACTGCCATCTGTATATTTGCATATTGCTATCCCATGACTTTTGTCACTTCAGTGTATATATATATATATATATATATATATATATATATATAATGAATCAAATGTTATTAGTAGCAGACATTTTTTGAAATTTTACATATAACAACTCTATACCAAACAATAAATGGAAAAAATTAAAGTAATTTAAGCTTTCATCTATTAAAATATTCTCTTTTTCACGCTTAAGTGATTAAAGATTCAATAAATTGTCCACAGTTTTAAATGTTAACTGTTTAAGTACATTTATTAATTTTAAAGTGAATAAAAATTTTACTTTTTTTAAAGATTTTTGTATATGTTTGCGTCATTATCTGATAAGCAAAAGTTTTTTCCGTATGTAGTATATTATTTGTATATTCTCTTTCTTGCTTTAGAATATTGTTTTTAGCAATGATTTTAAATAGCAAGCACAATGTAACATCCAGTTTTATTTAAATTATAGATTTTAGGTAAATAACCAACATATACAAAAATTTATATGAATTAATATAATTATTATACTTATTTTTTGTCACTTTAGTGTATATGGTCTATTTCACCATTATTCTAATTTAATTATATCTTCTTAACGTTCCGCCTTGAAATTGTTTGACATTTAAGTGTATTAATTTTTTAAAATATAAATTAATATGAAAAAATAAAAATGAGATAATTGACATATGAAATTACTCAAAATAATTCTAATTCCTCCCAAATTTTAAAAAAGCAACTGTATCTGACCCGGAAACGTTTTATTTTCAAACAAAATATCTATCTCGGCATTTAAGACATTATTTCTTTCATATAATCAGCTTTCTTAAAAATTTGCAAAGGAAAATATTAACCCAACAAAAGGGCAAAATATCATTGTTAGATTTAAAAGTGATTAATTCGTAAATTTCTGTTAAATTAAATGGATTCATATTTTCTTTAAAATATTAAAGCCTTGTACCAGTAAAACCTATCTTTAGAATACATATCATTATAAAGATTCACCAGGAAATGAAATTCGTAATCTAATGATTGATTATGATTCTAAACAGAATAATGATGCATTTAGTTCTTGTTACCCATGTTAACCCAATGATTACCCTAAGTTATTTTCCATAGCTAGAAGCACGCTTTGAGAAGCTTGTTTCTAACCGGTTAAAATGACATTTGGGAACTTGATAGTTTAAACAATAAATTTTCAGCACGCGTGTAAAGGATCGAGTTTTTCCTTTCAGGAATGTTTTGAAAATTTAGACAGCCATTTCCGTTTTCACGTCATAATACCCTTTTCACAGCTAGACATTTCATTCCAAATTTAAAAGATCTTTTTTGTAAAGAAGAATTTATTTTTCCTTAAAAGAAATCAAATTGCATTTGACGTCATTTTTCGAATGGAATATACTTAAATACAAACAGAAATTTGAACTTATTCTTATTTGTTTTACAAATTTAATCCATTAAAAAAATTTGGATTTATTTGTGAATCGTTGGTGAACTCCATAAATACTTTTGAAAGTTATGAAAGGTTTGCCTACTATTTATGATAATTATGGATCAACTCATTTTTTTATTTCCTATTCTCCAAATAATTTTATGTAGGAAACTTTGTAATAAATTAATAACTTTTGACTACCTATTAGTTTATTGGTAACGTAAAATTTCAATTGAATGCTTTGTAGGGTAACTTAGACTTAGCTCATTTAGCAACATATTTTTAAATTTCGAACTTCAATAATCATGTAACTTGTATTATTCTAGAAATCTTAAAAAGTTATGTTTACTGTGCTATATGTCTTTCTAGTTTTCTGTCATTTCTCCTAGAAGTTATAGTTTAGTTTAAAAGGAAAGAGATTAAACTTCCTCTAAACTCAATCTAAGCAAGCAAGTAAAGAATTATGGCAGAAAGAACAATCATTCAATATTAATTTGTATGTACTATTACAGGTTATATTTCAAGGTTTACGCAAAATATCAAACGATTAGTTGATAAGAAAAACCATGATTCAAAATTTAAAAAAAATAATGAAACCAAATACCAAGTTAAAAGAGTAATATCTAAAAGTGTATAAAATGCACCCATAAAAAATTAAGGCTAAAAATTCTTCTAAAATTAAACGCTAGTAATTGCCTGGGTGAAATGCTTCATTAGTTTTTTTTGTATATAAATGCAATATTTTCTCAAATAAAGCTGGCATTCCTCTTTCTCCGTAATTCAAAACACCTGTTAAACCTTATAATATAAACAGAAAAGCAGAACAAAAATCATGTTTTTTGCAGATGTTTTTGTTTATTTTGCCGTGTCTACAAAAATTTCTTTGAACCAACACATCTGCTCGTTCCATAATGACACAGAATTCAATGAGTCAGAAAAGTCCCTGGAATGATGAGCTGTTTTTTATAAAAATGAATTAATATTCGTATTATACCCAGCAGATAAGTTGTTTTTATAGTGAAGCTGCTATCTCATTATCTTTATACTTCAATCATAGAACAATAGCATACATTTTTGTTTCTGCATTCACGAAGAAGAATATGCTATTAGGTAAAACTAAATTATTGTTTTCGGATATTCAACAATTCTTGTAATTTTATCATTCTATTGAAAAGCAGTGTAATTATTTAGAAATGGAAGTGAAGTCATTCATCTGAGTAACATTGTCTGTCTTTCTAAGTAGAGGAATAGATATTTATTCAGAGTCTAATGCGCTGCAGGGTATTTATTTATCTGGAAAGTAATTACGTTATCTCACGAAAGGTAAACAGGTCAAAGGATGAGTAAAAGAATTTGAAAAGAATGAAAGAAAAATTATATGATTTTCCTCGATGAATCGCAATGAAATTTTATTATCGAATTAATAAGCTCCATATTTTCACACGCATGAAAAAACATTAACATAGTTTTCAAATTTTTTTTCTAATTAATACATTTTTATTCTTTACTCTATGCTTTCAAGATTTTGTATGATGTACCACGTACAATATCTTAAATTGGCGATTTTGTTCGGTATTCTCAATCGATGTGTTGGATATTTTATATAAATAGGATGTATAAGAATGTGTTAATATAAGCAATGTTCATTTTGCTGTTAATTTTCTATTTTCTGTATAATTAATCATTTATATACATAGGCGAGAGTGAGATTCTTATCCTGTTAAATCAAACATCAAATAGACAATTTTATTATCATATAGGTACTAATAATAAATGAAATATAGAGTATCCTAAAAATGTAAACATGCTTTGAATAATTATTTCATAGCATGGATTTTAGTTTGTTAATTCTAATTAATTTTATAAAGTCTTATTATTTAAATAAAATACTTTAATATTAAATTATTATACTTAAGATATTGTTGAAAAACCGACCAACGAAATTATGAATGGTGCAATGATGTTAACTGATATTTGAGAGCAATTTCTTTTAGTGGATTTTCTGCTCTTATTATTGCAGCTGGACATCATTTTTCATATCCACGGGAACGTTTATACTTTATTTTCACACAAAGAAATCCCTCAAGATTAACTTAATGATTACAGGGAGCTCTTTACAATCCGCTTCCTTTTAATTAACTATTCAACAGAATTCTATTAAGAAAATAATCTCAGATTATAAAAATGAAACCCTATTCTTCATTCTCAAGCATGTCTTGACTCCTAATGCATTTCTGTTGTGAGAATGAGTAATATAAACACTGCATTCTACAGGATGGATAAAAATTCTTACCACTTCTCTTCAATGCCAAGAAAATTATAAACCTTTCTTCATTTTATAATTTCTTTAATTTTATTTAATTTGCACCATACGTTTTTGAGCATCGAAATTTAAGATTTTCCTCATCGATTTTTATTTCATTATGAAATTTCAGGACTTTTCTTATAGCAGCGATAATTTGCACGCATAAAGAAAAATGCTTATGAAAGAACTTAAATCCAATAATAAAACAAGGAAAAGTTTATGGTAAAACAAGTTTTAAAATATATTAAAAAATCTATTAAAATTAGAAAAAAATGAGCAACACTGGAGAGCTTATTACTTTTTGATTTCAAAATGATATTTTTGTGCAATAATATAAGATTAAATTTTTTAGAATAGCGTTAAATTTTTGATTAAACCATTTTTTGAAAACCCCTTTTTTGTAAGGTCTTACTTTCTAAAAAGAAAGTTCTTTCAAATTTGGAAGCTTAATTCTCAAAGCCCAACAATCAATGTTTATGATTTTTTAATCGCATAAGAACCTATTTACAACAAACATATAATCATTAAGCATATGCAAATATATAAACATTATTATGTTAATTTTCTTTTAAAGTAAACAAGCCGAATTTTTTATACGAGTCATATTTTTAAAATTTCAATAACATTTTCTCCATAGACGATTAAGAAATTACACAGATAAAAATGAATTATATACTTTTGAGATGAGCATGAGACCAATGGAATCGGTATAGCTCGAAATTCTCGCATACATTCTAATAAAGGTGTTATCCAAGAGAGCACCTTGCATGGTATTGGTATATAATAATTGCAAAATACTAAACTTTGGCCTGAATTCAGCATTTTTATTAAATTTATCGTGTCATCAGTGTTTTGGCCATTAAGTCTTATCATGCGGTTGAAAGTATCCTGAAATCAAATTTATGTTTTAGACGCGTTTTTCCAAGCAGATAGAAATGAAAACTGTATACAAAACTTCAGTTGTAGTCACAAAACCCCATATTTAAACCCATACATATTTCAATCACTACGTCTTTGACTTATCGCATTTACATGTTTTTTAAATTACAGACCAATATCTTAATTGCCGATTGAATCTGGCTCAAAATTTCGCAAATATCTACACTATACATGTTGATTCTGAGTATCGAATTTTATCCATCTAATTCTCTGTTTTTTGTAATTATCTCATTAAATTATATTCTTACAGCTAGATAGATAGACTTTCATAGAACGGAATTTTTCAAAAAGTAATAGCAATTAAAAATTTTGATATCAAGACATATACCAAATTTCAATTGACTAACTCGATGAGTTTTTGAGTTATCTTTGTCCCAGAAAGACAGATATGTGGCAAAAATATTTTTTTCGAACTCAAGGAGGTTTAGTATCTGGAGATTCATCAAAGTCGAATCTCTTTAAAATTATTTCTATGTAATAGAAAAATCTGGTTTCACCACTTATTGAATAAATCATATTAGCTCTTGGTAAGTGAGAATTTAATACTGAATATTTAGTTTTCAATATAACGTGGATTAAAGCGAACAATTTAAATAAAGCTTTGGCAACAAACATGTAATTTAATTTTTGGTTTTCTTTTTTGTTCTAGTATAGATTTAATGAGGTAAATTAAATTCATATTCTAGAAAAAAATCTTTTCTCTTCCCTTAAGAGATAAATGTAGAAGCTTCGTCTCTTTATTTTACCGTGCTTGGAGCAAACATGTATTTATTTCGTATCTTTCATCAAATGAAAGACAAGCATATCATATATTAAGCGCCGCACTTCTGTTGCTCATTTTGAAACCCATTTAATGGCTATTTATTTCTATGATATCAACTTCCGACGCAATAATTCTACAATTCAAATCTGTAGAATGTTCCATTAATGACTGGAGTTACTTAAGAATAAACACAGTATTTTCTTTGACTGACAATAACTAGAATGTTTGGGAACCTTTGTTGCATATATTTAAATATAATAACTTCAATGCCTGATTAACGAAATAAAATAACTTTATGCATTAATCCTTTGAGCCATCGTTTAAGTCCACATAGTTTTTTATTTTTTCTCCGTAGTGTTGTTGCTAAGATTTGCCACTGTGGCTTCACATGAAAACATCATCTAACTTGTATGCAAATGTTTGCAAGTTTGATAAATTTCCATTTTTATTTCCCCTTTGTAAATTAAATTAGATTTAATCAATTTAAATTGAAATTCAATAGTTTTATCCTCTGTATGTTCAAAGAGCTAAAGGCAATACAGAATACTTTTTTTTTACAAAAATTTATATGAATCCATTTTACTAAAGACTGAAAAACACTTTTTTAAATTTTACAACTTTAGCTCAATAAGTAGCAAGTTCCTTAACAAATCTTCATTAGCAAATATTTAGTCAAATTTATTGAGCAATTATGAGCAGCTCTTCTTTAATTTGTTTATCTCAGTTACCAAGAAAATATAGAAAATAACAAAATAAATTGTTTTATCTACCTAATGTGACTGCAATTTAATAAAATTAGCACATTTATTTAGCATTGAAATCAGCATTGTCTCACGGAATTTTTCATTACAAGGATGACTTTTTTTTAAAGCTCTGATAGATCACAAAAAATGCAAGAATAAAAAAATAAAAGGAATTTTTTTATCAAAAGTTATGTAAGAACATATTTACTTTTCGTCATCATCACTTAAAAGATTCAGGCATCCTATTGGTTCTCAGCCTTCTCTGTAAAACATGTCACATTCCTCAATGTGAAGGAAGTCTTAATGTTTCTTTGAAGCTCCTAATTAATCTAGAAATATTTTGAATTATCTTTCAAGGAAAAATGTATTTTGAAGAATTGATGAATATTTCCCTTTTAAAATCACAATTTTGCCTTTAAATCCAAAAGTCAATTACCTGTTATTCCAGAATTATTTCGAACGATTTGATCAATTCATTGACTGAGATCTTATGCTGCTCCATTTTTATTTCTCTTTCCACCTTCACGATGAATGTAGCTTAAATCCGAGTGGTTTTTGAAATGATGAGTTGACTGGGATTCAAAAATATTTCTAGGCTAATATGTGGCTTCAAAGAAACGTTAAGATCAATATCACATCACGTGTTTCGAAGATATGGGATATAACAAATGCCTGATGGGATATGTCATACACCTGAAATTGATATGACAAGTGCTTGGATCTTCACGATGATTATGGTGAAAAGTAGCCCTGATTGTACATAAATTTTGTTAATAAAATCATTTATTTAGTTTACTCCTTACTTTTTCACATGATCCATTGGAATATGAAGAAAGAAAGGGCATCCTGTTTTCATATTCTTATTTTTGCTGTTAGGTATATACATAGCTAGGTCAAATTTCGTAGATTTAAGACTAATAGTCTGTCCAGAAGAGCGCGAAAATACGCACATTTATCTTCTTTATTAGCACAGATACAGTTATTGCTGAACGTCATATTTGTATTGATGAATGTCATATATGTATTGATGAATGTCATATTTGTATTGATAAATGTCAGTTTGTATATATGTTTGTTATATATAAGTTTTATGTTACATATGGAAATGATTTTTTATGGTCGATGAAATCATAAAATTAGGGATTGATCATTTCACAATTCTTCGGTATATGATGTTGCTCGCAAATATTTTTTCACAATCTACAAAAAATGTTCATGTAAATTAAAAATCTTCATCAAATCACATGATAGCAACTCGACAAAAAAGTGCAGCCCCAAAACAAGTATTATCACTACGGCTGGTATTATCTGAAATCACACCCATCTAATTAGAAATTCCTTTTTAATATGAACATTCAATTCGGTTTGCGGAGGCAATAATTTTGAAGAGGTTCACTCAGTTTGTGTTAACATTCATTATGTATAATAACAAACATGTCTATTTCATAAAAATGTCTTTTTAAATTCTTTCAGATGTAGTGTGTACTATTCCTCTAAAAAGTAACTGCGCCGAGGATAGAATGCATCATTCTAAATTCTAATTCTAATTTGCGACTTACAGTGTTTGATAACCCTGAAAAAGATCATAAAAAAGTAAAAGATTATTATGAATTCTGATTCATTCCTTTAATTTCAACACCATTGAGATTTTCCGAGATTTAAAAAAAATATAAGAAAGAAATTTCTCCAAATAATTTTTATGAGACTTTAAATCCTTGGAGGAAATATTTGAACAATTAATCATTGTAATTTTTTCCTTACATTACATAACTTAACATAACAGCGAATAGTTTCAGTATAAGAAAAAAAAGGAAAAACCAGTCTTTAATACATGCGAAGCTCATCTTCCTATGAATTTCCTCTGAAATTTGAGGTTGTTTTTGTACATCATCGCTGAAATAAACTTAGAATAAAAATATCTTTTCATATCGAGGCTCTTTTTAACAAGGAAGATTTTTTTAAATATCGTATTTTGAAAGCCTAGTTTTAACACTATTTTTGAGTTTTAAATTCACAACACATTTAATGCATTGAATTCCAACATTAAATTTGCTCCATTAAAAATTTTACATTCCCCACCTTAAAATTTCTTGTAACAATGTCAGAATGACAAAATTGTTGTGAATATAATTCATATACCTAGACATTTCCAACTGACGTTTATTAAATTCCCATAAAAATGGGCAAAACTATATATTTTTTTATCAAAGGCAAATAACTATTATTATTATTTGTAACTTTCATGTTTTTAGCAATAATAAAAAAATCTGAATGGAACAATTTTTACTGTAGCTACAATTTAAAATGTGGTATCAATTTGATAATAATACTATTTTCTTCGTGTATCTTCAGGATTTTTCAACATTCATTTTGATTAACCGACAAGACATTAAATACCTATTATAACTAGTGCTATATTTTCAATTAAACCAGCGGAAATATAATTACTCAAATTATTTTTAATAAGCATAAGCCGTTTTCAGAGACAGTACTCACCCATTGCATTAAAAGTCTTAATTTTATCATAAAACAAGTAATATATATAAATAATTTTTAAAATTCAATTCTTATTTAGGGCAAAAAAGAAAAAAATTTCATTTTAGTTACTTATTATTAAATAATTATCAAAAAATTATCTTCGCAAGAATTGAACTCGCATTATTTAATTTCAAGTAAAAAACAAACAAACTGTAACTTTGTATAAACTGTAAACTATTGAACTACTGCCTGTTGATTTCAGTTTTCATTACAAACCTCTAAAACTCTATTTAAAGTATTAAAAATTAATTAAATTAAATTAATTAATTAATACTTCTATTAACATCATGTGTCCTCCTCTACAAGTTTAAAAAAAATATTTGAACTTCTGTGGATGAATAAAAAGTATTTTACTAATGATTGAAAATTTGAATAAGATTTTTAAATATTTATAGGAAGAGTGTCAATTAATAATAGGAATTGAAAAGCATTTTGATGAACTACAAGCTTATTATAACAAAAAAAAAGTTTTATTTTAAATTTTAGTTTCATAATAACAGATAATTTTTATTAGTGATTTAACTAATTAAAATAGTGAAATTAATTATCGAATGAAATTGTCTAGAATTGCTTTAAATAGCTGGTGTCTTTACCGAAGTTACATTTTTCGATAGCTCTTAAAAACTGCCGATCCCGGGAGCCAGGCTACCAGTGATAATATACTTAGGGATCACAGGCTTTTAAATTTTCGCATGAAAAATAAATAATGATGTTGGTAGAGTGCTTGGTGTCGGGAAACTCTTTCATGGCTTTTCTCCTAAAATGATGCAAAACATAAATAAAGATAGATAGATAAAGGACATGAATTTTGGCATGAAATAAAAATGACAGCACTTCGGTTCGTGTTTTGAGAAGATTGACCAGTTTTTCTTTCAATTCCTACTATTAGTTCACCCTCTCCCTTTATTTATTTATTTCTATAGCTTGTTCAAATTTTCAGTCGTTAATAAAATACTTTTTATTCATCCACTTAAGTTAGAAAACATTTTTAGAACTTGCAATTGAAGATGAAAATGCAGATTTTTCAATCAAATATTAATTTGTTTAATATAGTTTTTTCATTCTGTTATTAATTTGATTAATAATTTTTTTTATTCAAATATTTATTTTTGATGTTAATACAGTTTTTTCATTCAAATATTAATTCATTAATTAAATTTAATTAATTTGTAATATTTTAAATAAAGTTTTAGCAGTTTGTAATAAAAATTGAAATCAACAAAGCTGCTGAAACAAAGTGCTGAAATCCTTGCTCAATCGGTAAAATGCAAGGATTTCAGTATTTTTCCGGTGAAGATGAAGAATACGAGTTCAAATCTTGAAAAAATCACTAATTTTTTTGATAAATAAATTAATTTTAGTTTTATATGGAACAAAAAAATTTCTCTTATATAAAATATTTATCAGGATATAAATTTAGGAATAAATACTGTCAGTGGTGAAGCGTGTAGATCACTGGATAAAAAATTTCTTTTGATAATATTATGATTCTGTCATATGAATATACATATTTATATTAATTGTAATTATTTAATAAACCGGAGCTAAAATACAATTTTTCTTTGTTGATCTAAGTAGGAATTTATTTAATTATTTTTGGTTTTGTTTTCTTGTTATTTTAAAAATGGTAATTATTATTTTTTTAATTTGAAATGTATATAAAAATTTTTGCTAGAAAAAAATTCGAATTTGTTCGTGGAACTTAAAAAAAACATGAAGAAAGGTAAGTAATAGTTAATGAAAAGTCGAATATTTTGGATGCCTTATTTGGAGATTACTGTATACTTATCGATAACTTTCGGGTAAACATCATAAGCGAAATATCATCAATCTGGTTTACTGCAAATACTTATTTTAAGAAAAGATGTTTGATAGTCTTGATTCGAAACTTTTAACTTTTACTAATAACACAGTATAAAACTTTAATATAAGACCATTTATAAAATTTAAAACCTTAATATAAGACCATTTATAAAGTTTTTGGATTTTTGAAAATTAATATGTGGAAATATTCTGCTTCTAAGAGCCCAGAATCTCTTGTAAATGTTACTTTTGAAATCTTTAATCTTATTTTAAAAATCCTTAAATTTTAATTTTACTATTACTGTTACAATAGGGAATTTCTTTACACAAAACATATAACTCTTTTATAATAAAAAATGATTAGAACATTTAAACCGGCATATCTCTCTCTGTATATTTCTGTATCTGAACATCAGACATATGTGGAAGGCGGTTTTCTAGTGTTTTATTAATAATACTGATCTGATGTTTTAATATGCTGTAATAATACATAAGACAATGACGAATAAAAGTTTCTCTTTCTTTTCGCCCAATGATTTACATTAAAAGTAATTTTATAACTCGATTTCACCAGAATTCCATTTGAAATTATTCTTCATACATTATAATTAGGTTTTACTATGAAAAATTTATTTCAATAATTTGATATATATACAAGAATTTTAATTTTTTATAAGAGATATTTATAAAAAAAAAATGCTTGTATTATTTCACTCCGCTATATCTTAGCATGAAGTAATTTATGCAATGAATTCAAATTTATTTTAAAGATGTTTTAATAGACCACTTAGTTTGCTCATCATGTTATTACTAATCATTGATTAAAATAAATGAATTAACAGCAATGCAATCAACTTAAACATTTTCAAATTGAAATTTCTGAACTAAATAAATTGTCATTTTTGAGCTATAAAACTATAAAACGGAGGATTCAGTTGAATGATTATTAAGTATAATAACGATTTTTTAAAATTTTTAATTGGAAGTACATCATTTGGAATTTCATTGATTGAATAATGATAAATTAAATTTAATGTTGACGGAACTACAAGCCAAAACAGTTTACGTCACCATTTTTCCAATATTTCAATTTAGTTTTTTTTTTCATCATCATAAAATTTCATCCTCATTCAAAATGAATTTCCTTTTCAAGTGACAATAACATTTGGCGATGGAGATACAACTTTATCCATTAAAAATGTATATTTAATAATAAATTTAGAAATACTTTGTGAAATAATATGCGATACTCCTCAATATTCAACTAAATTCAAAGTTTGAACCGCAGCAAAATTAAATAGAAAATGACCACCTTTACAAAGTATCATCAGTTATTTTAAATAATAATAATTTAGCTGCTGTTGCCAACAAAACAAGGATTCATTTGAGGTATACTAGACTCTGTTGTCAATAACATAAACATGAGAAATATTTGAAGTATTGTTCAAAACAATACAAGAATAAAAAAAGTCGATAAGAATTAGCAAGGTATTAAATTCGATTTTGGTGTGTGTGTGTGTATTGTAGTGCCAGGTACATCACTTCCCGCCATTGAGTGACCTCAATTCCCGCCATTAAGCTGCCCTCTGGTGGAGAGTACGTGAGCAAAGTCAGTTCATGTCTAGACGAGGCATGATGATTAAGACGTACTAAAATAATTGAAAACTCGCGTGAAAAGAAGGAGATAGAATGACGACGTATTTCTAAAAGACGAACTTGATTATCCCTTCCATCTTGTAAATGAGTCATCATCATTTGTTCACCTTTAACCTTTCATTGACATCCATTAAATTCTAAAATATCATCTTACTTATTATTGCTTAGCCATCGCGACCTACCCCTCATATTACTAATCCACAAATAATCGTAGCACTCTATTGGATTGTCTTGTTGAGACTTGAGGTGTTTCTTAGCAATATATTAACTCGTGTTAAAACAAACCAATCTAACGGTAAGATTATCCAACAATTTGTGGCACCGAAAATCAGCGACATGTCTTTTCTATTTAGTTGTTTCAGTTAGACTTCTTTTTCTTACAATATGTAGGAAACACTGTAAGCTTGAAGGACCGTTTATATTAATTAGAATCATTTGAAAATTTAGAAATTAAGCAAATTGCTGTATGACACTTAGACTATCATCATAAAGATGAAAGATATTTGCTCTTTCAGATAGTACAACATTTCTGAACCTTTCAGTATTCGCGGCCTAGTTTTAAGCTTAGTATGTTGTTTTACTTTAATAAGTTATGAAATATGTCGAAATGTATTTTGTTTCCTATGTGTATGTGTACTCTCCTTACTGACAGATTGCAAATGTTTTTAAATAATATTCTCTCTTGGGTATTCTCGCACCCTCCTCTAGTGTGCTCTTGCAACCGTAGGTGGCATGCCCTATATGTTGAGAATCACTGAGATAGTATATAAAGCATTTTCGTGTGATTTCATATTTCAGAAACTATTGGCGAAACACATATTTGATTTAAAAACGAATAAATGCATTTCAAATGTCATGTGGCTGTCCCATTATGAAGGTGTTGTAGTAGCAGTAGCGTTTTCAGATTGATAAACAATCTTGAGAGGATATACAATAGAATTTGACAATAAGAGGCTGCGTGAAGTTGTTTTAGTATTGATTGTTTGGACAATTAATGAAGACAAATGTAAATTTTATAATTTGACAAGTATATAATTTAAGTAGGGATCCCAATTTCTGTAGATTTTCGAAATTGTCAGATGAACGGATATAATATGATAGGCCATATTTTGACTCTCCGTCCCACAAGAAGGCTCTCGGAAATAAATACTGAATGACCGAACCGCCACTGCAGCAACGCTGGCTGGAACTGTGGTTGAGTCCCAAGGGCCATTACTGCCACAGTACAACCCTTCCTGAAGGAAGTAAGTCTTGTCATGGATGGGAGGAGCCACCTCCCCCCATCTTTATTGTACCCACCGGATTGGTGAGATCTTAAAACATCTTATCCCCGATTACGAGGTGCCCTCCAGGGGATTATATGTAATATGATAAATATTTTCATGAATAAATCTTATACTTAAGGAAATTTCTATTGAAGCAGGCTATAACTAGAAATTAGGTTCATTCATTTTGACTATCAATGACATATTTTCGAACTATTGTGTATTTATTTATCTGTACCTGTACTTTTGAGTAAATTTTAAATAAACCTTTGATAGTGCTGCTTATTGTAATAGAAATCTGATTGTTAAAGAAGAAGGAACATGATATTTATTATGACGAAGAATGACTTTCGAGGAACTTCAATGTTAAAATTAATCTATTACATTCTGCACAGAAAATTAAAAATGCAATAGAATTAACATTTGTTTCGGAAAAAATATTAGCTTTATTTGTATCTGAGGATAAACTTTCAATAAAATATGCAGACATATTGTATGACTGTAAAATAATAATAATATTATAGTTTATAAAATAAATGTCACTGCACCTTAAATTAATTGTTGAATAAGAAGCAGCAGTTGCAAGTTTTAATATTCACCATAGTTATAAATTAATCTTTTCGGATTTCAATACAATTTCACATTAAGGAACCAAGTATAAAGTACATATTCATAAATGTATTGTTTTTTTCTCAAAATATTTTATTCTTTCATAAATGGTCAATTTAGTTATGAATAATTTTCAATTCGTACATAATTGGCTGAACTTCATGGACACTTGAGCTTTATTTTCAACAATGCACCCTAAATTTCTAAAATTATAATAGTTTTATAAACACAAAACTATATACAATATCGCATATTAGCTGTAATTATGAAAGATAAAAAGAAGACAGAAGATAAATAAGACAGAAATATAAATTTAATATATAAATATATAAAATATGGGGTTGAACTTTGTTGTATTTACAGTAACATACAGCAAAAGATCTTATATGTGTATA
The DNA here is from genome assembly GCA_026543055.1 of Argiope trifasciata. Classification (NCBI taxonomy): domain Eukaryota; kingdom Metazoa; phylum Arthropoda; class Arachnida; order Araneae; family Araneidae; genus Argiope; species Argiope trifasciata. Next base: position 471,868 of record JAPMOQ010045887.1, on the reverse strand, counting down.
AGTAACATATATATAACTTAATACATTTATAATTAATAAATATCTAAATATTACTCCTAGTTTTTATTGTTAATGGAATATTTTGGAGACTTTGATGTGTAATGGACATACAATAGCTGTACTTGAAGACCATTATAAATCAAAATCTCCCAAAACAAGTATACGCCATATAAACAATGATTATATGGCTTAAAAATATAAGCCGTACAAACAATGATTATTTGGCTTAAGAAATGCCATATAATCATTGGAAATGATTTAATCTGAAATGCAGCAACATATTTTGCTTTTGAGGATAAGCTTATTTTGATAGTTTCAATGATTTGTCAAAAAGGGTTTTTACATTAAAATGTTTTAGTATATTTATTTATTAAATAGTTATAGATAAGGCTATTAATAATCCCATATTACTATATAATTTTTAGATTTAAAATTTTTATTTAAAATGCATATATTAGTATAATATACAGTTTTGGAGGGTCAATGTAAATTGCTAGGAAATAATTAAAGCTTGGTTTCAAATATTCATTTTAAAAAAATGGATATTACATGGATAATGAATATTACATGTACAAAATTAATCATAAACATTTATTTAAAAATAACTTTTTATGATTAATGTGTACATGTTTGTTGAGGAAATCGATTTCTTGAATAAGGGTTCTAAAATATATGCCAATTCTATTCAGTAGTAATTTTCTCTTTGATTTTCTGGATTTTCTATTTTTGAGTCACACTTGATGACAGAAAACTCATTTTGTTTATCCATTGATATGGAAATATTCAATAGTATTTTATTTAAGTATTTATCATTCGCAATACCGTAAATCATTGCAAAAATATTATTTTTTTTAGCCCGTGTGATTCAAATAGTAAACAAATATTTTGTTTGATTTACAAAGAAATAGATGGCAGCACAAACAATTATAACAACTTTTTTTTAATGAAGCGCTCACAATTTGTCATTTGAAATTCTCTCTTTCTTTTATAAATTCATTACCAGCCTTAAATATCATATAACTTCTTCATTTCAAAAAATGATTTTAAAAAGAAAGGAAGAAAATATTTTTTTATAATGTAGCTTTAATAAAAATAATTATACTTGTTAATTGTGTGTAAGATGATTTTTTCCTTTTATATATATATATTTTCTTTATAAGTTGGATTGTATAGTAACAGTGGATTGTATTATTAAAAAATCCTAAAAGCAAGACATTTCTTAAAACCTTCCAAAATTGCAGGTTTTCCAACTATACATTACCTTATTTCTTTAAGCAATTTAACCGTATTTTGTAATCCTTTCAGCCTTAAATGAATTTATAATTGCTTCGACCTCGAACATTTTTGCCATTTCAGACACTGATAAGTATGCCATTTCGCTTCAGAATAGTTATATTAATGCCTCTTCTCCCCTCCCGAAGGCACTTGGAGATGCTTACTGAATGACCGGACCGCCTCTATAGCAACACTGACGGGAGCTGAGGTTGAGTCCTGAAGGTCATCATTGACCACGGTACAACCCTAACCGTAGGGAGTACGTCCCGTCATTGATGGGAGAAGCCAGACCCCCCACCTTCATTGTACCCACAGGGGTGGCGAGATCCAAACACCATGCAGGAAGCATCCCCTCCCCAAATACTAGGTGATTCCCAAGGGGATTGTGCTTCAGTATAAAAGTAATAGTGGTAGCTGTGGTGGTGTATCTTTTCGACAGTACATCTTTGGAGTGCATTGCATGTAATTATATACTTCTGAACCACAAATACTTATTTTCGAGGATGCAACTTCAAGGTTGAATTTATTCTTCTATATGCATGGAAATACCTAAAAAAGAAAAAAGAATATTAAAAATCCAGTAAATGTATTTAAAACAAAGAAATTTACCATATACGTATATACATATTTCTAATACTGTATGCAGTATTTACAATATAGCAGATTTTTCTATTAGATCTGAAAATACTCAAAATTTTGATGATATCCGCGTCTTGAAGACTTTGCAGTCAGACACATAATGTTAAGATTTAATCAAAAATTCAAAATAATATTCACTTAAAGATTGCAGTTAAAATAAAAAAATATTATCTTATACTCAATATAAATATATATTTTGTACTAATAAGGAAAGTTCTATACCATTCTGATTACTTACAGGTTCATTTCTATTTCTGTTTATTATTTTTCTAATCTTCTGCCAATTTACATGTGTTACTCTGTGCAATTATATCTTGTTATTTTTAAACATGATAATATTTGTTGACTGGCTCCTTTCTGTAAATAACTTCATGGACATTAGGTTTTAAAACGATTGAGAATAGCATGTATTAAGTGGGGCTCAGTTCAAAAGATGTCTTCCCAATAGTTATATTATTAATTAATATTTTAATATTTTTTTCAACAATTTAGAATCCTATTTCTGCACAAAAACCGTTTTTCATCACTTAAAAAAATTATTATGCTTTCAGTAATGCTTATTTTCGTTCCATATAATTAATCAAACAAGCATAAAAAAAATTCTTTAAAAATAAATATTTAAAAGCATATTTTTACAAAAATGCTCATAATTGGTTTATTTTTATTTATTTATTATTTTTTTAATTCTCAATGCATACATTTGCATTATAAAGTACATTTTTTGTACTTAAATATTTAGTACATTTTTGTATTTGTATAATATCATTTAATTTGATATACATACATATAGTGCATGTTACTTATATGTTACGCAATAATCATGAGTAAATTTTTGAAAAAAAAAAAAAATTAAAGACGTATAAATCTAGTCGATACTCACGTCGTTCAGTAATTTTTCAGCGATTTCATTTTCTAATATCCTATTCATTTATTCATCATCATCATCTTTTTTTTCTCCTTTTTTTGTGATAGTCTATAGAAGAAATAATAAATTTCTTGTAAAAAAATATTCTCATTATGCGCCTTCTACATAAACTAAAATACACCTAAATAAGATGTGATGGATTGTTTGTTTGTGATATTTCTTTAATTATTTAAAAACATTTTTTATTACAATGCCTTTTATTTATGTCTAAATGATGTATTTTAAACAATACATCGGACTCAATTCATCAATAGTTTTTTAAGATTATTTAAATAATGTCTAAAGACGATTTAAAAAATAAACTATAATTAACTTTAAAAGAAATTATATCAATTATATCATCAACACGACTTTAATATATTATTTTTTGCACCTTTAAAGATACTTTTCTGGAAAGAATTTCAAATATTTTAATGAAATCAAGAAGATACTTTTACATTTATAAACGCCTTACCATCGCAATTAAAGTTTTCGAGTTTTATCCATCTAAAGTTTCTAAAAAGAATTTTCAGTTTTGGAAATCTCAAGGATTCTTGGAACTTCTGAGAGTATTTTTAGAATTTTTTTTTCAATAATAACTTTTTGTTTGAATTATTTTAAATTGTTGAAGCTATCCGATCATACTTAAAAGGCAGTTTTTGATTAAAATTAGCTGCTTTTCATTGCTTTGTTTTAAATTCTATTTACTTAGATTTCCGAATTTGTATTTGTTTTACATTTACGATAACCAAAAACCGAACTATGTATCTCTTTATAAAACATTACGAAACTGGAAATTGGATATTGTCCGTCCTTTTATCAAACACATTCTATTTTGTATTATAAATTATTTGATAAGCTCTATCAACAAGGCGCACACATTTTGAACAACTTTAATGACGGAAAATTTGGCAATTGCATTTGCTTTCGAACATCATTTATGTTTACAAAACATCTCGTTTCCACTTCATTCCAGTTTTCATTGTTTTTTGCCAGATTGTCAATTGCTTTTTATCTCTTTAAAATTACTTATCATTATCAACCTTTAAAATGGGTGGCTAAATTATTTGCAAATCGATAAATATGAAATTAGGGAATTTTTCTTTCAAGCGACGATCTATAACTGGTATTTTTTTTAAATGCGAGTGCAAGTATTAAAATTTACAAATTTACAGGCAGCAATATCAAATAAACGCTCGGCTTCTTCAGTAAATTTTTTGATGTAGGAATCAAACTTATTTTAAGTTTTCCTGCTTTTAGACTTTAATGAATTCCTGTATTCAGCATGATAAGCTTTTATCATTTGTAAATTTTTTTCACAAGAAATAACGGGAATAGAAGCTCCTGACCATATTTGTTCTTTTCTGCGAACTAAAATGTCACATATCTATTCATATTGTAAGGCTATAAAAAGCTTTTCATTTCCTAATCAAAACTCGCAAAAATCTTTAAAGAGTTGCAAAAATTGTGTTTTTATGAAAATTTAACGGCCTTATTGCACAATAAGATGTACTCTAATATATTTTATAATTTTTGTCTATACCAAACAGACAACTTTTCCACGCTATTAAAAATTAAAAATCAAAAATTTATTATTTCGTGAAAAAAAAAAACTTTATTATTTTGAAAAAACTTCAATTTTATGAAACTTTACAACCCTTACGGCACCTCGAAACCTGATCCAATATTTTTCATATTAATAATTTATTTTATCTATACCAAAATGCAACTTTTCCGCACCCTTATAAATTAAAATTCAAAAATTCGTTTTTTTCGTTCCGCCCTAATGTACAACCCTTGTTTCTCCTTTTTGTAGCTATGCCACCGAGTATAGCTGTGCTGGTGTAATGGTGATATTTTCCCCACCACTATAAGAACGTTCGTCATACTTACATAATGCGTTAAAGTAATAGTAAGCAATAAAGCAGATGACTTTTGAGGATTAATTTTGAGATTTTGTATTTCCAGCGTTTTTAAATTTTTATTTTCATTTTGTTTCATAAGGACTATGTACTCAAATGAATTCAAATTAGAATCAAGTATCGCTTAGCTATAAGAACGTTATACTTGAAAAATCTGTTTTCCATTTAAGAATGGATATTGTCATGTTTCCCCATCATTAGAAATCGATGTGGCTTAATGTTTTTTTCCCCTGTTGGTTGACTGACAAATTAGAAGTACAGCAAATTTCGTATTTAACCCTTTATTTACTAAATTATTTTACCATCAATTTTTCTAAATTATTTTTGAGCCACTATTTAAGTTTTGATACAGAATAAGTCCAAGAAGTTGAAAAATATTTTTTGTAAATTAAATTATTAACTACATATTTTTAATGTTATTTTTAGATGACATCTACTACTTTCTATCGAAATACATATGTTCTTTCAAACACTGTTAGAAAAAATAGTAATATTGTGAAGATAAACGGTAATTTAAAGTATCGTAGGTAAATAAAGGGTTAAACTCTATTAACATAAATGCCTAACAATATCGTCATGATATCTTTACGATATTCTGTATACCCTACAATATCTTAAAGATATATTGTAATGATATCATTCAACAATTTGTGCAATGAATAATATAGATTTTGTTAAAAATAGGTTTGCCATCCTCCTCACATTTTGCTCCAAATTATTTTTAAATTTATTTTTTATTCCAAATTATTTTTAAATTCCTTTTTTTTATTTTACTCATTTTTTTATATTTTAAAATACTTAAAACCAATGACTGTAATTCAAATTCAAATGCCAACAATTCAGATTCAGCTTTTAAAGTTATTTTTTATTTAAATACTGATTAATTAAGAATTATATAAATAAGCTGAAATCAGTAAAAAATATCTGGTTTTAAAAGTTGGGGGGGGGGAACATACCTTCTTCAAAACTAGCATTGCCTGTGTGTTTCTGTGCGTTTGAATCAGCCCTGAAGCTCATTAATTTAGAGCTTTCTTTTATAAATAAAAATATTTAAGCTTTAATGAAACATGTATAATCTATACTTTGCTCTGAATCCACTATGATAACTTTAAGCAATTGTTTTAATAATTTATAATTGGAAAAAAAGTTTTTATAATTGTTCACGGTTTTTTTTTTTTTTTTTTTTTTAACCTATTTGAAAAACAACGACCAAATTCTTCAAAGCAGCTGATGAGCTCAGTGCGTCAACAGAACTCAAGATAGCGGATAACACCAAGGTTGGTAGTATAGGTTTAACCTTGGATGTTAATATGATAACCTTCAGAGAAAGCTATTGATTCTGATTTGCAGATCGTGTCTCCTGCATAAAATAAATTGACTAGATTTAATTTAAAAATTATTGTCATATCAAAGTGAAACTTATGAAAACATCACCTATACTAATGGATTTAAATATCCTATTCAAGAAGCGGGAATTCGAAATGAATAATTTTTCATGAGACTTTAATGAATTATTTATCAAACTGATTTTATGCTAATAACCTTTCTGCTAATAGTGGCGCCATCTGTTATGTTTAGAAAAATACCAGGAGCAATACGTATGTATTAAAAAAAAAAAAACGGAAAATATTGGTAATATTGTTCTATATAAAATGTTAGATACAAAATATACGATTTTATATTTTAAAATTTGCGTATGTATAAAGGGGATACAATTATGATAAATGACATTTTAATCATGTGATTTCCCGTTAATATAGAGAGGTTTTCATCTAGCGATATGGTGAAAAAATAAATCGTTTTTTTTTAAATCAGTTTAAAACAAACTTATTCGAAAAAAAGTAATTCAAATTTTTTTCCTTATTTCCAATTAATTATATAAAATGATTTCAATATCTTATACTAATTATAATATAAATTAATTAATAATATTATTGATTATGATATAATTGAAGATAACAGAATACTGACAGCTAGAATTTTAACCTAATTTAAGAAGAATGAACGCTTGATTATATACGGTTATCAAACCCAAAACATTATTACATTTTTTTTCTTTAACTAATAAAATGCAAGTATTTTAATACAAAAACTGACAAATAACATATTTTTTTAACGGAAAGATTCTAGCAAAACCTTCAAGTAGAGAAAGCTAATGTTTATTAAATACTACTCATCAGTTTTGGTAACCTGCTAGGGCAAGGAATATTGGTAAAGCTAAATTTCAATTAAATGCATTTACATAATTTAATGATTACAATTATCTCAACAGCCTTTTCAGAATCAAATGTGTAACTATCGGGTTACCATTTATTCCTTTAATCGGTAAATGATGAATGCAAGTTGAGATACTGACTAACAGCTTGAATTTTAGCGTTATAAGAAAAGTAAACGATTATATCCGGTTACTAATCCCAAAGTATAATTTAAAATTTCAATCAGAAATAAAATACACCTATTTTAATGCAAAAACAAAAATAGTTTATGCAATATATAGTTTAAAATGACAATCACAAATAAAATATAAGTATTTTATTACAAAAACAAACAAATAAAAAAATTAAATCAGCTATCTCAAATTTCAAGTTATCATGCATTTTTTTTTGATCAAGTGATTATATTAAGGTGCATAGCCAACTTTTTAAAAATACCATGCTTTCTTTTTCATCTTTCGCGACTGATAGGTGCTCACTTTTTTTTTTTTTTTTTGCCTCTCAAGATAAAATTAAAAATGAAAATTTCCATTTATACTTTTTTCATTGTCTATACGATTTCGAGCTTCAAATCCCCTTAACCATAACAACATCATACTCTCACATGATAATAACTTATTTTTTTTCATAGAAAGAAAATCAGCAAACCTTCAAGTGTAAAAATCTAATAATTTTTAAATATTAACCGTCTTTAGGAAATAGCTAATTAAGGGAATAATAGTTACGTTGAATTTCATTTACATCTGTATAATAGTTTAATAGCTGAGATTCCAACAATGAATTTCTTTTTAATATCAAATTAGCAACCATCAATTCGGCATTTCTCCCTGGTGAATGGTGAATAAAAGTTCCAAGAAAAAAAGTTGGGGATGCATATAATAAGAGAGTAGAATATGTATAATACGTTTGAATATTCTTTTAATTTTTGAAGTATTTAACTGATTAATTCTTTAAAATATATATTAATTAGTTAATTTTAATTTTTACGCTGACATCTGTTTAGGGAAGTATACTTACACTACCCATATAAAGCATTTGAAGTTGTATATCTAGCATAAAAGCCAGTTGAATCACGTTGTTTTTTAAGAAACTATACCCATAAAAAGTTAAACAGTATTATTTAACATTTTTTTGTATGTATTATACGTACAAACTTTATACATGCTGTATTTACTAAATGAAATTATCTAATATAGTTTATGTTATGACATTAGAATGTCATTGAAAACTTAAGTATATGAATAAGGCTATTTAAACTGTATTTCACTATGTGACTGTCTTTCGTGATATGGTAATTTCGTTTTTTGATTCCTTTTGCAAATATAATGCACTCAGATAATATACAAAGTTTTCCTTTCTCTGCTTTCAATAAAAAAAAAAAATCACGAAATTAAAAATTTGATGAAACGATACGATTTCAATTTTAATGCAATACTGAAATCAATTGCTGAAAACAATACAAAAAAATTGTGAAAATCCTTGAAAAATATATGATATGTAAATGGATATCATTGAAAAGAAAATTTTCTGCATTTTAAAATGATGAAATTTTTTTGTAGTTATATTTTTACGAATTGCCCCATAAAAAGCTATGTTATGGTGCCACTTAATTTTTGATCAATTAAAATTTTTCTTAAATTTTCAAAAAAAAAAAAAATTACTCTTTTGTGAATATTCCGAATCTGTAAATTATATTTATACCAAATTTTTAGCTCTCAATGAAATTGTGTGTCTTACTAATGTCAAACGATTGCCCTCTGTGAAAATTAGTGTTCTGTATGATGTGTTGGTTCCACACGCGTGTATTTGCCCCCCCTCCCGCTCACAAATTCTTCTTCATAGGGCATATAATTGCAACACATTGACAAATAAATTTTTTTAGAGCTATATCATGTTAAACTGATGATGTAAATACTAGAACATCAAAAATTTGTTAATTTGTCTTTTAATTTAGGAAATAAAAAGTGAAACATTTTCTTGCCAGAGATCGTTCTGGGAAAACTAAAAGAAGTAAGCATACTTACTATAGAGCGTTAAGGTTAAAAATATCATCGAATGTTCATCAATAAGAGCACTTTTCACTCAATTTTAAGTAATTTAAAACAGTTTTATGCAGTTTTCTTAGTTAGAAATCATGGAATTCAAATTCAGTAATGTTTTACATTAGTTTGAAACTCATTTTGCATTTGTTAGGCAGCCTGTGTGAGTTGCTATATTGCATAAAAAGAAAACTGTCCGACGCAATTTTATCAATAAAATCTTAGACACAGTTTGCTTTTTGAAATAAACTAAAATATCATAAAACTGCAAGATTCAAACAATCAATACATCAGATATGAATTAAAATTTATATAAAATCATTAACAGAACGATTCCAAATTTTAAGAAATTCCTATAGAATCAACAGTTTTTTTTCCTTTTTTTTAAATGTATGCTGAATCTAAATTAAATAAATTCAATGACATGTAACGATAATTAAATATAATAATATTTTAGATATAAAGAATGCAACAAATAGTTGTTCAATGTCTGGAAACTTTTTCGTGAGTAAAAATTTAATGAAAAATGCTGAAACTTGATGTCGCTACGAAAACGCTTACATCGTGAACAGACAGTGGTAAGCACATTTACCACTTTTGAACTTAAATGATATTTAAACTACAGAATTAATATATTTCAACGCTATTAAGGTATCTCAGTCGAATTTGAAGCATCTAATTACTCTATTTATCATTTTAAAATACTTTTTTCAGTCTTCATAAAAAAATTTTTATAGATGGTTAGAATATATACCAGATAATTATAAAAGGTTATGATTAAAAATATTTAATTGTATGTACATGCCTTGTATTATAAATAGAAAATGGTTTTTAAACATTTCTCTGTGTTCATTTTATAGATCATTTGCAGTTATTATAGTTCTCAATTTCCAGAGGAAAGCTCGAGAGGCACCCTTAGAGAAAAAGTCATTCTTCTTATATGATATTAGCAGATTAATAATTAAATCATGTACAAGTATATTGTATTGTAATTCTTCTCACCGTCTTTCTGCATCCAGCTTAAAGCTGCTTCCCGTATGATGGCAGCTGAATCAACTAACATCATATCATTATAACTAGTCCTTCAAAGTACATTTAATCTGTGGTAGACAAAAATAGATGTTCTTTAGTTCAGTATTATTCTTTGTTTTATGCAGATACTTTAAGAATCGAAATAATGACTTATCAAAAATAAGTCATATGTTTACTTTTAGCAAGTGCAAATTATTTTTTATTATTCTTCAATATCTCTTGATGAATAGGACTCGAGTTTGGTAAAGTATAAAAGATTCTGATTTCAGTATTGTATTAACATTTTAGTTAATGCTTCCTTTTTCATGACTTTGTTGAAAAAATATTATAATATTTGCATTATGAAATTTTTATATTTATATAAGTATTAATTAGATATAAATCTGTGAAACTTTGAAGTAAAATGTTTTAACTTTAAAATAACAATTCTTGTATAGATATAAATTTATTTATTTTATATATATCTCGAAAACGGCTAGAATGATTTGGATCAAATTTTATATTTAGATAAGGTTTTACTTTTTACGTTCATCCATTTAGGCGTCTTCCTGAAAAAACGAGATTATACACACATAAAACACACACGTTTTTTTGTAACTAAGTACTAGAATAAGTATACTCAGCTTCCGTTTCGAGTAGTGAATAGTGCAGTAGAGTGGTAAAGAATGATGTGTGTATATAGCGGTTCATCTGATCCAGTCCCGCATTTTTGTTTTACTTTTTTTTACTTGTATATTTATATTTAATATTTTTGATGTTTATCTCTGTTAAGTCTCTCCTGAAAAAAATCCATTATTTTACACACACACAAATTTACAACTAAATATTAGAGCTTACTTATATCTGTTCCCGTTCACGCGAATGTAGCTTAACGTCAAAATTGGGAATCTTCAAATTACTGCAACCCCTTTACTTGCCCATCCCTTAGAGTCTTTCAGGGGTTCATCAGAATGTTGACCGTACTGACAACAGCTACCTGAAGAAGCTGTAAACAAGTTTCAGTTTGTAAGGTTTAAAAAAGTCCATCGCAGAGAAATACAGCAATCAGTCATGTATTATATTGACTATTCACTGAAAAAAGAGTGCATATAGTGAAAATAAAGAAGTTAAGGAAGAAGTATAATTTACTGCTCACATCGAATCACCAGTTCTCATGCAGAAAAATGTCACCTAGTTTCATCTCAAATCCGATTTCACCATGGTAAAACTGCGTTTTAAGTTTAAAAATCTGAGTAATGATAGATGAACCGAACTAAAATGGAAACTATAATACAGCAAATTGTTTCGAATAACATGTTAAACCAAGTTCATTTATGATTTTTTTTTAAAAATGACCAGTTCAGAAATTGGTAAGATTGAAAAATATTCATATGCAATCAGTATGTGATGCGTATCTAAATATTTTCAGCGAAAAAAACACGAAAAAAAAAAATGAAAAAGAAAACCTACCTAACATAACTCGGTGTTCCAGAAATTATTGAATAAATTAAAGTGAACAGAAATTAAAGCGAATCAGAAATTTTATAGACTCTTAACTTCAGTTCAAAGCTGATAGCTTTTTCTTACTTTAATCCATCGCCTGATACATAAAATCAATTAAAGAATAAAAAACTTTTTAAAGTTAAAAATAAAACTGAAATTTACTTCAACAAATTATTACATGCCCACTGGTTATAAAATAATAATAAAAATATCAATTTATTCTACTCATTAACTTTCAAGTTCTGAAGAATAATCAATCTCAAAAAGTTTAATAAGACTTTCAAAAATTCTAAAATTAAGGCTAGATATTCTTCTATCGTTTTTTCTCTACGGTTACATTATAAAAGAGTAATAACTTAACTAGTATTACACTTTTATTGATGTATAGTGTTTTAAAATGACAGCCTTATGTCTGAAATGATTATTTTATACATAAAAATAATCTTACGAGCTCGTTTTAATATCTTAAGGCGAGTCATTACCTCACCTAAGCGTTCATTAATTACTCAGTATCAAAACGGAGGTAACTTTTGTTGTTCATACATTTTTCGTATCGAGACAGGCTTTTTTATTTTAATTACTGGAAGCCTCTAGTTCACACATAATTAAGCTGCATAAACAAGTATTATTGAGACAGGCTGTTTTGTTCATTAACTATCCAGCTTTCGTGCAAGAGGACAATGGCCAACAATTGTAGTGGAATCTTCAGACTGTTGATAAAAAGTCAAAAATCTTATTCATTATTTTTTTTAAATATTTTTAAATTTCCAGAATGTTGTAATAATGTGTTAAAATTACAAAAAACAATGAGTCTTCCCTAATTTTTTTTAGTTCACCATATTCTTTTATGTAATGCTGAACTGAGTCTATTTCCCCACTTATACTAATGCTGTCTGGAATCAACCAAATCTGTATATTCCTGTCTCTAATGTTCAGGGTGGTAAAGAAATTACAGGAGGTGTTCGGAACCCTATTAGCATATTCTGTACAGGGCGAAATACAACAAAATTTCGCCATCATGCACATTAAAGTATGTGGTTTCAATTTATCAAAAAAAGTACCTGAAACGCCAATAAGGGGAAATCCTGCCCTGCAAGGGCATAATTTAGGGAAAAAGAATGCATAACTGTCAATGTAAACAGTAAATAACAGCATACCAATGGAAAATATTAATTCTGGCAACTTAAAAATTTGACTCAAGGTGACCACCAGCTGATTTTCCAATAATTGCATGCGGTACACGAAGTTTTCAACGGTGACTCGCAGCATATCGGCATTTTTTCATCTGACTTGTAACGTTATTTGATCAAAGAGAGATGTCATGAACATGACCTTTATACACAACGCTTTTCAAGTAGCCCCACAACTAGAAATTGCCAAGATTCAGTTCAGTGTTATCTTATAGGAATAAAATTTCAGGGTCTTTCACAATATCTTCTGCCAGCTGAGAACGGGATATCTGTTTTTCATGATATAGCAGCCTGATTTTCCAGTAATTTTCCAAAATTAAAATAAATATACAATAAACAGGACAAATCATAGCAAAATCTAAAAAATTGTGTATTTATTTTAATTTTTTGATACTAATTTTATTTCTAAAACCTTAATTTCCTTAGATTTTCGGGTCATGAAGGGTCAATTTGTTGGACGAAAGTCAGATCCCTCACAGAAAAAAATCCCTGGTTTGAATTCCTAGCTGAGGGAGAGACTTGAGAAAGTTTTCAGGCCGGATTTATTATATCTATTTTTCTGGTTTTTTGGCTTTAAACTTAATATTTATTCTAGTTTGGTTCAGTTCATTTGTGTTTTAGTTGTAGCGGCATTAGCGCTCTCAAAATACATTGTACGTTTTTATTATATAAGTTCATTAAATACTTGTAGTTTAATTTTGTATTGATTATTTTTGAATTAAGATTTTCTTCTGTTTAAAACTTTAACAAAAAATCGTTTGTGGAGATTCCTCTACTTTTGGTTCACAACCCTGTGTCCAATTGCAAAAATTACTATGCCTTAAGCCAAAAATTATTATGCAATTATTAATTATGCCTAGTCTATCCCCAACCAAATATCCCATTAATCCAAAACATCGTTTTGAAGCAATTGATGAGTAATTTTTTTTTATCTAATTAATACGAAATCTTATTCACTTTGTTATGATTTTATGTTTGGTGTGTTTATTATGTCATCGCTTGAATTCAAAAAGAGGAACTTGTGGATTATAAAAAACAAATCACTTTGTTAAGTGATTGAAAAATACGAATAACTTTTTGAGATGCACTATATATCAAACTATAGTTTTAAACTTAGTATAAAAAAATTCAAAGAAAATTTCCTTTTTTTTTTTTCCAAAATTCTTTATTTTTAAAAGAATATCGGATTGATGTGCTTATTACAATGTCACTAGATGGATTTTCAGTAATATTTCTTTAGACATTCAAGAATTTTTTTATTCATTTTGTCCTTTCAAAATGTGCTAAAGGAATTTCTTGTAAAAAACCTTACCTTTTTTTTTTGTGAAAACTTTGCATTTTCTCAAATTTAAAAGAATATCAAAATAAACTTTATGGAACGATAACTTTTGATTCCTTTTCCGAAGTGTTTATCCTGATATTCTTTAAAAGAAAACGGGATTTATTTTATCATTTATTATTTTCCAGTTTTATAAAAATAAAATAAAATAATTCGAAGAAAATTTCCTTTTTTTCCCTTGAAAATTCCACATTTACACAAATTTAAAAGAATATCTGGTTAAAGTTCTTATAACTATTACATTAAATATTTTTTCCATAATATTTATCTCTGTATTCTTTTTCTACAAAATCGGGTGCATTTTATCATTTACTCTCCTTTTATTTGACAGTATGACTAAAAATAAAAATATATATCAACAAAAATTTAATTTAAAAAATTTCTCTCATTCAATATGAAATTTCAGATTAATTTTTAAAAATTGAAAATCACATTATTTTCTCGTATCTTGCATATTAAGTAATGCAATAATAATAATAATAATAAGCTGCTTCTAAAAATATTGTTTTTGCTTGAATTTTTTTTTCGAATATTCGCTAAACATTTTTTATCTTTAACTTTCATTAATTTTTCACATTCTTTTGATTTGTATTCTGTTGTTTCGATTATTTTTTCCTTTCTTTCATTATGTTACGTTTTCAGTTTTTATTTTCATTCATGTCCATGATTTACTTGATCGCATGACAAGAAAAACGCCTTACAAAAAGAAAAAATTGCTGCATCATTCTCATTCTACATTACATTACTAAGGTTAATCGGATAAGCCAACTAAAGAGTTGTAATTTGCCATCATAAACGTTTTAGAAATGTATTTTATTATGAGGGTAACTTCATTTAAAAGATGCCACTATAGAATTATTATATTACCAGCTTCAAATTTATTAAAATAATTCATTTCAAAATTTGCAATATAGCATTGCATATATTTTTGTGTTTCAGTTTTGTCACAAAGGAATTTGCCATTAAAAGTGCCCAAATAAATAAATTACTGACACTTTAATGTCAAATCTTGTTTAATTTAATTTTATATTTATTCTATGAAAAAGGAAATACATATCTGTGGTTCCTGAAGAAGAGACAATAATTATATAACAAAGGATTTTTAAATATCTCTTTCAGATTCCATCGTAACATAATCATTTTTATCTTTTGCAAAAAGAAAGTATTGAAATAAAAAGAAAACCCAATCTGACAAACCACCTGCTAAATGTAATAATAAACCACGATGAATAATTCATTACCGTATGAATAATAATAAATTTTATAAGCATACAAAAGAAAAAAAAAGATTGCATGTATTCAATTTGAAAATGTATTTCATTTGATGTTTCATTCATATTCAAAACAATTTCTGTTACAATTTTCACAATTGTAGATAAATTTTTAATTCGACTGATTTCTCCACATTAAATTTTAAAAGATAAATCGAGTGAAAATGATGAAAATGATTCAAGTGAAAATGAAATTGAAAATTTTTGTATCTCTTCAGAGACTAATTAATTAATTATTAAATATTTTAAACTCTTAGAATTCATGAATAAAAAATTAACACACAATGATTTTGGAATTTCAATTGATAAAATAATGCTCATTTGAAATCTTATATTATTTATTTATGTTATAAAATTAATCACAATAAAGCTCCGATTTAAAATCTTTTAAAGCAAACTATTATTTGGGCTCTAAAAATAAGGGCGACTTACTTAAAAAAAGCTTAACTTAGTTTTTTTCCATTTCATAGTCTTCATCTTATGATTGGTTATTATAAATATTATGAAATGTTAGAATCGGTTAATTCTTAAATATCCACCCAAGTAATTTAAATTTTAAAAATTATGGAAACATTTATTATTATTTTAATGAACACAAGAATACAGAACTTCAAAAATCTACTTCATTATTATTCTAAATTACTAAACTAATATTATTAGCTATTATTCTATCAATTCTTCGCTTCAAGTGAGTGAAAAACTGATTGAAACCAGACTAGTAGTCCATTTTCTGATATTTGATAACTTAATAAGCTAAAGCGTCCCTCCTTTTGGTGATTACTTTAAGTTATAATGGTAAATAAAATCTAGAAAAAAATACAGCTAAAATTTATTAATTGAAAAAATAAAATTGGCATTTTAATACTTTATTAAATATTGAAATCAGTGAAATCGATAATTTTTTACTTTTCATAAAGCACAAGTGCCTATTGGACATCAAGTCAACGATTTTTAACAGCTCCATATAATAAACGAAAGGTTATTACTGTCAGTTCCAGATCATCACCCTTTCGGTAAGATTAAAAGGATATCTCCGGCATCACAAAATAGGGCACTCGCACAATGGACCCATTATGGTGTCTCTTTCTGCAGGCCTATAAATCATAGGATTATAGGACCTATCATCTTCGATATTCATTATCTCGTTCCTTCTTAGTTTGATGGAATTAGATTGGAACATTCACCCATGTAATTTTAAAGATCCGTTTTGCCAGTTATATAAAACTATTAATTGAAAACATTATTGGAGATTTGTTTCAAATCATATATGCATGTGTTTGGCCCCTTCTATTCAGAATTTATCTGATTTTAATGAAAAATAGCTGGAATTTCAAAATCTATTTGCTTTATGAAATAATAAATCGGCGTCCAAGCAACTAGATAGTGGCAACAGTCAGGCTTTTTATCAAAAATTAACCAATTAGAAGGTTTTGAGGATTATTTCAAGAAGTGTCCGTTTGATAAATAGGTACCTGTCATCCAAATGATGCTTACATTCTCAATATGTCGGGTGATCCAAAAGTCAGGACGAATTTTAAAAATGAATAATTCGTAAACGAATATAGATAAAAAGATGCAGTTTGCTCTAAATAGATGGAAAGGAAGTCAGGTTTGGTGTAGCAACAAACAAAAATAGTTCTGTTGAAGACCAATGTATGCCGCTATAGTTTTTTTTTTTTCACCAAAAGATGGTTTACAAATAAAAAAAATGTTGACAACTTTCCAGTCAGTTTAATTACAGTTAATTAGTTCAATGTGCTGTCCATTATTTAGATGTACAACTGTCAGACGGGTCAACACACTGTTCACAGCGTTTAGTAGCATTTATTGCGTTAAGGCAGGCACATTTTAGCGGAAAGTATCTTTCAGTGCCCTAGTGATGCCTGTTGGTCGCAGTGCCCTTTCGACTTCAAGAATATCCACAGCCAAAAGTCGCCAGGTGTCAGATCGGGAGATATTGGAGGTTATGAGTAATTAAAGTATCGATTGATAATGCGATACACCATAAATATTGAGTGTAGCAGGCGTTTCTCAAGCATAGCAATATGAAAGTTTGCTCCATCTTGCATACAGGTGATTGCTGAGCTTGCAGTTCAGAAACAATGTTGCTCTGTAACAGCGATGCATATTGCTGGCAAGTGACAAAATCTGTTTTGAAACCCGTCTGTTGGACTTCCTCGAAAATGAATGGACAAATTATGAAACCAGTTAAACAATACCAGACTGTCACTTTAGGATGTTGCAAGGGTTCTTCAACAAATGCAGGTGGATTTTCTGTGGTCTAAACTTGACAATCGTGGGTGTTAACAGCACCAGAGTGTGAAAAATGTGCTTTATCTGTCCAAAGCACAGTGTAAAGCCAGTCGTACTGCTCTTCCATCTTATTGAATACCAAATTCGCAAAATCTTAGCAAGAGTCGAAATCGGGAGGTTTCAGTTCTTGGTTATGTTGCAAATTATTGGGATACCGTTTCAGAGTTATTCCCAGTGCTCTCCATACCCTTCCATATGACATTCCTGTCTGCCTCGAGACTTCTTGACACTACACTTTCCATATACAGAACCCCCCGACATTTATTTTGTTCAAATATAGAAAATGATGTTCAGAGTCTAAATGTCTTATGTTTGGCATAATCAGTTTAGACCACATTATTAAAATTAGTAATAAGAATAATAAATCCCATTAGAAGTTTCACATAATAAGTTTTTTTACACATTTTTTAAAGAATTTAACTTTGATCTAAATTACTTACTTAGAAATTAAAGCCAAATAGTATTTGATAATAAATTCGAAGCTGCCGTTTAATCTTTTAACTTGTTATTTTATAAAATGAACTCTGAAAATAGACTATAAACTCTAGAAGTCAGTAAGATCATATCAGCGTACGGATGACATGTGTTATTCAGTTTCGGCCATAAATACTTATATCCCTCTTTTTTCTAATCCAATTCGTGAATTTATCATTGCTGCAGATTATATAATATGTTTTGATAATGATAAAATCAATGTTATTTTTCATAGATCTTTTCTGGATTTTACAGATTTTTTTCCTTGTCTGGTTAAATTTCAATCAAATGGTATCTAATAAATCCAAGCTTTAAAGATCAGATCTATTTGAGCACTTTCTCTCGATATTTCTACGGAAGGAAGAAAGTGTCCTAAGGTCAGAATATAGTCTTTATGGAGTGCATATTAGTTACACTAGACTAATTTGCATATGTTTATTGCTACAAATAAAACGTCTAAACATGAATTATTCATGTCAGTAGCGAGTATAAATCTGGTAATAAGGGTTACAGCAATTTCATAGATAAGATATTTAGATATCAAACCTAAATCATTAAGAATCATAACAACATATTGTTGAGCTGTTGAATTTATGTCCTAAAGGATTATCTGTGAATATGTTTTATTTTGTCAAGGAGTTTTACAGTAAGCATCTGTGAAAATGCTGTATTTTGTGGGTACAAACTGTTTTCATGTTAAAATATAAAAATTTGGGGAGCAATGCAATTTTTAAATCATTTATTCCACAGGATAATATTTTATAACGGAAGAAAGGAATTTAATAAAGTATGTTTATACACAACAAGTAATATAATTCAAGAAATATTTAAAAAAATTAAATCACTCTTTAGGTTAACAAAGAAAAATTTCACAAATTGGCGACAAATTTGGTGACTATTTAGTGACTTCGGAGGCTAAATAGAAAATACTGGAAAAATTTAATAAACGAATTAATATGTTAAAAAACTGTTTTAACATCAACTGTCATCCACTACAAGTTTTAAAAAATGCATTTGAACTTGAGTTGACGAATAAAAAGTATTTTATTAAGGACAGAAGAAGAACAAGATGATGAACAACATATACATAGGGAGAGGGGAACTATTAGTAGGAATTGACAAAAGATATTTGTTTTTCTTCTTGTTTCAAAATATCAGTTTAAGAAACATAAAATCAATCTTGCCAGCGGGAATTGTCTCTTCGAAACATTCTTGTATACTCGCTAATAAAGGTGCTATGTCAGAGAACACTTTGTATGACAATGGCGTAAAATAAAGGTTGATTTACATTCAGCCAATTATAAGATTCCAGTAAATCCTGCATGAGCGGAAAGAAAATTGAGCGTACACTGAGAGAGACGATAATAGCAAGTTTTTTGTCTCGCTGGAACAAATACCTGTTACTGTATACTTTCTGTGCATGCATCGTCTTATTGAATGGTTTGCAACCTGCTGAGTGTAAACCTACCTTAATTATGAAATTCTAGCTTTAAGCCTGAATTTAGCATCTTTACTGAATCTATCGGGTGACCTTTGGCAAGCTCTTTTTGGATATTATTCTTTGGCGTGCGGTTATGAAGTATCCCATAATAAAATATATGACAAATATTTTCCTACCGATTGAAAGAAAATTTTTACAAAGCTATACTTATATCTACAAAGTCATATACCGAATTCAACATACTTCAGTCATCGGGTTTACATATTTCTAAAAGTGTAGACCAACAGATGATATAGTATATATCGCAGAGATCGTATTAACTGTTGTTCAGATAGCTGGATAGATTAAATTCCTCTGAACTGCTCTTGCACAAAAATTGGTAGAAATCAACAAATTTGATCTGAAGACCGTATACGTTTCAAAAGCATTGTTGAGTTATCCGTGTCACATACAAATAGACGCACATTTCTCAAAAATGCTTTTTTCAAACTTAAGGAGGTGTAAAATTTAGAAGTTCATCAGAATCTCGGGTTCGAATTTCTTTGAAGAATTGATGTTTCGTACAAGAGCAAAGAATACTCATATACGAAGATCGGAAGTATGCATTATGTACTTCCTTTATACTTCGTATACCGGATTGTAAAAAATGGAACATTAAGGAAAAAAGTGCTTTATATGACTGAATTATGCCGTCTTAGAAAACCGATAAGGAAGCGTGGGAAAATTGTACCCACTTAAGGAAAAGGAAGTTTTGTAATAACGAAGATTATAAAGGTTTTTTCATTGACAAATTTTTAACATAACCTTAAAGTGTGATGTGTGATCAGTCTTTTTTATCTACTTATTAAATTTTGAAAAATACTCTAAAAAGTTAATTTGCGGGATATTACATTCTTAGTTTCGTGCATTAAATGAGAGGAATACAAAGCATTAAAAGTAAAATATACGCTTTGTAAAACTGTATAAACATAATATATATTAATGAATTTTAATAAAAATTAATTATTTCAATAAAACAAAGACCAAGTTATTAGTTTTTATTCATACTTAAACTTTTAACAGTTTCATAGCAGCTATTATTACACGGCAGTTGCGTAATGAAGCTGGGGAGGTGGGGGTGAGCCACAAAAACAACGCTTTTTAGAGGTGGCACAATTTCACGATAAATAATAATATCTGATAATCTGAGCTAAAAAAATGACTCTTGTAATCTGATCTAACTATAACAATTAATTATAAATTTAAAAAAGTGCTATTGTAAAAGGTTGTGCATCTAACGCTTGTTGTACAACTGGATTTGGATGGTACCAAATTTAATCTTGACTATGGATCTGCTGAAACTAAGTAACAGGAATTAATGCATAAACGAGTTCGATTACTGGCTTTCATTACTGTAATTGGCAGTAAAAATAAAGTGATTTATGTGGATACATTTGGATTTGTTACAAATTTTGAAATCCAAAGGGGAAGATACTCTGAACAATTTTATAATAATACTTCAAATATTTCTCACAATTCCCACAAGCAATTATAGATTTGTGAGAAGCTTTTCTAAACTGATATTGGTCAAAAATTATTTAGGATGTGTAATTTGATACATACAACAATATGAAATTGAGGTATGTACGTTATCAACAATATATACTTTAAGACTAAACTAATCTGACTGTTTTGTTTATTCAGCAAGAAGCCTGTGATGCTATTGAAATTAACAATGGAATAAAAGATCACAAAAATAGAATAATAAAGTTTTAGTTAAAAATAACTGTTGACTTTTAATTCATTAATTTTTGAATAAAGATACATAACTGTAGTATTTTATATTCTAATCACTGTTTTTGGTGTGTTTTTAATATTATTAATACATTAGTTTTGTCGACGCATCATAAATTTTATGTATAGAAATAGCTTACATGTAAAAAAGTTTGTAGAAAATGTATTTATTAAACAGAGTGAATTTGACCTGATGTGCTAAATGAAAGAGAGTGAATGTAGAGCTTAGAATGTAGAGTGGATTGTAAAAAACTGTGGTAATCCTATTTTGTTCTATCCTTTCCTTTTTATAAATTACTCATGACTTATCTTTTCCTGTTTACAAATTATGACAGATAAGACGTATAACCTACCAGTCTGGAAATATTCTAATTGAAAACATTTTTGTGTAATTAACATTTAAAATAAGTGCATATTTTGAAAGATCTGGGGTTATCTTATAAGACTGCATTTTTTTCCCATCAGGGTACATAGATTTATAACCGAGTTCCAATCACCAAAAACATGACTAAATGTAAAATCGAATTGATATAAAACACAAATAATACAAAATGACCATCTTATGTTGTTCTTTATAGCTAGCAAGCCAACTCTAATAAATTTAATTCATTTCTTCCATATCGTACCCAGACATTTGGGTTTTCAACATTGGTTTCTGTTTGACCTGTTCCACCAATTTCCCTAATAATATCTTCCACTTTTAACCCTTTTTGTATATTGTGGCTTATTTCACCTGTGTTGACAGTAACATCAAATCAGGTTCATGCGCCCGAACGCCTTCAAACAATGTAACACTGCCTAAAGACTCGAGAACAGTTGGCCTTTATTGAAGCCGATTCAGGCCAAAAAGTGGACAGGAGCAGCTTGAGTCGCATTGCATTTTGCACATATTGGATAAATTTTGTGGCCCGTCACATGTCATTGTACACGAGTGTGTCCGCTTCGAAATCTAGCTACAATTGCCTGATCGCGCCTTTTGCCAACCCCAAATAAAACAGCCTCAGAGCGACTTTCCGCATACCATTCATGTATGGGGCCAGCCTCCAAGAATAATAGATATTTTGCCGGATTCGAGTGGCGAGTTTTGAAAAAGTAAGGCAGACACCATGAGCAATACCCTTATGGCTGCCCTCTCAGGTCAGACCATCAACAATTTCATTTCCGAGCACATTCATATGCGAAGGAACCCACTGAAAGGTGATCTTAACATTGGCAAACAAACGATTCAACAGTTAAACGATGTTCCTAGTCGTGCGGTCCCCATGCCTCCACCATTTTTTATACCCTTTGCAACTGGTGCAAGAGATCCATTTTCTACAAAATTATTTCCTGTATCAGAAGATACGAGGCTATAAGAAAAAAGGCATTTTAAAAGCAGTTACAATGGTAGAGAAAAAAAAGGCAGATATAAATTGTTCCAGATACATTTCTAAATAATGTCTTACCAGTAGGAAAGAAGACACCATTAAAGAAAAAAGTAGCATCTGTACGTCCTGTTAAGTTCCCAATCAATGAAGAGTACTAAAAACTTAATTATAATAAAATGCAGCATGTATAAAATTTAAAAAATAAGAAATGTCTTACTTAGAGGATAAATGGGAAGTGTTGAGGCTTAAAAAAGAAAAAATAAGGGGGGGGGGGGGGGAAGAAAATGAACAACAAAATTTTCGACTGTGTTGAAGAGCATGACGGTGAAAATATTTTGTGCACTTATCTTTGACGGAAAAGTTCTATGTTTAAAACCAAATAAAGATTCACCACCTGGAAACAAAATACAATTCCTGAAAAGCAAGAGGTGGAATCATAGAAAGCTATTTGCCATGCCACAGGTAATTTGAACTTTTATATTTTCATA
Source organism: Argiope trifasciata (assembly GCA_026543055.1). Classification (NCBI taxonomy): domain Eukaryota; kingdom Metazoa; phylum Arthropoda; class Arachnida; order Araneae; family Araneidae; genus Argiope; species Argiope trifasciata. The sequence continues at coordinate 448,706 of JAPMOQ010045887.1, read as the reverse complement.
AATTGCATAAAAGACTTTTTATTTATAATATATTAAGAATATTTGTTATATATTATGTACTTTTTGAAATAAATTTTCTTTTAATTATTTTGTTGTATTTTATTCACAATAAAGCTTACACTTCATCATTGATATGCAAACAAGCCCTTAGCCTTCTGCAATCATACTGTGATCAAAGGAAAAATTTATTAGATGATATCAGTATCAAAAAATAGTACAAATAAAACTACTGTAATAATTTAAGGGACTAAAAATTATGCACCAGAGGCTTTAAAGTCTAAGTAATAAATTATTAATAAAAATCGAGAGGTTTATTGTAAAACTGAAAGTTTAAAAAGTAAGAAAATCATACCCAATATCCTAAATATAATATCATCTGCGCAAATTGCTAAACTAGATGTATGATTACCAAACGGAATAAGAAGTAAACTTCATTTAGTTAGTACATTCGAATGTATTAGAAATATTAACATTGTAGTTGTTAAGATGTCAGTGGGATATATTTTACTGTTAGTTACTAAGCATGAAATGTTATTGAATTTATATAACGTTTTAAAGCAAGAAATAATTTCATAATGATTACAAAATGAAATTTTTCATATCTTCATATTTATTACGAATTGTCACAATTTTTTAAAAACTTCATCAACGAATATCTGACACAGATGTGAAAAAAATTAAATATTCGAATTTATGAATGAAGTGACAAATGTTTCAACGAACTCATTTTTTTTTTTTACCATCACAGACTGATAATACAAAGACAGATTTCTATCTGAATTTCTCCAACGATTAAACCAAGACAGCTTGCAAAATGACATCCTTGCAATTAGCCCATTCATTATTGAGTAGTAAGGCAAAATGTACCTTTAAACAAGCATCTATGTTTATGCATCAGTTGGCAAGGAATTAAAATAGTGCCCATTTTGACTTTTCAACTTGGTTACCATTGTGGTCTTGTTGAATCATAGAGTGATAAAGAAGAGCGTCACTTATTTTATGATTTGAATTATTGATCAAAACACATTTCATCCTGCATTCTGTGATGCATAAAAATTAAAAATAACAATCTTGATAATATTTGCGTGATAGAAGGGCAAAATTGGAACTCAATCATTATTCTAAAAAAATGACGAAGAAAATTATTCATTTTTAACCATTCCTTAAGGATGGTTAAAAATGCAACTTTTTTTTCTAATGTATGATGCATTTTATAAAGATTTGGTTGAACATCTATTTGAGCTTTTTGTAAAAATATTACTTTAATATTTTAAATTCATGTTCTTTTTCACGATGACAAAAATAATATCAATTATGGCATTTCCTAATTCAGAAGGGTTCAGTGAGAGTTGAAAGAGGCAAATAAAGACCAATGTGTTAAGCATTTCAATGAGTCCTTTTAGGTGTTTAAAAGTTCGACACAGTTATTAATGGATTAAGAATCAGACATAGTGCATAAGCATTTAGAAGAAATTGTCCCAACAAATACCTAATGGCAAATTTTAATTCTCCTTTCATATGATTTTATTTTCTAAAAAGTTATCAGATTTTACTATTCAATTTAATTGTTTAAAAATATTTTTAAATCTTATTTGTCCGACTACATTTTTTTGTGCAGAGAGAAAAGTCGTTATATGGAAATTGATGTTACTGAAAATCGGTTTGGTGGAGTGCTATGTCCGGTGCTAGAGTGCTATGACCAATAGATAAATAATAGAAAATGATGTATTATTTCATAAGAATGCATAAAACCATAAGCAAGAAAATACAGATGAAGCGTACATAGAAATAATATTTGCTGAATTCAACAATACACAAGCAGCAACTCTATATGAAATAATCAAAGTAACATATAGCGCTCAGAGACAACTTGCAAAAAATCAACATTCAAAAGACAGAATTCACTCAACTGTTATCTCTAATGTGTATGTTTACGCTTGGGTGGCAGAGTTTTGAAAGGTCTGATAAGAACTTCGAAAAGTGAATCTCAATAGACATATAAACGATAGACTAATATGCTAAATTCATGATCATATTGTTAAAGTTTTCGTCAAATTAACTTTTTATTGGCCATTAACTGAATAACCGTGACCAACGTTTATTTGAGCTACATGTAAATCTCTTTTTTAGTAAGAAGCGAGACTTCGTTACAGATTCGTTTATTAATGGAAATAAAGGAAGACATGAATATTTCGCTGCATGAACAACATGATTGTAAATCTGAATTTCTTTCAATTGGATAAGGGGAATGCGTGTTTTGCTTTAATAATACAATCAAAATGAAATTTGAAATTTCATCCTCTCTTTATTATTAAAAGGTTAAATTCCACATTTTTGAAATTATAGCTATCTTTCGGCATTTCATCCTAGCTATAGTGGTATAAACTGGATTGCGGAAATTTGATTTTTCAAATTATTGCGATAATTGCTTATTGTTCTTGAATTGTTGAATTAAATATTAATGGGGAAACGAGTAAATCTCAAGAATAAATAAATATTATACGGTGACATATAATAAAATTCCATATTTTGGAGACATTTACTGCTATAAAACTAATGAAAATAAAGGAAGAAAAATTCCCTTTAATTTCAGTAAAGATAGGAAAAAAATTTCTGGCATATAAAATATATAAAAACTAGTAAAAAATATAATAATAAAAGTCTTCACCAAAGTACTTTATGACACAATCGAAACGAAAACTTTATATTCAATAGTTACAGCTAAAACACAAAAATGATTATATAAAATTTCATTTGTGATTGCGTGATAAAAAATAAAATACACATATAAAGAAATTAATATGTGAAATTTACATAAGATTTTCTTTTATCATTGTATATTTTCAATTGCTGATTTCATTTATGCGTAAGCACAGCAGTCATTTTAGGTGGAATTCGTCTGTAACTTTCATAGTCTGTGTAAGAAATTTATTTTGATTTTGTACACTTCTTCAAATGTACGGCCAACCCACCGCCACGACTGAATGAAACAATATCAACAGGATTTGTTGTGGTAGACTGTTATCTCTAGCAAAGTCCATAACACTGACTGATGTACCAAATTGACATCCTCTAGAGACAATTGGCTGATAGCTACAAAGTGGTCAATTACTGACCTTCCACCTCATTTTCCTTCTCACCTATCTTCCTATTAAACGAGGAACATGCCATCATTTGAAGAAAATCTTCTGGAAATTTTTAATATTTCCCCAAGTTTTTCCCCCAATCCACGATTACAAAAATTCTAACACTTTCAAATCTTTAAACAGTTTGTAAATAATTGACAATTATTAACATCATATCCTGCAGAATTTTAAGATTAGCGATTTCGCTCACCAGTTTTAGTTATTGAGGCCTCAAAATAGGGATAGTTATTTCATGGCTATATGGGTCATTAAACAGGCAGTACATGAAAACCAAGCCTGTCGATACAGCTACGTTCTGTGGTGGCGGAGTGGTCAGCTGTATACAAGAAGACAAGTACAGTAAAAGCTCTTTATTCGCGTGGTACATGCCGCGAATACGGAATGGTAATTTACATGGGATTATAGGGTATACGTACCTAGGTGACAAAATTAAAGAAACAAATATAAAAAAACAATTTAATCTAAGTTTCTGAACATTTTGATTAATTACCTTAAGGCTTAGGCAGTGATTTGAAGAATTTTGTAATTTTCTCTTGCTTGGCAGTTTTTAAAAGCTCCTTTAATTCAGATTGATACGCAGCAGTCGCATTAGCAATTAGTCTCTTAAAAATAAGACTTCGTTCCATAGACGGATCAATGTTCATAAAGAAATCGCAAAGTTCATTTGCCATTCTTAAACCTTCACTAAGATTTTTCAAATTAAATGTCACGTTTTCGGAGCTTGTTGAAGCCTCTTCTTCAATGGGATGTGAATTTAACATTTCCTCCATGTCGGTTTCAGTCAAATCTTCATCTTGCGATTCAAGAAATTCCTGAATGTCACTTGATTCTATCTGTTCGAACCCATCTGGTTCCATTTTATTCGTGATTTCGGCTATGTTTGCAATCAAAGTTTGAACTTGCACAGATTCTTCGTCATTTTCCGCTGCCAGAGCAAGCCACAGTTTTTTCCAGCATGACTTCAATGTGTGTGGCTTCAGTTCTTCGAATGATTCTCTTATGTTTACGATGCATTTTGCTATGCCAAATTTCTTCCAGAATTTCATAACATTCATATCAGGATTACATTCCATATTATCCAATATGATTTTGAAGGTTCGTCAAATGTAATAGGACCTAAAGGTCTGGATTATTCCTTGGCCCATAGTTGGAAGCAAAGCCGTCGTGTTGGGAGGTAAAAATGTCACTTTTATATTTGGATTCGCTGTTTCAAGTTCGCGAGGATGACCTGGTGTATTGTCCAAAACTAGAAGAGCTTTAAAGTCTGAATTCTGTTTTTTAAAAATAAGTTTCAACTTCAGAAACAAAACAATTCCGGAACTAGTCACAAAAAATAGCGCTTGTAACCCACGCTTTCTTATTAGCACGCCAAAACTCTGGCAGGTTGAATAAAGGAACCGCGAATTTTTAGCCTTGAATATAGGAATCGGGTCGCATTTTTTTAATCCGAGAATAGTGAAAACGCGAATGAAGGAAGCGCGAATAAGGAGCTTTTACTGTACATGAAAATCACTCACAAATTCAAGGCTACGTCACCGACTTCGTATCAAATTTCATTGTAACTGTTAAAAGCTAATTTAGAAGTTTTTTTTTTCTCTTAGAGACAAATTATCTCGTAGTATTTTTCCTTTTAGACTTTTGAACATTGGCTATAAAAATAGTTACCTTGAACTAAGACAATAGACAAAAATGTGCAAATTGGATTCCTTTTATTTTTTCACTTCTAAAAAATTAATCGAAATATAATAGAATCATAGTTTCTTTCATTAGCAATATTCGAAGATTTTTCCGTATTGTAATATAAATTCCCTCTAATGAATTGCATCCGTATACAATTCATAATTTCACTAAATTAATGGGTAATCATTCATAAAATTTTGTGTGTGAATTATTTTTAGAGCGGTGGAACTATTATTTTCCTCAAATTTGATAGTATTTAGATTTATTCATCTATTCTATTAAATATACAAGAAAAAATGTTTTTAAAAACGATCTCAAACTTTTATTTCATGAGTACTGGAGTAAATAAAGACATAAAGAAATAATTTGGGGCTGCACAACCTTCTTACCCGAATCATTGATTTGGTTAACGTCTTCATAGCAACTCAAGGCCCCTTTGAGAGCCATCCCGATTCCTCTAGGCTTGTAGGTGCTTTGCTTGGTGTGCATAGCGCGTACAAGGAGGATCTTCATATTTTATTTGCTGAATTTGTATATGGCGAATCCTTACGAATATCAAGGGAATTTATTCCTCCCATTTCTACTAAAGTACAGAAAATCTACGCACCCACCTTCTTTGACAGACTCCGCACTCACCATCGCAAAGTTTTTCGTCATTCGCGCGGTGCACCGTTTGTCTTCAAGAACTTAGAAACTTGAGCTTGTTATGTTTCGCGATGACTATTTTTGAGGTCCTTAGAGCAATTTGCAGTACTGTCTTGGAAAAGTATTCGTACTACACATTGGTACACTTAAAATTTAAAGACTTTTCCCAGGCCTAGCCATTTCTCATCCCATGTGGGTGATGTGGCTGCACAGCATTCTTACTACTATTCCTAATGCACAGCATTCTTACTATTATTCCTAATGCACAGAATTCTAACCATTATTCCTAATGCACAGCATTCTAATCACTATTTTTAACAAAATTTATTGTTTTGTGCTCGTGTTTTATGCTTACCATTACATATTATTTATGTTGCATCTATAAATGTCGCTTGTAAATAAATTTAGTTAGCCCCAATTTGTCTTGTCTGAATGGTAACCAGTTGCCTATAAATTCTTTGTAATTCTTTAACAATAATGCACGAAATTGATTTCAAAAACAAAATATGCATACGGGAAGTCTTAGAATTAATGAGACGGCGATAGATAATAATATGTAGCATTTGAAACTGATTCAGAGGCTGTACTAGTAGACTAATGTTGATAGAAGAATCCAACATAATATTGCTACAAGAAAATAGAAACATTATGCAAAGAATATGTGGTCTCGAGCAAAATTCTGATTTTCATCTTGGATATTTCCTTCCAATTTGGCAAAATCAATTTCCTTTTAAATAAAAGGAAGCCGATTTTTCATTTTTAGTTATCCTTTATAGTAAAAATAAAGCTTTTCAACAATGCTCTGAAACGTGTATAAACTAATATATTTCATGCATGATTGGAGTTTTTTAAGATAGTGAAATATGCTGACTAATTTTTTTTCACAAGGAAGTGCATACCATTTCTGTCTATAATCATCGGACAAGGAAAAAAAGTAGTTAGCTTGCAGCTATAAAACTTCTTTGGGCTCATTTATTTTTGCTCTAATTACTGTCTAACTAAGATATGAAAGAGTTTAGTTACATTAGATTCTAATGATTTGATACTCTAATTTCCAGTATTTATTTCTTTTCGAAAGTAATGTCTGTTTTATAGGCAATAACATTTTTTAGAGCATGATTTCTCAGTTTTTTTTATCCCTGTAAAAGTAATAAAAAACAGTTGAGTGAGTAAAAAAGTGAGTTTCTTTCTATGGGCTTTTTTATGAGTTTTTTTATTATTATTTTGTAAGTTTTATTCCTCAAAATGAAGAGTTTTTAAATACGTTACTTTAGACAGATATTCATACACAAACTATGTATCAGAAAGTTTGAAATATGAAGCTTTAAAATAATGAACAAATGGAAATTTATAGAAACGTGTTGTTACTTCTGAAATACAAAAACTCTTCACCAATTCGCTCGTGAGCCAGGAGAATGATTTCTTTCAAAATGACGTGTTATGAAAAATAAATGAAATGAGGTTTACGTTTTATTTTGCAATTCGGTAAGCTCCAAGCATCAACAGAATTAGGAGAAAAAATAATTAATCTTTAAAATTTAATTAGATAAGTGAATACAATATAAATATTTAAGTATTCAATTAAAATTTGTACGGCTCAAATCCCGGCAAAAAAAGGACATTTTATTTAATGGGACAAAAGTCAAGGCCAAACTGGAGTCTTGGATTGTGTTAGTTTCATTTATTGTGTTTTTTCTTTTACAAGGTAAAAATTTTTCAGAAAAAATAGTCTAACTCATCTGAAAAAAAAAAGAATAGCACAAGAAGTGATACAGTAGAAGTAAACAGAAAAAGAACTCAAAAATAAGATTAAAAAGCAATTCATTATTCTTTCTGATACACTTAATGCAATTCTAAATACATGAGAAACAATTCTGAGTGTTATGACATGAAAAATGTTATTACAATAATATTATAAGAAATTATACATAATATTAAATTATGAAAAGATGAGCGCCTGTTTAGACAGGCTATTATTCTGTTAATAATATCTAGGATATAATAGCTGCAGATTATGCAAATTGTTGTAGAAAATTTCATATTGTAGAGTACTAAACTGATATTCTAACAAGTTAATATTGTAGAATACTGAATTGATACACTTCTGATATTCTATCATCTAATTTAAATCCAAATTAATTTCTAAAGTTTTATCTTAATTCAGCCCACAGTAACTTCATTCTAAAGTATTCTCTTATTTCTTGATCCGATTCCATGTTATCTACTTATTAATTCAAGAAATGCTTTGTAAAAAAATGTTTAGTCATCGAATCCCACGGTGAGATTGATTGATAAAAGTTGCTGAACTAAACAAATAGTTTTATATAAAGTTCCCTGTGTTTCCCCTACTTTGAGAGTGACATGTTCAGAAATCCCCATGAGAATCTGAATTCTATATTGGTACAAAAAACAATATTTTCCCTATCAAGATATTCTATATAACACGAGGGAAAATTAATTTCGGCCTTTTTTGGCCGTGTCTGCTTGTCCACGCTGCTTGTAAATATGTTGTCTGCTTCAGAAGAAAGAATAAAGCGAACTTAAAAATCAAAAGTCTCTTCAATGTCTTCGAACCGCAATCTACTTCCCAAATTTGACACATCTCACAGAAAGAACCGAGGAAGAACAACCATGCCCGAACCGGGATTGGAACCCAGGATGCCTAGATCACGGGAAGACGCGCTAACCCTGTGTTTCAAATATATTTAATTCTATAGCGAAATATGTCTAAAAATGTTTTTAATTTTCTCCAAACGATATTGAATTTAATGATATCGAATGTCTTTATGATTATAAACTAACAAAAAAATAGACTTCAATGATAAGAAGTTTTAATTTAGCTAACAGATGAGGTATGTGATCGTTTATTAAATTTCAATCTGTACCGAGGCGATATTCGTGACCTAAATGCTTTGTTTTTCGATTTGGTGCGACTTTTTAGGGCGATTTAAAAATTTCCTAAAACTCAGAATAAAATAAACAAATGGAAGGAGTTTTGAGCTTCTAGTCAGAATTATTGTTACAGGATAATATTTTATTTTTGATTCTTTCATAGTTATTTCATTTAACAACTTTATTTTTATTAACCGCAAGAAAGTGAAAATGGAAAAAAGTACATTTTATCGTATTTGTTGCCATATTCAATATCAAACTTTATATTTACTATCTTTTATTCATATCATATTTGTTATCAATTTTAAACTTTGCAACTAAATTAGTGAAAAATATTGTTGAAAAATGTACTTAAAATAATTAATATATTATTAAAAAAGTATCATTTTATCATTTAAAAATTTATCAAAACTAGTAAAAAATTTAATATTCCTGCCAAGTTTTTTTTTCTTAAATTAGAGTAAAAATATTTTTCGTTTAAAAATATATACCAAATTCATTTAGGTAAAACTTTGAAACGAAAATTCCTCAATTTTTAAGTAAATTTTTATCAAAATACTGATTTTAACCTTTTTTAAAGATAAATTCCTGCCCTAGACATAAATACAGGCGCCAGAATTTTGAAAGATTTTGCATCGTTTGCAATTACAATTATATTAGTTTACAATCTATTGAATAATGCTGTCATTTTAGAGAAATAAACCTAAGAAAATTGTAGTTATGAGTCATCTTAACCACAAAGCTAGGATTTTTAGCTCTTTTGTTATCCTCTGTGTACATATTGTACAATCCAAATACGAAGAGGAAAAATAAAATATTGTCCTATGAACCATTTTTTAGTTAATTATTAGTTTTATCAATTAAATCATTTGATTTATTTTATAAAATTAACTACTGATTTTAATTATCTAGAAGGTAAATTCGAAATTCACAATTTTTCATTTTTATACACATTTTTCAGGTTCTTTTATTCAACCAGATGGCTTATTTAAAACTTCCTCACATATTCTGTAATGAATTTTTCATGCATTACAGTGCTTTACATGGTATTTTATTTAATATACCGTGTTATGTTTTGAGAGCGGTTTGACAACTAATCTCTGGCATGTTTTAATAATATCCAAAAAGTCGAATTAGAATTTTAGACATGTTTTTCTCAACCGATTGAAACAAAAATTTGACATCAAACTAAATTTGTAGTCACAAAATCCTTTATTCAGTTTTATACATTTACATAATTGTGTTTTTGAACCATCACATTTGTATGTATGGAATGGCAAATAGTCTCACCAAAGTAGCTCAAAATTTGGCCAGTGTACTCTATAGATGTTTAATATCTGTATAAATTTTTTTATCTATCTAATTTTCTCCATTTTGTAATTATTGTGTTAACTCATATTCGAACAGTCTGATAGACGGACTTTCTCAGAGCAGATTTCACTCAAAATTTGGTAGAAATATTCAAACTTTAGATATAAACCATATACTAAATTTAAACAGTTTGGCTTAAAGCGTTTTTAAGCTGTCTTTATCACAGACATACAGCTATTTTTTAAAATTTGTATTTTGAATTCATGTGGAAATTTGGAAAAATCTCGACTTCGAATTTTTTTTGACAATTGCATTACTTTCTCTGTATTTCGTATCTGAGAAAGTTAAAAGGATCTACATAATTGAGTAAGATAATAGTTCATATGCACTTGAATATTTTTGTATTTTTGGCTTTATCTCAAAGTAATATCGACATAAGCTGTATATATTAAAATTCTATGAAACAACTAAAGATCAGGTTTTGACATTTAGTCCATATAAATAACTATTACCTCATGAAAATTCTGAAACAAGTTTATTCTTCTGTTGCTAGAGCTAATAATTTAAAGATTTGTATGTAACACTTAGAGCCACGGTGGCCTGGTGGTAAGGTCTTGACTTGTAAGCAGTTGGGTTTCAGGTCCGAGATCCGATTCCACCGAAGAACCGCGGTGTAAGATGTATCTGTTGCACGCTAAATCCTTCAAGGCCAAACGTACTCTTAAAAGTGCAAAGAGAGTGGGGGGTCAACTCAGGTTCCGTCCTTGTCATCTAACCGCTGTTCAAAATTTCGAGGTCTTTCCTAAAATAGCCCTAGTGTTCCTTCACAACGAAACGTTAATATAACTAAACTAATTTTTAAAAAAATATATGCATAAACTTGAATGTAATTTTATTGTAAAGCTTCTTTAATTTTGTTGTGATGGTGCAGCTGAAAATTAGCTGCAAGATGCACAATGGATTCTAAAATTAAAGGAGAACAGAACATTTCAAGAACATCACAAGAGTACAAATTACGTTTTTTCTTAAGCCTTCTTTTTTTGAGAGTATAAATAAAAGCCTTAATAATGCGAAGAACAACAGGATAACGGAAATGCCTGAACTTCCGTATTTCGCAGATTAAACATCCGAGTGCCCTAAATTGTAGATTGTTCGAAAAGAATTTTCAATGTAACTGCTATTTCAGTAACTCGCGCAGCGTTTTCACCTCATTTTGAAAGAAAGACACATATTTTTTTAAAATCATACATAAGAATAATTCACAGTTTGAGTAACTCTTCAATTCATTTATGGCAAAAATTCTTTTCTGTCAAACGATTTTTTACTAAGAAACTCCTAGACAATTAAGTATATATTCTGTTTTCTTCTGAAGTCATTTGAAACAATTTTATACAATATCGTTCTGAAATATTTTTTTTCTTTGTTGTGTATTACGGTCATTTTCTGTTTAATAATTAAAGCTAATAAGTGAATTTTATGTAATTATACTTCGTTTATGTATTAGAAGCTGAGCCTACGTATACAACTTTCAGATTTGGAAATAATACAAGGCCTATTTTAAGACTAACATCATAGTTTTGAAATGGGAGTTAGATGGAAATCCCATTTTTCAGCAGTACCACGACTCCAAATAGAATACACATAATATCAAAATATGGTATCTTTTTCATTGTAAACGGCAATTACACACACTACCGCAGTAAATATACATCGCCAATGAATATTCGTGGCTCATACTCGAAAAAAGGCCCCAAAATCTCAAAATAAGAAACAAAACCCACTTAAAGCAAATGTTGCAAGAAAAATGGTGTAAAATATTTTCAGATACCATCCAAAATTGATTAAATCGGCACAGTGACGTTAAGAGGTCATTATAAAAATCTAAAGACATGCAACTTAACTGTGACATTTTATTTTTATGCGAGATATTGCAAAAATTTCATAGGCGTAATTTCATTTTTTTGAGGCAAAAGCCTAAGTATGTTCATTTAAAACGCTTCTTAAATTTTTCAGGTTAGAAGTTATTCGTTGATTCTACTTTAATTTTACTTTACATTAAACCATTTTTGATGTGTGAAAATAAAAAAGTGTTTGAACTTCTCGGTAATGTGCTATTTATTTTGGAAGTCAGATTTATCATATAAAAGTAAGGTGTACTCTCAATTTTTGTTCTACTGTATAAATATTATCATGCTGATAAATTGTAATTTAAATATTTTATATAATAAAATATGCTTAGAACATTAAAAAAATGTTATTATTTTATATTATTAGTTTCATTTGAATTATCTAGTATTAAATAATAAACTTTAGGCAAATGCTTACAATTCCGTCAAATAATTTCTTTTAATTCGGAAAATTAAAAAAATACAATAATGAATTGCTTTAAAAACTATATTGCCATACTTTATTTTTCCTTCAATTTTTTATGCACCATAAAAACTTTTAAAATTTTATATGGTGATAATAAATATAGGATATAACATTTTTGATATCAGTTGACAATATTTTTAAATATTTACTATAATAATTATAAATATTTTGTTTAAAAAATTTGGATGGAGCAAATTATTCAGAACTGTTTTACTATAATTTGAAATACTAAATTGTTTTTGAAAATTGTATACATCTATTCTACAAAATCCAATTTCATCAAAAAATCTAATAATATTGTAAATAAGGTTAAATTTTTTTTGTCTTGCTAGTTTTAAAATGAAAGTTATGTCACACAAATAAATAATACGGAAGAAATCGTTTGATTTTAAAACTTGCAAAAAATTTGAAAAATAAAAAGTAGAAATACAAATCATAATGTTGCTCTTACGAAAACAAAAGTTATATCATTGGTAGAAAAAAAAAGGAATCGTTTGACTTGAAATCACCTGAAGAGATACAAATTATGATTTCTAAAAATATAATAAGCGATTTTATAAACAAAAGCGTACGCATAAATTTTACGCTCGAATAGTTTTGAAATGTATTTCATATTTGAAACTTTTTCTTGTTATTTCCTTTTTTCAAAATTCAGCTCTTTAAAATTTTTTAATAATTGACAGTAATTTATTTTTCTTTGAAGGGCAAGATTGAAGTATTATAAAAATATGTTAATAACATTATTTAATTCTAATTTTGGTGCTTAAATAAAAGGAAAAACAAAGATATTTTTTCTAAGCTCTAATCCATTATTAGTGTTTCGGGGAAAAATTTAATGTAAGTTCATTGTCCATATGAAAGAATAAATAGGATTCTTAGAATTTTATTAGACTTTTATACTTAATTCTAATTAGGTAAGCCTTTTTCTTGTTTTAACTTTTGTGCTTAATTCCAGATTGAATATTTTTATTACTATAGCATCAGCAGGAATTTTCAGCGAAGGAAACTAGTGGTGTTTAGATTATTTTTTCTGAAATCCAAAAGCAATTTAACAAACAGAATTAAAATACCCAAATATATATTTTATGGACCAGATGTGATGTTTCAATATTGTTAGAAATGTTGTTATTGTAAGGAAAGGTTATGTTTTTTAAAATGTAAGTGTATAATAAGATTATATTGTTGTTTGCTTTCTGGTGAGTTCATACGAATAATACGAAAAGAAAAATAATTAATGGTTGAATTAACTGCTTTTGGGGTTTAATTATCTCAAACATTCGGATCTATTTTTTGCGACCACTTCTGTTGATTGACAATATGACAACCCAAAAATAATCGAGTAGAATAGATATATTGGAATCTTTCAAAATTTCTAGTAATTGATAATATCGTTTGTCACAGTTGATTTGTATATAAATTGAAAAAATTGCAGAAATTATTTTAAGAAAATTAAAAATACTGATTTAACTAATGATAATTTAAAGAATATTTTTTTTAATATATATAAACATTTTTTAAGTTATAGGAAACTTTAAATAAGAATTTAGATTTAAGTATGCATTTTCATCACGCTAACGTATAGAAATGTACTGATTTTGCAATTTAATAAAAATCGTTACCTAGAAAAATTTATATATTTCAAAACCGTTTATTTTAAACCGATATTCCCTTTTAATTATTAAACTCATTCTTCCTATGACTTGCTGAATTTAAGCTTTCATTATTTACAATTTTTGTAGAATTATCATTATCATTAATTTGATGAATAAATTTTATTTGTTCTAATTGTACAGGGAAATTTTAATTTATGCAACAAATTTTACAAAAGTACATAGAGTATAATAAATATATAAATTTCTAATACAATTATAGTATTAATTACTTTTTCAGAAACTTATACACACAAAATCTGATTTACTTTTATTTCCTTTATTTGTGTTTCGTTAATGCTCTGTTTTGAATCTCGAAATTAATTGAATATAACAAAATGCAATTCTATATTTAGTTGTATCATGGCTAACTCTTTTGTACTCTTCTTAATTATGAATTATAGCTCTTTCTTACTTTCTGTTCACACTTTGGGTTCAGTTTATTGTTGTTGCTATGAAAACCAAGATGCCACTTTTTTACTCATCAGTTAAATTTGAAAAGATAGAAATCAGTTATTAAGATTCAAATGCTATTTTATATCTATTGTTTTACATTAAGATCTTTTCCATTATCTTTTAAATGTTTCATAGAAAAGAAATGATTGGTATATAAAGTAATTAATACTGGTTTTTGAATTAACATTATTGTTAATTCAAAATTTACATTAATAACATTAATGTAAATTAAAATGAACATTTTTAATGATTGTCAGATGAGTAGGAAAAGTTAAAATCGGTTTGTATTAATATTAGTCGATTGAAAGCATTGGAGATAGAATCATCATCTGTTTTTATGTAACTTTATACTGAAACGTGTAATCTTGTTTGTTAAATAATTTTCGATTGATTATTTTTGTGGAACTCCATTATAAAAATATTAGGATTTCTGAACTTTATTTCTGTAGGCTTAACTCTGTCCTGATTTAAGAAAAGTTCAATTTTTTATAATTTCATAATTTCAAAAAAAGAAGAATTTTTTTCAAATGTATTTTATTTACTTAGAAAAAATGCAACAATAATATTTGTCGAAAGTTTTAATTCAAAAATATCCAGAAGTAATAAATTCTTGATTATCTTCCTATAATTATAACTACACCTTATTATAACTTTTAAACAAATTCGAGGAATCAAATTTGATTCTTTGATTTTAATGAAATAAAAATATTTTGATTTCTATTTTTATATATAAAATCGCATATAATTCTGTAAATACACTGAAGTGACAAAAGTCATGGGATAGCAATATGCAAATATACAGATGGCAGTAGTATCGCAGCGAAAAAGTATAAATGCGCAGTTCGTTTTCCAGAGCTTTCATTTGTGTTCAAATAATTCATGTGAACAGGTTTTTCGTGATTTATGGCGGCATGACGAGAATTAACAGACTTTGAACGTGGAATGTTAGTTGGAGCTTGACGCATGGGTCATTCCATTGCGGATATCGTTAGTGAATTCAACATTCCGAGATCCACAGTATCAAGAGTGTGCCGAGAGTATGAAATTTCAGGCATCACATCCCATCATGGACAGCGCAGTGGGCGACCACCTGCACTTAACGACCGAGACCGCCGTCGTATGTGTAGAATGATCAATGTTAATAGACACGCAACACTTCGTCAAATAACTGCAGGAATAAATGTGGGACGTACGAGGGACGTGTCCGATAGGACTGTGCGGCGAAATTTGTCTTCCTTGGGCTATGACAGCAGAAGACCGACTCGAGTGCCTTTACTGACAGCACGACATCGCCTGCAGCGACTCTCCTGGGCTCGTGAGCATATCGACTGGTCCCTAGACCAGTGGAAAACCGTGGCGTGATCAGATGAGTCACGATTTCAGTTGTTACGAGCTGATGGTAGAGTTCGAGTGTGGCGCAGACCCCACGAAGCCATGGACCCAAACTGTCAGCAAGGCACTGTTCAAGCTGGTGGTGGCTGCATAATGGTGGTGGCTGTTTTTACATGGCATGGACTCAGTCCTCTGGTGCAAATGAACCGATCATTGACTGGAAATGGTTATGTTCAGCTGCTTGCAGATCACTTGCAGCCATTCATGGACTTCACGTACCTACACAACGATGGGATTTTTATGGATGACAATGCGCCATGTCACCGGGACAGAACTGTTCGCGATTGGTTCGAAGAACATTCCGGACAATTCCAGCGCATGATCTGGATACCTGGATTACCCGATATGAATCCCATCGAGCATTTATGGGACATCATCGAAAGGTCCGTTCGTGCCCAAAATCCTGCATCATCCACACTTTCACAATTATGGACGTCTATACAGACAGCATGGCTCAATATTCCTGCAGAGGACTTCCAACGACTTGTGGACTCCATGACACGTCGAGTTGTTGCACTTCGCCGGGCAAAAGGAGGACCTACACGATATTAACAGTCATCCCATGACTTTTGTCACTTCAGTGTATAATTATAGTAATGAAAGGATAATTTGAATAATCAATGTAAAATCATGAAGTTTTTTTATTTCCCCTTTCTTTATTTCTGTTGAATTCCTTTCTTTATATCTGTGAGATGAATCACAATTTCTTCTTATCTAAATCGATAAGATGCAATTAAACGTTGTTCACTTTTCTATATTCTGTAATATTATGATCCAGATACAGTTCTCATTTTTTTGAGATTTCATTGTTTCACGAGATTAACGTTTGATTATGAAGTTGCAAGAAAACATTTAAGCGTTTTTTAAGTAATGATAACTTAACTCAGGTCATCATCTTGTTCTATATTTATATGACGGATATAATCAGAGGATTAAATAATAGACCAACTTATTTGGAATTCCAGAAATTTCGTAGATAAAGTTTATACATCGAGCAATAACCTCTCCGTATCTGAAAATTCAGATTTTGACCTTAAATAACATTTTAGGAAAACTAATTTCTTTTCATTTATAGTTAAAGAAACCATTAAAATTATATTATTTTGATAAGTAAAGAAAAACTGGTTATTTACTTACTAATGTGTAATAATGAAGAATAATAACACAAAATTATAGTAATAAAGACTAACTAATAACTAGTAGTTAGTTAGTGATTGTTAATAATAATGAATAACTAGTAACAAAAATTTCTAATTATGCATAATAATACTTTCATTCACTAAGTGTGCTCAAACTTTGAATTTTTTGTTGTTGTAGCATATGGAACTTTACAAACCCACTGACAAATCTGTCAGCAATTTAAGCTGAGTGAGTATCTCTTGTTTTTCAAGCAGCACTAAATAGGGCCAAGAATACGACATTGCTACTTCATACGTTACATTCGCTTGCACAGTCTCTTTTTACAGAGGGATACATCCATACACTTCATAGATTGAACACACAAGAACAAACATGGCCGAACCGGGATGCCCAGATCACGAGTAAAACACACCATCTCCATGATAGGACGCCGGCAAATATAAAGTTATACGTTAACTAGTAATTCTTGTAATGATACAACATAAGAGTGGAAATAAAAAATTGAAGGCTCTTTTTCAGTAGATTTAAAAAGATACTCTAAATGAATATACAGCATTGATTTCATTCTATGAGCTAGAGTAATGTGAGATTTTTATTATTTTAAGATTGAGGTAATTTTTGTGCACGAAAATAAAATGGAGCTGTTGCTTCTACAATTAATGGGTTGAAGAGGATTACTTTTTATCATTAGACTTTATCTATGCACTCAAAAACGTCCGAGCCAGGTGATTTGGGGCGAGTCCTCACTCATAGTATTAATGTAATATAAATTTACAGCTGAACAATAGCTGGCGAGTTGTGATTGTATGTCTGATATACTAAAAGTTTAAAGTCGACTTTCTGGAAAAATCAGTATAAATTTTTAGTTTTAACAAATTACAATTCGTGTCTAATATTTACTCATATAAATCAATTCTTAAAACCGTATTTCGAATTTGCAGAAAAATATTCCTATTTTATTATACATTGTCAGCAAGATGATTATCATTTAAAAACTTTTATAATTTGAAATGATTTTGAAATTTCCAAATATGTATAGTTTGTTTCTTGATGTAATCATTATTTAGTTTGAGTAGTCTTTATAATTCAGAGAAATTATTACATAGAATGCAGAGTGTTTCTAAAATCGTGGGACCAACTTTAAGGCTAAGATAGGCAAGTATAAATATATTTTTGTAGTAGAATATAGGATTGAAAAAATTCCTAGTCAATAAATTACAGAAAGTATATAAATGAACTTTGTGAATATATTTTTTGGTTATAATTTGTTAAAGGAAGCAGGATGAGATTTTGTATAAATGATTTTTAAATGATATTTCTATTTTTACAGTTACGATTACAGTGACAAAAATTTAAGTAATAATACCTTTTGATTGGAATGCAGTCCTTTCACTAAAAACAAACAAAAATAGCATTGAAGTGGCACCAGGAAAAACGTCGATGCTAAGCAGAGTCTAAGAAACAGGTGAAAAACTTAATTAATAAGAACAATAAAGTACAGATGATGCGAAGCACTTTATTGTATTTCATAAATTTTCCAAATGTGTGTTCAAAGTGTCGTCACGTATAAAGGCAAGCCTCATACTTCGGCAATTTCTTTTTATTGACAGAGATAAAATACTCCTTGCAATAATCATTGTTAGGGTTTGTGACTTCATTCTATTGTGAAAATGATGCATTTCTGTATATATACCTATCATTAAAGTTGCAGCTATCATTTCAGTGAAACTCTGTATATAACGATAATTTAATCATACGTGTGTGCCTTAGATATTAGAATGGAAGGTTTACTTATGTGTGGTTGGTTCTCACTTACCTAATTCATATAATATGGTTTGAAGTCGAGTTTCCTTCACTCTAATGATGGATAAAAATTTTGGATAAGAGGGAGAAAATGAGTTATTCTGTAGAGACAGCTGTAATACTTTTGAGCATAATGTTCGTTTTAATTTTCTTGGAAATAAAGGTAATCTGATTACCCTAGACGCTATGTCTGGATGGAAATAGCTCTTTTGTTGTCGTTTATATTTAAAGAAATTAAAGAAAATATATTATGCACATTCAATAACAAAAAATATCAAATATTTAAAGTCATTATTAGTACAAAATCAGTTGTAGTTATAGTACAATCATAAAAATTAAAATCAAAAGAATTTTTCGAAAATGAGTATGTTTTAATAAAGATTTAAAATAGAAAAAAGATCAAATTCTTCCCACTGATGATGCTTTTTTGGAATCATTCAGATGTTTTCCCTTAAAGCTTTGTTTGGCGTAAGTTGTATTAAAGATTTAACCAATAGCTGATAATTACAATTATCAGCTAGACCCGTTTCATGTAAACTAATGTCAATAATATCAAGAATTCCCAAAAGTTATTCTGACGCTTGGCATAACGATATAATGGATTTTCATAACAAGCGTTAAGTTTAACGTTATATAGCAATTAACTACGCAATGAATCTCTCTGAGTCATGAAATCACATTTATTTTCCTCCATACAATATACGCAGAATATAACACATAATGTATATGATATGATCGTGAATTAAGAATTTGTCATTTGTGTATCCAAAGCAAAACATGCGAAGAAGTGACAATAATAGTTGATATGCACTAATATGTTTTGAATGGATCTGGCTCTATCCGGTACCAGTATTGCGCGAACTTTATACCGTATAAAAGATTTAATATTCAAATACATGGTGATAGATCAGTGTATACCATTATAAATAGGTCTTCAAGAATAAGATTTGAAAGCAGAAAACAGAATGCAACGATCTATATTTTAATAATGAATATTTTTTCTCGAAAGGCAGAAAATCAGCATACTCAAATTTTGGCGTAAAGGGATTGAAAAAAGAAAAAGTATGATCGATGATTTTTAAATCAAAGTGTATAAACTATGCATACTCAGAAGAACATTTTATCTTTTATTTGCGAAATTATAAAATAAAAAAAAGCCTGTTTAAATAAATACACCGCTCCCTTTGCGTTTTTTGCGACCTTGGAATGACAATTGTTCGAATACGTCGTTTCCTGGCCATGAAGTTGAGATTATAAAAACAAATTTGTTCTTCTTTTATTCGCTATGAAGAGATGTGTTACATAAAGAATAAAAGCAATATTTAATTTTAACGTATTTTTGTTTCTTAATTTTTAATGCAAAATTTAATGCTGCATAATTTCTAACGCAAAATTGTTTTTTAACCTTTATTTCCAAAAACATATATGCTATTATGCTTATTATTAGTTGTTGTTTTGAAACGTTATTATACGGAATATGAATATTTATGAGATTTTAGTATATGGATCTATTATATGTTTTTGTCAAATTGATGAAATATTCGAAAATAATTCAAACAATGTTGCTATTCGTAAAACTAAATGTTCGATTTTTTCTTAAAGAACAAATTTCAAATATTTTTTAAGAGAATGTTTCCTTTCCTCTTGAAAGAATCCTGTTTTGTATTTCCAATAAATCTTCCAATGCATCATCCAAATTATCTTCCAATAAATCAATAAGTTTTGTTATCATCGGTTCGGCAATATCTTTTGGAGACTGATTACTTCCGATGGAAGACAGAAAATTTTGTAATAATGTTCCTTTTCGTTCTTAAATTTCCTCAATATAAATATTTATCTAACCAATAAGTTCGTTCAAATAATTAAACAAAATTGCTGGAATTATATAAAATATAAAATCGAAATCTGACCGCATCACCTTAAAAATAAAGAAAATTGCGAAGAGGAAACTATTTATCTTTAGAGAAAAATAACAATATATTATTTAAGTGGTTATCATTAAATATTTCTCAAAACTGAATTTCCTAATTTGTTTTATTTGAAGATTTTGTATTGGTATTTGTTTTTTTTGTATTCATATCTACAAGAGAATTCGTTTTATTATTAGGAAGTATTAACCAGAAATAGAGAACCATTAGATAAATATATTTTATTATTTTTTGTTAGAAGATAATTTTTTTTTTTGATATTACGTAATATATTTCGAATGAACTTGAAATAGTTATTTTTGATATTTTTGTTATCATATTTTCTTACAAATCTACAAAAGATATTTTTACAATTTCTTATCTTACTTCCTTACAAGTTTGCAAATGGCACTTAATTATTTATTTGCTGTTAAAAGTTTATAGAATGATATTATTTTCGATAAATAAGTGTGAATTAGAAATAGAAAAGCAAATAGAGATTTTGAAAATATCGTTTCATTCCTTACCATTCTTTCAGATTTAATGGAACATTATTCAATCTTTATCGACTCAAATTTTCCATTTGTAATAGTCAAATATTTACTGAAACATGGTTATGTTGTCGCTGACGAAAATAGTAGATTTATATTAAAATTTATTTCCAATCAATTGTAACTGAATCATCCATAATCAATAATCAGCTTTTTCTTAACACAAGAAGAGGAATTTTCTGTATTTCTGTATTCGAAAATCAAGAAGGAAGAGAAATCCACTTTTTGACTTCACCTCTCACAGTACTTAGTGCTCATTCTTTTAGATGAAAGCTGGCTGTACTACTGGTATTTTTAAGCGTATAAGAAGGTCGACGGAGATGCACTTTTATTGCTTAATATTTTTTTTACCATCTAAATCTTTATTGTTCATCTTTTAATACGATTTTTCGGAGCTGATTCGGCAATAATTTGAAAATGTTTACGTTTCAAGCCATTAAAAACCAGAGCTGGAAAACTACAACATGCTTTTAAATTCGATAATTTTAGCAGAAACGTTTTATGATTACTTTATGTTTCATAATTAGTAAATCTAGGTCCTGTATTCACTATACTAATTTTTTCTTGAGAAAGGTACTGTCAAAGAAACGTGGAAACAGTTGCTCAGAATAAAGAAAGGTTTCTCTAAAAGAGTAGTCTTCTATTAGCATAAAATACTAATTCAATGACAAATAAATGGTTATAAATGAAGTTTTGAAAAATATTAAAAATATTACTAATGGTTCACTAATACTAATTATTCTTTTAAAATTGCTCCAAATCTTATGTTTAATCGCAAAATTGATATAAATAATTGAAAGGAAGAAATAATTTTTTTAAAATTAAAAACTATTTTATTGTTTTTCTTTTACAATTAAAATCTTTATAACTCCTTTTTTTCATATTATTTATTTCAGTTTATACGCTAATAAGAGTAATTTCTTAAAAATAGATGTTTCAAGTCTAAAAAGTTATAAAAATTGATCTCAGAGCTGGAAAACTACAACATGTATTTAAATTCATGTAAAGAATGTAAAGATGATATAATGATTAGATGTAAAGATTTTATAATTATTTTGTGTTTTATATATAATAAATCTAGTTTCTGAATTAGCTATACCAATATTTTTCTCGGGATAAAGAATTATCAAAGAAACGTGGAAACGAACGAATAAAGACAAATTTCTTTGAAAAAGGCTTTTTTTAATTCTAAGAAAACTTTTAGCGTTAATATTTTATTAACATAAAATATTACTTTCAATTAAAATTAAAGGAAAGTTATATATGAAGGTTTAAAAAATATTTCTTAAACGTTTTTCCCATGATAATTTACGAAAATATTACAAGACATTTATATTACTGATTTTTTACATAGTGAATTATCCATAATAGTATGACTGATTAAAATTTAAAGTTTAAAAATATTTTGCTGAAGGAGTTATTTAGAAACACGTTATATAAAATATTTAATTGAAAATTTTAGCAGGCTTTAAAATTTGAGAACTGATTGGTTGCCAGAGGCGAATAGTTACAAATAAATGAAAGTTAAATGTGAAAGTTTGAAAATATTTTAAAAAAATATTACTAGAGACTGACATTTATAAATTACTAATTTTTAAATGGTTCAGTATCTTATAACTAATTGCAAAATCTATATAAATAAAAGGTATGAAAAAAAAAGATTTTTTTTTAAAAATATAAAAGTGATTTTGAACTTAAAATTAATTCAAATACTATACTTGTTAAAAGAAAAAAGTCCGTCATTAAAAAGTTTTCTTCCATTTCAGACTTTTTTTGATGTACCAGACCCTGGTACATCAAAAGGAAAATACTCCATGATGACTTCCATACCCAAATTTATTAAAAGAATTCAAACCTCACAGCAAAAGGCATGTGCAATGTAATTCCATTAAAATTCTCGTTCCCTCATAAATTATCAAAATATTACTTTATATTTAATAATTATACCATAAGAATGTTAATATAACAATTCTACCAAATTTTATGGTTAGAACTTTAAGCGCTCGTCTAAAGTAGTACGAATTAATTTTAATCTTTTCCTAACCTTACAAACAATTAGGATGTCCCCAAATGTTTCTTTCTCATCTCACTATGAATGACCTTTTCTGGCTCTGCTTGTGCAAATATTCAGGCTTATCTATTAGGCGTCTATGTGCATATAAAACGCACTTGGTGTAAAGACAAGAAACCTTCAACCGTCGGAAAGACGGGACTACACCTCAAAAAAGTTCTTTTGTCCATTTGGTGGTATTGAAAAGTTTAATTTCTTCTTCAAGGTAAAGCAATAAATTCAACGAAATACCTTTATCAACTGGATGAGTTGAAAGCTGTCATAACTAAAAAACTCTCCAGTGTTAATAAACGACGATGCGTTATTTTTCGTCATGGCAACGCGGGACTGCACATTGCAATAGTCGTAAAGAGGAAACCCTGACAGTTTGATTGGGAGATTTTAGAGCATCCCGCATATTCTCCAGATCTCACTCCGTCTGTGTATTACTTCTTCTGTCCTTAAAAGCTCTCTTCGCTATAACCACTTTAGATCCATCCGTGAAACAAGTGCTCACTTCGAAGATTATATCTTGTCCAAAACGCAACAATTTTGGGAAGAAGACATAATGAGGCTTTCTAACAAATGAAAGAAGGTAATGGAACAAAACGGCTCTTTCAAAACGAAATAAATCATATCTTAAACAATAAATGTTATGTATTCGTTTCATATTAGAAATAGTTAAAAGAAACTTATAGGGAATTATGATGTGGTTATTATGATTATTATGATGTGGTGTTGCTCGTGACTGCTTTGTCATATCGCGGAACTCCGAAACATCATGACGTTACCATCATTCTAATTATTAAATTATTAAAAATCAATTTGCAAAAGCAAAACTTAAAATTAGATAAACATGAATCATTACACGTTTGTAATGACTCATGTTTAGACGGTCACTGCTCTCTTTACCCTTCCCCATATTTCAGTGCCTTAGAAGATGATATACGAAATAGGCGGAGGCTTAAGTTCACACGTAATTCTCTTTGATAATATCAGGAAGTCCGGCTGGTGCACGTAGGCTCTTCCTTGAATCTCGGTTGTTAATATCTTGCCATAAGCGTAGCAAGCACCTATAAATTGCAGTCCCCTGACGTCCGAACTCATAATCGGCCGTAAACGAGGATGTTAAGCGTAACGAGAGACGTTTCAACTACTATCCGTTTGGATGTAATGGAGACTGCCGACTACGCATTCGTCACTCGAGTGTTTTTCTTCTGCTTTCCGCAGTAGAGGTTGTCGTGTTGAATAGCACGCGAGCAGCCTGGAAGGTCAAATGCGAGAGCCTACATAATTCGGACCTACTTTATCTTAAAAGCTTTCTTATAAGTTTGGCAGAAAGTGTAAAAGTGTTTTGTTTTCTTTCTTACTTTCATTCTTCGATCTGTTTCACTCATTTTTCATTCTGATTTATGGAGATATCCTGTCGGTTGACTCGATGTGGAAATGTAATATTTCTGTTTTGATAACTCTGCTAGGAAACAAGTTAAAGTTCGAAAGAAATTTTTTTAAAACCAGGAAAAACCGAGAATATATATATGTATATATTTACAGATAATATTCTTTTTAAAATTATTAAGAGAACAAATTGATGCTCAAAATAAAAATAAAAATATTTCATTAGATTTCATTAAAAAAGTTCTGCTACTTCCTGCTTGTTATATATTCGTTTCGTACAATGGTAATTATTAAAGAACGTTTAATTAGGACATTCGCACTGAATGACAAAAACTGGCAATTATTCGTTATTAAAGTTTCCAGTTCTGTTCCACACTAAAATTTCCAGTCTAATCCAGTTCCTAAAATGCGGTTTAGTTTCAAATGAAATTTTAAAAAAAGTTGCTAATACCAGGAATTTTTATTTTTATACATGTTTTGTTTTATTGGGAATGTTTTTTTATTGCTAACTCTGTTAAGCATAACAAATTGGTCTTTAAAATATTAAAAAATACTTTATTACATTTCCTTAAAATATTCTGCTACTTCTTGCATGTTAAGTATTCGTTTCGCACAATGATAATTATTAAAGAACGTTTTAGTTTTGACATTTACATTGAATAATAAAAATTGGTGAATATTCGTGTTTAAAGTTTCCAGTTTAATATATTTATCTCACTCTGCAAGGTCGTTTCTTTCATTAAATAATATACGTTTATATAAATATAAACTTAGATTATGACATATTGAATAGTCCTATCTCGGTTAATCATGCTAAATAAAAAGTTAGTGCCCACATTGAAACCTCACAATTTGGAAGAGAGTTATTCTATGAACTTTTCTCACAGTTTTATGAACAGGGGAATCTTATTCTTTGAACTTAGTTTCTTCTGTTTTTCCTTACGAAACATGTATGTAGAATTTCGGAAATTCATGAAACTTTTTTATGAACATGGCATATTTTTGAATTTTTCCCATTCAATTTTTTTAATCTTATAAAAAGAACAATTATAAATAACAAATACAAAGCAAGATTAATTGTCTCAGAACTTTTGTAACGTTCGTTTTCTGAAGATTAGAAATAAGATTCTGCTTTTCGAATGCATAGATTATTCCCTAATGGGTATTTAGCATAAATAAGGAAGTAAATTTATAAATGACATATGCATGCTACAGTTAATATTTCTTAAAGCTGTTATATAAAATAACAGAAGTTTATTTTTTTTTAAATAAGTGTTTGTCCTTAGAAAACCTTATCGAAAAATTCTTTTATTCTTTTTATTCAAAACAGCAAACCAAAATACTCTG
Organism: Argiope trifasciata; assembly: GCA_026543055.1. NCBI lineage: Eukaryota > Metazoa > Arthropoda > Arachnida > Araneae > Araneidae > Argiope > Argiope trifasciata. The sequence continues at coordinate 422,966 of JAPMOQ010045887.1, read as the reverse complement.
TTACTTTTTTAGAATATTTTTATATTCATGTTACTCAATATAAGACTATTATACCTCAGATCAGAATTATGTCACGGTCAGTATGTATTCATTGAAAGTCAGCTTCATAAAGAAATATATTGCTTCTTGAACAAATGTTTCTTTTGAATTTTTAATGGCTTTAAATATGAAGACAATCTGACTCTTAATTAATTGCATATATTTCACAAAGCATTTTAAATTAAATTCATTATGGATTAATGAATATTAATAATAATACAAATATAGCTGAAGGGTAATTTTTATCTTAAATTCAAACCAAGCCAAATCAGCGGGTGCACTCTCCTATTGATATTATCATATTCTAGCATTTTCTTTCAGTTTCCTTTCTATTTCCCACTACACGAATAACAAAAGAGGGATCGAGATATTTGCCAGAAGTGGCAAATCCTCGAATGTCTCTCACTGAACTCCTCAAACATGAGCTTCCCACTTACTTACATGTATGGTGAAACAGTACGGTAATTTCGTGCTCACAAAATAATAAAGAAAGTTTGGAGATTGAAAATATCTTTCTTTTTATTAAATAGGTCTAGAAATTCTTTTTCCGTTTTTGATTAATCGAATTCAGATATACATGGTCATCATAATGATAGATTTGCCTCAAATTTCATGTTTATCTACGATTCTGATGACATGTGCATTTCATTCACATAAAATTTTGCGTTTTTGAATTAACATCGTTACATACACTTCGACATCGTTGCATACAATTTGGAAATTTTATCCAAATTTGAATAAAAGTTTACAAATCAGTTGTTAAGACTAAATAACAAATTTTATAGTCCGTCTAACTTTGGTTCTGAAATATCGAGTTCCCATTGAGACAGTATTTCCAAAAATTGTATTTTTAGGTTTCCAGAAGATGTCAAACTGGAGATTCGTCAACATTTCAGAACTTTTTTCAATAAACGTAATAGTTTTCTATTGCTTATTTTAGATTTAAGAAAACGAAAAAAAATTGAATTTAAAATTAAGATATAAAAAGGAGTTATGTTAATTAGGAAGATTTTCTGAGATGAACTTGATGACAGTGCGTATCGCGTGTCACATTGCTTGCGTGATTACAACCAAGTTGATTGTCTGATAATTATTCTACCTACTCGTGTATGCAATTTGTCTTGACTATGATAGTCAGGAAACAGTCATGAACACGCACAAACGTCATTTTCTCTTAGTTCAGAGAAAAATTTGCAAATGTTTTCCTCAGGAAACTTATTCATCTTTTAAAGTACTTTTTAACCTTAAAAAGAAGCAATAAATTAACAAAGTTTATTTAAAACTGTACGATAACGCTAATTTTTACTTTAATTAGAATTAAATTGTTTCAGATGTCAAGTAATCAATCAAATTTTTCAACTTTTAAGTATATTAATATCGAAATTTTTCTGCATTTTATATTAATGTTGAGCATAAAAATTGAAATAATCATTTAATATTTCAAATTATATTTAGTTTAAATATCATTATTAATATTTATTAATGAATGAAAAAAATTGAGGGCCTACATATAATTTAAAATCTTAATTTACTTATTCCACGCATAAAAGTTAAATATTTATCCTCTTCGTTTTTTAAAGATAGGTTATTTTGTACACAATATCTCTAAATCAACTAAAATACTCTAATAAAATAAAGTATTATAATGCAACAAAATTATTTTACGGTCATATTAAGACTAGTTTGGATAGGTATTTCACTAATTCTTGCACAAAACTCTTTCTATATCACTTTAATTGATCAAACATTTATTTAATCTGTAAATGTTATAGGAAGTTCAAAATACAAGGTGTGTAAAAGAAACTTACTTATTTGAAAAAATCCTGAGGGGTGAGTTGGGTGGATAGAGGGATGATAGGTGGTGCTACTGGATGGGGAAGTCCAAAATTTTGTCTCTTCCTCTAGTCAGTTGCCATCATGCTCTGGTCTAGAGAACAGCGTGCTTTCGCCGTCAAGAGCTCCTTTTCTAAACGTCGCTTACTTGTTGCTACGCAACGTGCATTCCGCGCTCGCTTTGAAATTCCTCCTCAGAGATCCGTTCCTGGCCGAAATTTGAATCTGTTGTGAGTTAACTCATTTCGTGAGTGTTGCTAAACCCAGAAATGAACATCAACGGACCACTAGAACTCGAGGAAATGTCGAAAGAGTAAGGCGGTCAGTTTTGAGTTCGGCTCGCAAACACATAGTTTCTCTGGGAATTTTTGGAGCCGCGGTGGCCTGGTAGTAAGGCCTTGGCTTCGGAACCGGAGGGTTTCGGGTTCGCAACTCGATTCCACCGAAGAACCGTCGTGTGAGGGGGTCTCTTGCACGTTAAATCTGGCAAGCCAAACGTCCTCCCTCTGATGTGGTGTAAAAGGGGGGTGCAAGGTCAGGTGTCGCCCTCGTCATCTGATAGTGGTTCAAAATTACGAGGTCCGTCCCAAAATAGCCCTTATGTTGTTTTAAACGGGACGTTAATATAACTAAACTAAAGTGAGAATTTCTGACACCACTCTTCGACGGATTCTCCATCAAGACCTTCAATTTCCTCCCTATAAATTGGCTTTTGTGCAAGAATGAACTGAACGCGATTTTGTTGCCCTTCAAAATGCATGTTAAAGGCTTCTTGGCTTTTCGTTGACGAGGCTCACTTTGAAATCCCTGGTTTATGTTGATCGACCACGGACAGTAGCTCACCTCAAGAACAACATTCGCGACTCCATGGCCAACATACCGATTGATATGCTGCAAAGAGTGGACAAGAACTTCAAAAATCGACTGAATCAATGTATGTGCAATGGGGTTCGCCATTTAACTGATATCATTTTCAAAACTATATGAAAACAAAATTGGGATATTGTATTCTCAAATAAAAAGGAATTAAAATAGTAACTGATGTGCTTTTGTTTTTATTGACTTTTCAAATAAGTAAGTTTCTCTGGCGCACCCTATAACAACGAAATTAGACAATATGTATTTAAATCTCCCCCTTGACACCACTTAAACGTCATTTATTTAAAAAATGACTATCATAATACAAAAAAATTCAAATTTCAAGCGACACAAACATTGCATTTTTTCTATTTACATTTACCACCGCACCTTTGCTCACTTATTGCTCAGACCTTCAGAGACTAATACATGAACTGAAAATCCATCATTAATTCTTGGAGAAGTATGCGTAATTTAACGTTTTCAAAAAATTAAAACTAGCAGAAATCATTTCCTTAAAAATTGCTCGCTCTCTCTTTTTTATTTTAAAGGGGTTGTCTCGTTTTATATCATATAAAACTGTAAAACTTGACCACAAATGCTAATACTGCTTAGATTCTCATTTTTGGAGCTCTTGACATGAAAGTTGATTACCTTATCATATAATAAGAGAAAATCGATACTTGAGCACACATTAACATCATGCCATTCGTGAGCAATAGATACGAGAAAGCTTATTTGCTGACGACATTCTTTTTTTCGATTAATTTGACGTACAATTGATACCTGAGTACCAGAAAAAGAAATATATTTTGTCTCTGATGAATGATTCATATATAAACACAGCTATTAATTGGAGTAGAATATATAACCTGTTATTTTCTTCTATTATGTCGCTTATCCACCGTGGATTGAATACCAATTCAAACCAAGACAAGTGATCGACAGATAAGGGATGCCGTTGCTTCTGAGTGTAAGGTCCCCTGAGCATCCGAGATCAAAGTCCAACTTTACCTCATATGAAGATGACACTCCCACATTCGCTTGTACAACCCTTTTTACAGGAGCGTTGTTTCAAGCTCCTCACAAATAGAACAGAGGATAAAGAACACCCGTACCCCAACCAGGACTAGAATCCAGGACAATAAAATCATAGAGACGATGCGCTGCCCCTAGACCAGAACGTCGGCTTTATCTTTTCCCCTCTAATAACAGAATTTATGACTTTGTCTTCTATGTAAAGAAAAAAAATGAAATCGCTGTAAATTCAGAAGGAGAAAAAAAAAACCTTGGCATTAGTGAATGGATAAAATTTCTTCTTTTTAATATTAAGATGGCAAAAAAATCTTTGAAGTTGGTTTTTACTTGGCGAGATTAATACTAGAAGCCTTTGAAATGGAGATGTAACAGCGATAAATCACTGATAGAATAGACAATTTCGGATTACTTTAGAAATGATTTATTAACGTTGAGAACGTTCAGTGTTCACCTTTGAAGATATAAAATGCATTGCGAAATTAATATGAAGCAACATAAATCATATCAATGCATATTGAACCCACTTAAAACTCCAAATGATAAATACCCTCAAAATAGAATAAATATCAATATCATTAAATAAACAAATTATAGACTACAATTTTTACTAGTTTAAATATATCGGAAACTATATATAAAACAAAATTATGAGTTGCATTATTTTTAAATGTCAATAGCATTTTTGTGTTTCGTTCCATTTAAGAATTAGAAGAATGAATTAAAAGTCCAAAGTATTATTCTATTTTTAATTCTTTAAAAGTAAAAAAGTGTATTATTAGCTGCAAAAATGATAAGAGAGAAAGATAACATTAAAGATATCCAAATGTGCTCAAGACGCACTAAGGTTCACTTACTAAAATAGCACACTCTGAAATAAAAAGTACTTGTTTAATTGATATAACGTTATTTGTAATACAAATGATAAAATCTGAAAATGTTCTTGCACATTTTTTAAACTGAATCTTTTTAGATTGGTTGGCTTTTTTCGTAAGCCTTTGGAGACCAGCTGTTTTAAGAGGAATATTTTTCATATTTAATTTAAATTTAAGTTAAATCGCTTATACATAACATTCCATCAATAAAATATTTTAAACTTCTTATTGGAAAAAAAGTTAAAGGCTCTTTTATAAAAAAATTAATTTCATTTTCTCTGATCATTTTGTCATGAACTTTCTTTAAGAAGCCATGGCTCATTGTGTCATAGTATCATTGAAAAATTAATCTATTATATTTTTAAATTTCCTGATGTCTATTAAAAGAATTTAGTTCTTCTTTCAGTTTCTTCATCAAACTATACAAATGACAGATAAATTCTTTCAGACTTAGCACTCAACAAGAGAAGAAATCAAGTGATTTAATCTTTGATAAAACATTGAAAAAATGTTTGGATCAAACTTGAAACACTTGTAGCAAAAACGATATCGATTTTAGTTTTGTTTCAGCAATTTAATAAGCTGCTGGAAATTAAATTTCAAAATAATTCAGTTAATTTCATTTAGATTTACAAAAATATATTACAGCTAAACTGGTATTATTGTTGAATATTTTTTTTCGATTAGATGGTATAAAATTTCTTTTTGTTTTATAATATTTCCAGCAATTAGGGAGGGAAAAAAACAAAAAAAAATTCGTTTCATTTTGAACAGATGAAATTTAAAATAGAATCACTCCCAGGTACACATTTTCTAATACCAAAACATAATTGTAACCAAATTTTGTTACGGGTAAATGAGTTGATTTGCAAAATGCCAACAAATATAGACATAAATGCATTCTTTTTTTATTATCAGTGATAAAGTCTTAAGTTTTCTTATTAAAATAGTTCCTATATTTTTTTTAATTAAAAATAAAATCTGTGTATGATGCTTATTCAAAATCATCTATTTTGCTTTCAGATATTTGAATCCTTACAACATAGAAAACTGTTTCTCTACAATTTTTTGGCCTTGAAATCTAATGCAAGGCATTATATTCATATCAAAATTTTTTAATATTTATTATTTAAAAAATTTGCAATATTTATTATTTTAATTTTTTAAAATACTTCATCATATTCCTATAAATTAACCGAAGCTTTTAGTTAAGTTTTAGTTACATTAATGACCCATTTAAAACAACAGGAAGTTTATTTCGGGACGGACCTCGTAATATTGAACCGCTGTCAAACAACGAGGACGACACATGAGTTGGCACCCCCTTCTCCACACCACACTACAACAGTGGGAGGACGTTTAAAGAGCACCAGCCAAGTTTACACGACGGATTATCGGTGGTATCGGGTTCCGAACCTAAAATACTCCGGTTCCGAAACCAAGACCTTACCACCAGGCAACCACGGCCCCAAAAATAACTGAAACAATAATGTTTAAAAGGAAGACGCAGGAGCTAGTGGGTTGAAAAACCCCGTGCTCAAAAGAAAAGAAACAAATCGCTGAATAAGAAAAAAAGCATAACATCACTGTTTTATCATTTCATTAAAGAATTCACAATTCATTTTAAATAATTGCCACGAATATGTTGAAATTTTATGCTATAGATTAATGAATTTTTTGAAGAAATATTTTGTGTGATTTTAGTAAACAAAGGGAAAAAACATTTCGTTCTAAGTAAATTATTAGGGATTTTTTACTTAAGACCAGGAGAGGGGGTTCCAAAACTCTTGCATAATAATACAAATCCAAAACATACATAACAATATAAATCAGACTATTTAAAGAATTTAGCAAATATTTAAATTTTCTTTGTGACTTAAAAAGTTTTTTTTTTACTTTCCCTGTTTCTTAATAAAAGGCTGCAGTTTGTCCTGTTTTGTATTAATAAATATTTACACCAATTCCATAACTGTTTTATAGACTCTGCTATCTTATTAGGTCATTCCTTATTTGTTACTAAAATGTTCTTAGATTAATTAAATATGCATTTAAAAATAAATTTCACATTCTTATTTTATTCTTATATTGAGTTATAAAGTCTGTGAATGGATAATTTTGAATTTATATGTTAATTATGACTTATAAATTTAATATGAATTATTCGAAATAGATATTAAGGAGAACAAAATAGTTTCATAACTGAAACTTTAAAAACAATCTTTATCTATTTAAAAAAAGGAGTTACGATGCAAACTATTCGAATCAATGAGATACAAAAATATAATCTATGAATAGTCTGTAATTTTATATAATGGCATTTATTATGAATTTTCTTTCACCGCATCAAGTATAATTTCCTTCGTTCTTTTCTTTCATAAAATACATGAGATGTCAATTTTGGGATGTGGGAATTTTTTCAATTTTTTGCCATTGCAAAATTTCATAAATAATAAATATAACAAAATAATCATCATATTTCAAATATATTTAATACATTGGCTCTGTTTTCTTGCCAAACGCAATTTTAATGAGTATTTTGCAATTCTTATCAAAATTTAGCTTGAAACATTTCAATATTATTCTTTTAGCTTTTAGAAAAACATAAAATTGGTGTATACTCAATTTTAGGAGTCATTTCAGGCTCAATTTTAGAAACATTTTTCATATTTTACTGTACAATGAATTACTCAAACACATCATTAAACACCGTTGTTTTATAATTTTATAGCATTATCTAAGCTTTCAAATTTGCAATTCTTTATATATCTAATTTATTGCTTGTGACTCTTCTTCGTTCATTATGAACTTTAAATGTTTAAGTACCTATAAAACTGGACTTTTATGTATATGGAATCGGGTTTTAAAGGACATTTATTGGATAATTGAATCTAATTATTCCATGTAGTAGAATGCAGTAATAAACAATTCAAATGCTCAAAGTGTTTTTAAATATAAGTTATTTGCTAAAATGTTTTTATAATAATGATGATTTATGACAATGCTAAAATGATTATGATTTTTTAATAATTTGAAGTTTATTAGTACTTAAAAAATAATTAAATAACGATAGTAATGTTATTAAAAGCAATTTTTGAAAGAAAACATTTTTTTGTACTTTGAAATAACTCAATAGGTAATTATCAAGCCATGAGGTTGAATTCCCTCTGGCTTTTAAATTCTGTACTGTAAGTATTAACCATTGGTTAAGCTGACTATTAAATGCCTAATATTATACATGTCAAGGTCTGAAATTATAAAGTAATTTCGTCTATATACAATGTATTAACATTTAATTTTTATAATTAGATACTAAAAATATATTTATTATCGGCTAATTATTTTATTACCATAAAAGTGGAAAAAAATGCATTCCTAAAACATTCATTTTCATTCAGATAAAAATGGATTGTTCTTTTTAAAAATTATCTTGTACTATCCAAAACTGTCTGGCGTACTCTCTTATGAATGTAGTTATGTATTATTATCTTCATGCCAGTGAAGAAGAACAATTGTAAAAGAGACGAATAATGTTCGATCTTTAGCGGGTTTTTTTTTTTGCCATTATTCATGCTCATAATAAAAATGCTGTTAATACACTAGCATCTTAAACCTGGATGTGTATTTTGGGCATCTATTTCAAGATCGATTAAAGTCATAATTTGACTTAAAGCTTGTGGATGAAATTAAAGTACCAGATATCAAATTTCATCAATAAAATACAAATAAAGCAAATATAAATAAATTATATTTCATAAATAAAACATCAAATTTCTACAATTTTATTGTAAAAACCAAACACCATAAATTAAGTGCACTTTTAAATAATCGCTTTCGAAAAGAGCAAATGAACAGACCACCATGTATTCGACAAATTTGATTTAAAATTTAACAAGCATCTGAAATTTAAAATGCTAAATCTCTGTATCAAATAATATCCATCTAACATTTTGTATTTAGAGGTTATCGTATTCACTTATAATGAATAACCATACAGACATATTTCGTGTGAATAAATTCCGTTCAATGTTTGAATCTACAATTTTGCTGTAAAGATCAAACACCAAATATCAATATCAATATCAAGTTTCTTATAGATAATTTCAAAAAGGTGTTTTCTGATTGAGGGAAGTCTCGAACGTGGAGTTTTGCCAAAACTTCGAGGTAGAAGTTTTTGGTGATTACATTTTCTCTCAATATACAGAGTGGCTATAATAAAAGTTCCACTTTGAAATGGTTAAAAGGGAAACTAGTGGACCAAATGTTATCAAACGGTAACAGTTTAAAAAAGTTCAAGGGAATTTCTTTTTCAAGAAAAATAGTTCAAACATTCCCCCCCAAAGGGAAAACGGAGCTGTGTGCAATATTGTTAAACAAAATAGAGCAAGAAGACATCTGTTTAAAATGTGTTTAATAGTTTCTGAAAAGTATTACAAAGCTTGTTCAATGTGGTGCCCACCATTTTCTGAAAACAAGTTAAATCTCATTACTGCATTCGCAATAGTTGCAATAGTCTTAGCATATCAGGAAGAATGTTATGCACATGTCAATGAATAGCATCTTTCAGTTCCACCAAATTGTTTAGATTACCATCATAAACAATATTATTGAGATAACACACATTGAATAGGCTTTGTAACACGTTTCAGAAAAGATTAAACACATTCTAAAGCGATAGCCTATTTCGTTTAATAATATTATACACAACACCATTTCCCCCAATGGTGGTGTTTTTTGGAACCTTTTTGACAGAAAAGAAATTCTTATGTCCTCCCTTAAACTACCAACAAGTTCGATAGCATACAGTCCAGTAGTTTTCCTTTAATGCTCATTCCAAAGTGGAGCTTTTAACATAACTACTCTGAACTTTGTATGCAAAAAGTACTGAAAGTATGTCGACAGTACATAGTATTTATAGCTTTGGTTCTGGAAAATCCTTCAGAATTTTAAAAGGAAACTCAATTGCAGCTTTAAAATAATTTTGCATTTAACATTTATAAAAGTTTATATCTTAAAATATGAGAAAAAAAGACTTGTAATATTGGATGCCACAATCGAAATAAATGATTCCTACTTTTAATGAAATGTGATTATAAAGACGTAATTTCTTAAGTATTAATTCTTCTAAATTACTTGCGAATAGCTAGAAAGATGCGAAATGATGACTATTTGATTTTAAGAATACGTAAATAATATTCAAAGAATCTCTGAGATTTTCCTCGCCGATGAGAGGATTAATGGCAATCCAAATGAATCTGAAAGTAAACACAATTTATCTCTAATGAAAGCAATTGTTTTTTCACTGATTACAAAAAGGGAGCCGATTTTCTTCATTCTTTCAACAATGTGTTCAATAGTGTTTCATGCATTACTTTAAATGGGATAATTTATTACTTCGCTATTATTCCAAAACTTGCAAGATAAGTATGATTACCTAGACGTGTTTAGAAAACCATTATAAAATGATATATCTAATGGAAAAGATCTTATTATAAATCCTAAAATGAGATTCACCTGTAATTTTTAATTCAGTAGAAGATGTGCTTGTTCTCTGTTTTCTTTTTAGCAATATCTGAGGTTTGATTACAACGGATTAACTAGTGAAAGATTTTGAAGAAAATCTCATGCATAATGGCAAATTGCTTTGAAACAAAATAGATTATTATTTGTAATCTACTTTAGATGAAATATTTAGGAACCTTAAACGAAAATAATAAAGGTTCAATATCTGTAATTTTTATGCAAAGGGAATAAAGTGACACTTTTATAATGGAACTAGCAGTACCTACATGGCGTTGCCAGTGATATAGCATCCAAGAAGAAAAAACTTTAAATGCAAGTCTAGTATCAACCCGATATGACATGGGCATGTTACGCAACGTCAAAAAAACATAAAATATATTTAGAAATTATCAAAAATAGCTTCCAAGCCTTTTTTTATAGAATGATGCTTTCTGGCATTTAATGTGTTCCAACCAAGTTTGAATTTCCTTCTTTTCGGCATAATGAGATTTGAATCCCTGTTTGAAGTCAGATGTAAATAAAGAAATGTATCGCATATGCATGCCACAGCTCTTGGTATTTGTATATGCTCAGCTTGAGGTTTTCGCGCATAAGCGGAATGATTAAAATAGCAATTATAAAACTCCCCCTTTTTATTTTGATATGACTTGAAATGTACTAAAACCCTCCCCAATAATTTCTTTACAAAATGGTATAAATTTCTCCAATATCTGTTAATTACTTCTCAAGTTTTTGTGGTTAAAATAAACAGACGCTTTCAGGAGACTTCATTTTATATCATACATAAATACGTGAAAAAATATCGTGAAAGCCACTCTCGCTATTTAAAAGCTAGACTGTTTTTTTCATGTAAATGGATTAATCATAAAGTAGTAAAAATTCTTGGAAATGCCTCATTGTATTTTAAATCTGCTAATAATTTTAATCCTTTTAATATACTATTACATTTTTGAAATATTTTCCTTTGGTGGCATGGCATGGTTGCTGGAGCTCGCCAACCCTGTGGATAAAATAAAGGTGTGGGATCTGACTCCTCCCATCGATATCGGGACGTATTCCCCACGTTGAGGGTTGTACCGTGTCCGTTGATGACACTAAGGACTGAACCACTGTTTCCTCCAGTGTTACTGTAGTGGCAGTCTGGTCATTCAGTATTTATTTCAAAGTGCCTTCGAGCTAGACGGTGTGTCAATATTGGGACTTCCCTTTTGAGCGGATGTGAAATTTAATTATAAATCATAGAATTTCCTTTTAAGTTATACTGTAGATTTTAACTTTCTTTAAGATAATTTTTTAATAAAACTATTCTATTTAGATTTCTACAAGCGGTGAAAATTTACAATACACAATTGTTGTATTCCCGCATGCGGATACTTTTATTTAAAGTTTAATTGCATTTCCTCAAAATGTTAGAGTTTTTTGAATAAGTTTGGAATATATTATCACACAAAAAATAATTTTTAACTTAGTTTAAAATTGAAAAAAATTACCCATTCATTAAAATCACTTTTAATTATGAAATTAATTTAAAATTGTTTAAATACTATAAATTAATTACAAAACTTTGGAATAAGAGTTTAAGGAATAAGAAAAATAAGAAATAAGAGTTTTTCATGTGAATGTTTTATATAGCTTCTGCGTAAACTAGAAGAAATATTAAAAATTTCAGTTTATACTTCTGTTATTTTTAACTTACTTTTACTTTATTCCTAAATAATAGTTCATCATTGCATGATTACGTGTTGAATTGGCATAAGTTTTATAAATTCCTCATTTAAAAATTGTTATATACATACTGCAATACCTGATGCTATCAAAACAGATCAAGAAAACACAAGTAAAGGAAGCCTAAAACGTCGTCAAACCACTGTATTCGAAATAGAAATTAGAGTCTCATTTATTTATTTGCTTCAATAATGGATTTTTACATTAAAGGATTTATAAAGATTCTATTAATGAAATAAATTTTCCACAAAGATTGATTCTAATTAACCTATACATCCATTCAGAACCATACTGTTTAAAGGGAAATTCTATTTCATGGTCATGGGAAAAAATTATTAAAAATAAAAAAGTATTGAAAAAAAACGAATTATTAAAAATGTTTTGTGTTTTCCAAAATTTTAATAGTTGAGCTGTATTATATTAGAACAAACAATTATTTTTAAGTGGTTAAATATCTAAATCGTGGCTTGCAATTTATTTTTTAAGTAATTATCTCAGTTAAATAATCCGTCCTTAAAAGATACTCTATATGAAAATACAATTGCTACTTCTGCTATTCGTGAACAAAATTAGATTTTTATCTGATGGTTATCGTTAAATTTCCTTAAAAAATAATAATTTATGTAATCAATAACAATCTTAGTAGTTTTAAAATTATTATGAAAAGCAATCTTCCATTAATTAGTTTTTGATGGAAAAATTAGGATTATCTAAATGAGCTATGTAAAGAATGCACGAAAGGTTAAAATCAATTTTCTTCATTTAGCAATTATTTTGAAATTTGATGTTTATAATTCAACTTTTATTAGTTTTCAGAAAATATATAAACAATGTCTAACTGCACGTAAATAAAAAACAAAAACAAAATCAGAATGTCTTAATATTGTTTCGTTAAATCTATCGCGTTTTACTTCGGCAATAGACAATATTTGTTAGACAAGACAAGTTATTATATATTAGTTGATATACCTAGCTTTAAAAGCAATAAAAATACTTTCAGGCATTATATTTTCATTGTAAATACTAACGTGTATAAGTATAAAATATTATAATAGAATAAAGCCTAAACCTTTTTTCATTGAAATTAGAGTATCAATCAAACCTAACCATCTGCTAAAAATGCCTATAACTAATTTTTTCCAAGACATAATAGTATTTTTTTATATTAGTATTGAAAATTTTGCTCATTAGGTTGAAGTATAAGAAAAATACTTTTGCTTGAGTGAGTGAGTTAGATTTGTTTTTAAGCAATATAGTTAAACAGAAAAGATTTGTTAAAATGTCTTAAAATAAACGAGAAATGTTAAAAAAAATAATGGTAAAGTAGATCAAAATGTAAAAAGTGAAAAATTTGAGATATTTTTTTAATTAATTAAATATTTAATTCGTTTGCGTACTTTGGAACGACGGCATGTTTTATAAAATATGTATAGAAAAGTTGATTTAACTTGGGTCAGTTGTCAAAGAGATGTTAAACATTCATACCGTGACAGAGAAACATACATAGTAACAATCACATCTGTTTATTTTAAGAAATGAAAAAAAGAAAGTGCAGATTTAAAAAAATGGCTCACAACATCAAATCAAAGGAATAAAAATAAATAACACGAAAAAACACTTATCATTAGAAATACTACAACACCGCTTATAATTCTAGACACACACTAATATTGAAACCTAAGCGAGTAAATGCTAATAAATTTGCTTATCTAATTTGCTAGTCAATACTAAACTAATTTTCTTTTAATTTCTTCTTTAATTGAAGTCCGAAAGTTATTTTAGGGATCGAAAATTTAGGGATTGAAATATGCTTCCAGTTGGAGAACTGATTGAATGATGAAAAGAATTATGTTTTATTTTAATAAAAACTATTCGTATATTTCTGGAAAAATTGCTAAGTCTCAATTTTAAATACAATTCCTGGAATATTCTTCGTCATATTTAGTAAAATATTCTTGTCACATTTATATTAAAAATAGAACTGTACATAAATAAACATTTAAAAATAAACATTTTCGAGTCTTCCTACTCATATTAGATTCCAAAATAAAATTATCACGCCTTAATCATGCTTAAAACTCTAGATCATGTTTTATTAATCATTTATTAATAAAATGTTTTAGCTAATTTTATTATTAATTAAATAAATAAAAACTGTCAGACGGATTTGTAAGTTAAGAACAAGTTCTCATTTATCAAGCTTAACATTTGAAAAATCTTTAATTCCATCAGAATAATTGCTTTATTTATCCTGTTTTATTAACCATTGATTAATAAAACAATAATTTTTGCTAGTTTTACCAATCATTGTTTGAAACAACCATGAAAATCTTATATAAGGATAAATTCTTATTCACTACTGTTAAAACTCGGTAATTTTTTATTAATCATTCATTAATAACTCAATTTTTTGACTGTTATTTTTTTCGTGTTGCAAGTGCTATAAAAAATAAAAGAAAAAAAGGGAGAGAGGAAGATAATTAGATTTGACCGAAAACAAGCAGAGCAACCTTGGTCACATATTCAGCTTTATTGGAATAAATAATATCTATGGTCCAGTCTGTGACTATTTTGAAGAGGACTAAAATAATATAACAGCAGCTAAAAATCCATCAAAATGACTATCAAATTTGGCTATTATGTGAGTTAAGGACAAATTTGCATTCATTATGCAAATAACACTTCCTCGAATACTATTAAATTGGTTTACTTAATAATTAATGAAAGAGCCATTAAATTTATTGTTTATTAAAAATAAATTTAATCGTTATTAAATACAATGAGAATAAAAAGCAAGAAAGCTTTCTTTTAGTGTCCTTTGACAAGTATCGTTGTCTCTGATGTTATAGGCATTTTAAAGGATAATTTGCATGAAATAAGATTTTATCTCATAATATTAATTAGAGGTTTCAGTATTATTAAAGTCAATGACAACAGTAATTTGCATTATTTGTTATCATTAAATTGCACTTATACAACTATAATGTTTCATATTAGACAATAGTATAAACACAAAATAAAAACGATAGTATTTTGATGTGAATGCATTTACAATTTATATTATCATCCTGCAGATTGCAATCACTACAAAAGTTTTGCTTGTCATTTTCGGTAATTGAAACGGAAATGCAATTCGCTTTACAAAATGTAAAAAAGTTGAATATACTATATCTTTGATATCACAATATTTATGATTTTTTATCTTCTCATTTAACTAAAATTTTAGCGAACGATAAATTTTAACTCTTAATGATACATCAAAAATTGGCAAAATATTCTATATATTTATACCACAATCATCGCTGAAGGTTTTGTATTCTTTCATAAAATGAATTCTCAACAGTATAAGTCTTACATGGGCTAATATCGCCATGTTCGTAAAGTGGTTGGTGTTTTTAGCATGATTTCAAAATTTTTTAACTTTAAATTAAAACAATTTTGATATTTTTACATTTTGGCTCTATCCCAGTGTACGGTACGCTCTATTTTGGCGATTTTTTGGCGTATTTTTGGCGCCATTTCTTGGGCGATACTTATTTTTTCCTTGTCAACTTCACCCTTTCTCTCCCGTTAAAAGATGGTACTTGGCGTGTGCTTCGTGGAGTCGTGTTTCGCCAATAGTCGCCAAAAACAAGATGGCAGACAAGGAGCGTACCGTTCACTGGGAATTAACCTTGCATTTTAGTTCTTCTTGAATCCGTAAAAGGCATATTTTTCGATTCTATCTATATGTCTGCATGATGAACAGAAATGGAATGATTCCGATCGAAATATCTGCCTAATCATTTTCAAAACCAAATATTCTCTAGCACAATGAGAAATAAATAGATAGCATGTTTACAATAAGGTATATACCATTTCAAACCTATCTAACCTGATTTTACACTAGAATAAGCCGATCTCTGACGCTTTCAGGAATTTTGAAACACTCTGCATTTCACAACTAGCTGCATTCTAAAGAGGTCATTTCTCTTAACCAAATAAGCTTGAGCAGCTCCGTTCAAAAAGATTCTTCTGCATCCCTGCTCAAAATATAAGATGAGACAAATAATAAAAATTCGTTCTGAAAACAAAAACATTTATCTCTGTAAAGTTATAATGACCCAAATCATAACCTTTTTTTCCACTAATAGGTCCCATAATATTCAATTTATTTTTGGTTTTTTTTAATATCCACTCTCTTTTATTTATTATTATGTGATAAGATGATTTGTTTTCTCTTGAGGTTTTGAAGCGATTTGAAGACAAAAAATTGTTGAAGCTTCGAAATACGTAGCCAACAAACTGGATATTTTTCCTTTTGTTTTTAATTTGGGAGTCAGTTTTCCAAATATAGTTTTTCCATTATCTGTCGTCTGCTAGTGTAGTTTTGTTTTGGAGACGGCTTTCATAGCATAGTTTGTCCATTGTCCATTGCCCTAATGTAGATTTATTTTGAAGTGACGTTCACTATATAGCTTTTAAATTATCTATTGTCAGCTGTTGTATTTTTCCTTCGATATCATATTGTTATTGCATAACTCGAGTAACATTAAAAAAAAATAAACCAAACAATTTGAAATTTGTTTGTTTAATCTTTAAAGATTATTGACTCAAGGATAATTTCAACTAATTAATATCAGATTATTAGAAAATAATGCAGAAGGTGTCATGTTCGCCAGTTAAAGATACATTTTGATTTCTAAACTACACATTATCTGAATTCTTACAAATTGTCTTAATTAATTTAAGTCATTAACCAGCATATATATACAGAAAGTGAGAGAGAGATGGGTTAATGACTTAAATTAATAAAGACAAAAAATAGTAATGTCCTCACATTATAATTTGAAATTTACGATAGCAGATTTCATTTTTCATTTTATTATTTTAAAGATATTTTAGTTTATTTCCCCTTGCCATTGTTTAACTCGGAAAAATTGTTTTAAAATATTTTACATTTTGCCTCAACCAACTGTCTGTATTTTAGGCAGTAGTTTTTATTCATATTTATTATCAATGTCATGTAAATAGTTCACCTTTTTTCTGCTAAATATTTTGTGATGCATAGTTTTCAAGATTTTCTCTATCTTAATCCCATTTCTTTATATCAAGTTTAATGCTGCCCATAGATCCTGCAAATTCAAATTTTTGCTTGTATTTAACTGCATCCGATCAAGAAAGCCATGGGATATGATTCAGCTGTTAACTGTCATCTGAAGTGGCGATTTAGATAACTCTTTAGCAGTGAGGGCATGCGATTGACTTATCAGGAAATCCTTAAGTATGATTCAGCTTCATCCTTATGAATTTTGCCTTCTTATCGATTTCCTGCTAATAATTACAATGAAAATTAATTCCATATTCCTTACAAAATTAATTGTATTTTAATGAAATTTTCAGAAATATAATTGACACTATTTTTAAAAAAAATAATTAAACTCAAAATATCATAAAAATAGCTAACAAAAAAAGTTTGCGTACGCATAAATAAAAGCTGGTCAAAATTAATTAATCTGAGCAGTAAATTAAAGTAAGTAGATAGTTGAATAGCTTTTATATCCAAGGATCTTTGTCAATTGTTTGGACATAGACTGAACAGATCCAAAAAGAAATGCTATTCCAATTTGCGATATTCATTATTTTTAACTTTTATTTTGAAGCTATGTCATGAGGGTGAATCTTGCTTTCTAGTAACTCCCACAAATGCTCTATTAGGTTTAACTCGGTTAATTGTGGAGGAGAATGGAACTGCTTTTTGATATTGTATAATAGCCAGATTTATACATTGAGAGTAGTGTGTTTATAATCAACATCTTACTTAAACCAACAATCATCTTCAAAATTGGAATGCAGTGAGTGCAGTTTCAAAAACTTTTTAAGCTATATATGATTTAATGTTGAATTTATAATATATTATTACTATTTAATGTTGAAGCTACATTGCTTACGATATTGGCTATTACATCTTCCAAAACTGTTACGCCTACTTCACCAAGGTTAATTATAGGAATAAGATTTTGCTTCTCAAAAGTCATGTTTGTTATTTTCTCACCAGTTTGTTCTTTTTGATGTCAATTGTATAGACCTCACTTTCGAATGAGAAAAGATTTTTTTTAATTCCAAATTATAGCTTATCGGCATACATATTTGCAAAATACAAACGCTTTTGCTTATTGACAGATTATATGTGTTGCTTTATACATGACTATGATTTAGATTTTATAAAAATTGTGTGTATGGCGAAGAGTAGTTTTTTAAAAATATTCTCTAATCAAATTTGTAATTTAAGATGTGCAATAGTCCTAAGATTTTTGGTTTACGAACTTACAAATAGATCTATTTTCATAGGCTTCCAGCTTAAATAGATTTCCATTCAATGATTTTGAAATAAAGATTTCTATGAATTTTAATTATTGATAATTTTTTGTTTAGATGAATATGTTCTTTCAACAATCTTGGCAATTTCCCGTACATTTTTTACTTCATTCCTTAATTTTAATAATCTATTTTCAGAAATTATGTCTTTTTCTTTTGAAATCTATTTAATTCAATTTCTTTTGAAATCTACACAGTTTAATTCAATTTATCTGTCAAATTCCCCAAAAACGGAATAATTTGAGATTATCTACTTGCTTTAAATAAATACGTGCAAGAAAAATGATGTTCAACTCACGAATATCATTTTATCATGATTCTATTTGGGGATAATTATTCTTGTAATTCCTAAGCTTAATTACTCTCCCAATGAAACGTATGTTATATTATAATGTAAAGTATAAGTAATACAATAAATACATTTTAAATTAATAGTAATATTCTCATTTGCTTTTCTAAATTCTTGAATAATTACATTGCATTTGTATTGTAAACCTTTTTTAGGAAGTGTATTTCCAAACTCGATTTTTAACACCATCCCATTGTCTATGACAATTCAGACTATAGAAACAATATCTCTTGCAATAAAGCAGTTTTTCAATGTATTTACAGAACTAAAATCATCGGATATTTACAAAAAAAAAAAAATGCACAGAAATGAATTGTTGCAAAGAGCCCAACTACTGACGACATCATCACATTGTTTTGACATTAATTTCATCACTATTTATAAATAAGTATTTTTCGACACTCTTTGCTCAACAGGGAATCGACTTTTATAACCAAAACCCGGTCCCTTTTTCTTTTCACTATTATAGGTCAAACGGACGCTTTTGCTGAATTGTAGACCAAACCAAGTGGCAGCGCCACAGGCCACCGGGAATATAGGTCGCAGATATATTTCTGGCAAGTTTTCTTAGTAGAGGAAACTCACATACCTTGACGGATTCCCTCGGGGTCTTTTCCATGAGGAAGTTGGGTTAGAAACGTACGAAAAAGAAAGTAAAATCGATCAAAGATGAACGCCACTGACCTTAATTGGGGAACCGTTAAACGTCTTCCCTCATGCGGAAAGCGTAGTACTCCGTTTTACACTTTGATAGTAAAATGAATGAATATGGAACGTTCTTACGCCGTTTCCTGGTAGTAGGAATGGGGGAGTTTGCATAATTTTTGCGTTTTCTAATACTTAATATAGTTTTAAGATTAAGGGATAATAATATTAAGAAATATTTTGGCACATACATACAGAGAACGATAATCTTATCAAACTGATTACCTAACTTGAATTGTTCAATAGATCCTTTTTATTCACTAACTTGAATTGATCAATAGATCCTTTTTATTAACTAACTTGAATTGATGAATAAATTCCTTTTTATTAAACTTGAATTTAATAATGTCAATATTTATTAGTTAAATTGAATTGATTAGTGGATCTATTTTTGTTTCGTCGCATATTTTAATCGAGATCGTGTATTGCTTAATAATCGTGATAACGATTATAAAGTATTATAATCTTCAAAAGAATTCGAACATAAGATTTTGACAAATCTTGATGTTTCAAATATTCCTGAGGCTTAACAACACATTTTTGTAATATCTGTCTGTCTGATAATACGAAAGCACTTTGAGTTAGAAGATGAGATTAGACACGTGGTTTTTAGTCAAAATTGTCAGAGTTTTAAACATTTTTGAAAGGAAATACACCTAGATAAGATTTGTCATTTGCCTACTTCACAAGAAAACTAGAACTACAAAAAACAAACTGTTAGATATACAACATTTGGGGCAAAGTTTTTGAATTTATTCTATTCATCTTTCTAAAATTTAAAAATAAATCTATCAAACAGTTAATTGTCTGTCTGCCTGTGAATTCTCATGTTTGTAAACAAGATGTCTCCAAAATTCAACGATTTAAGTAAAGAAAAGTGCTATATGATATTGTTATTAACTCTGTATCATTGTATCAAATTTTGATTTTAATCAGTCACCAGAAAGACACCCGAATTGCATATTCGTTAAAAAACACATTTCCTTCATTACTTTAAAAAACACAATACATTGATCAGAGGAATTATGAAAATAGAAATCTGACCACTTCTAGCTTTCGCTAACTCTAATATTTTCATGTTAGATGAAGGGATAACATCGTCATTCGGGAATATGTGAGAAAAAGTCGAAAAAACTACTGCTGATTAATGATGTGCTCAAAATCACGGCAGTTACGAGGTATTTATTACTATTATTATGTAGTGCAATTTGAATAACTATCAATCCTTCTACATCTTGATGCTCTTGAAATGCGGATTCTAGGTAAAGGACTGCATTTAGAAATTTCTACCACAGTTTCTATCACAAATGTACGGATTATATATTTGTGATAGAAACTGTGGTACATCTATGACAATAATTGTTATGACTCCACAGTTTTCATTTAACATGATGGAAAACTGCAATATCACTTTAATAATAGAATATTGCATAGATATTAAACTTTCTGGTCTAGTGATGATATGACATGATATAAACGATCGTTTATCATTCTTTCTTGAAGCACCCTGTTAAAAAGCATTGTTTCTTTATATTCTGCTTTAAATTGGCAATAAAATGTGACATAAAGTATGAGAATATTTCTCAGAAGTTTATTGACTTTGAGTTTAAATGTTAAAAAAATGAAGAAAATTTGTCATTAAACAACAAAATGTCTTTTAGATAAAAAGCCAAAAGGTTTTAGCCTGATTCTTCAGACGATAAAAAAATTGCGCTTTCCCATTTGCCATAATTTAGTAGAAGGAGGAAAAACGCATTATCAAAAATATTAGATTTAAATACTTTTTATGGCCTTTGTACCTTAACCTTTTCTAGATGTCCATCTATAAATTTTTAATAAGACACTTTAATTTCTCGTAAACCCTTAGTAAAACAAAATACTAATAATTAATAAAACTAGCATTAAGATAATCGATTAAAAATATTTTATCCTATGAATAATTAAATGATTAAGTTATGAAAAAATGGCGAAAAGTCGGTCCCAATTTAAATAATTTTTTTTCTTCATTGCGTCTTAGCATAAGATAAAGAAAATGTTGAGGTTCATTGAAAAAAAATACAATACTTACAATTTTTTAATGAAAGACAGTTACACAAGTTCAAAAACATATATAGAAAATAATTTTAAATCTCGATTACTCAATTAGTTTAAATGTAAATAAATTTAACGAACTTTTGAATTTTCAATTACGCAAAAACTGGAATTATCAAGTTATCGTATATAATTTGTCAATTAATGTGGGAAAATGGGTCCTGTAATTCTAAAAAGAAATTTAAATCATTATGTGTTTTCAGCATGATTCAAATAAATATTCAAAATTTCCGATGAGATATAGTTATTTTTTAAAAAATCCGACCTGTAAATGTTTAATGGAAAAGGGTGTAATGGGAAGACAGATTTGTTCACTTATCGCCATGAACTGGATTTAATGCGCATTCAACCATATCGCTATTTTTTTTTCTATTATTACATAATGTGATTAACTATCATGTACATACTTTTGATTTGTAGTTCACACCAAATTGGAATAAAAAAATAAGCAAGGATTAAATAAAGCTTTCGTCATGCATAAGAACCGATTTAATGAAAGAGCAATACGTAAAATATCATTTTATTATTTTAAGTGCAATAATTTCTGTTTTTAGAAGTCTGAAAGAGCTAAAAGTTGTAGTATTGATGAATAGAGACAGCTATATTTTACAAGATTTTTGTGTTGATTACGAATTGTTTTATAATTTTTTTTTTGATAGACTATATTGATATAACGAAATAATTATATTTCATTTAGATAAATTTATCTATCTTTATTGATTAAGAAAATGAGAGTTTTATTTAAACTTAAATAAATTATTATTCATGCATAAAATTTGTATTTCTAAAAAGGCAATTTTAAACTTAAAAAAAAAAGATCTTTTATTTTGAACCTATGGAAAAAATACTAGTAAAAGTAGTCGAAATTTTATCGTTTTTAAAAAGTTTATTTACTAAATTCCAGAGCATTTCTGAAAAAAATCGGTTCTATTTGATTTAAAAAGTGAAAACTATTGTTTTGTTGACCTTTTTCGGAAGTTTAACAAATTCTATAAGAAAATATACCGAGAATATACATTTGGGCATTCTCACCGCGACAGTCGATGATGAGAAATTTCTTTATAAGATGGTAAACGTTTCTTTTATTCTGTGAGACCATCCTTATATTGCAGCTGCATTGAGGACCTTTTGATCTCTCCTTTCAGAGAACTTGTCTGGTTACTCTGTTGTGTCGGGAAAAGACAATCAGCGAAGAAATTCCTTTATAAGGTTATAAAAGATGTCAAAACTTGTAAAAATTCAGTTAAGTGCTATAGTGTCTTGTAAAAACTTGTAAAAATTAAGAAACAACAATCAGGACTTGTAATTCAGGCATAGCAAACAAATGAGCCAATAGAAAATAGAAAACTCGACGTAAAAGTGGGAACCATTTTTACGATTTCCCCTGTTTTAACTGATATTTGCCCCTATTTTGATTACGGTCTGAGAAGGCTGTAGAGATGAAGTGATAGAAATATCGGAGAAACAAATAGTCAAGGACCAACCCCAAGGTTTAACACCTTTCTGGTAAAGGATTTATCATTTCTCGTGGAGCGAACATCTAAAGTGATTCTATGACCGAGTGAATATGTGATTTGTCGGAGTAAAAGCAAACCAATGTGCCAAATCTTGTGCAATAATCAACTCCTGTCCTGATCCCCATTGGGATCTGAGAGTAGGGACCAGTTTTCTCTTGTCGGAGCGACCCATTGGCATGATTGATGAGGATTTAGCATGACTAATCCCTTTTATTAGTCATGCCAAGCCTTCTTACCTAGATATTTCATCTAAGGAGTATTCACAACTTATCCGATACTACTTTGTGAATGGAAAAAGGCCTAAGTTGTTTTAATTCCTATAAAAGATACTAAGGTGAAAATCGGTAGCTATACTCCGAAGAAAATGGACAATCGCTCAAATGGCGGAAAAGGATCACGATTTCTGCTCTTTGCCACTCTTCAGACTCTTGATGACGTTCAAGTGACTCGTCATGTCAGAATCAATGACAATGACCAACAACAATGGGAAAATATTCACATTTATAAAGGACTTACTATCTTTATTAGGTTTCTATTTTGTTTCCAGTGATAAGTAAATCTTTATTTCCCAGAATTTTTTTAATTTTAGAAATTTACATTGAATTATCAATAAAAAAAGATACGATATTTCTGACCCATCGATTGGGAATTAAAAAAAATTTCTTTGTGCTTGTAAATAACTTTGTACTTGTCGATATATCAAGTAAATGTGTGAACTTAACTGAGTTTTATTAAAACCGCTTTTCCAAGCAGATTCTTCAAGGAAATAAAAAGCAAATAAAGAAGTTTTATTTATGTATTAGTTTATTTGATAAATGAATGATAACCTTTGTAAGATTTAACATTGTCCTTGGTTATTGTTTCTGCATTCATAAAATCTTGTTGAATATTTCACCTTATTTATCCTTTGACTTGCTTTGATGTATTAATTATTATCATATGAGCATAAATTCTAAAATCTATTTATTAAAAAAACGCAATATTTAAATTTTTTGTGCTGCATGATATGATTTTTTTTTGTTTAGATGTTTGATAGCTTTAATTAACTGTTAATCTGTTCACTTTTGTACAGTTATTAATTACTCAATTAAGTTGTTAATCCATCGCAAAGATTTGATTATCAACTGTAAAAGAAGTCTAATATTAATAAGGGTCTTTGAGGTTTGAAATTGAAAATAAAACTTTACTTTCACCAGTATTCCTAAGTACATTATGTATTAGACCTTCCATATGCCTATATAAAAAATGTCCAAATAGAATCTATATGGATGCGGTAGACTATCAGGGTGATTTCAGTGTTTTAATGATCGTGAGTGTCACGGTCAAATGAATTACTATCTCACCCATTAGTATTTGCATAACATTTTATAAAACAATTCTTGTATCTGTTGGCCCTTTATGGGGTTCTCCAACATCCATGAACAAGAATTTCATCAGAACTATATTTCCCAGCAAAATAAAGCTGTGACTATAAATATGATCTTAATCGGAAACAAAAGTCCACTCTATTCCACCAGATTAAGCTTTGGGAAAGACTGACACGAGCAACAATTTCTCGTATACTGACATATTCATGATCTCTTGAAAGACGAAGCCTCATTTTTGCCAATTCAGAATTCCATGTCATCCATATCAGATTCATAACATGTCAATAGCACCCATTTCATGAAATCATTGATACAATTGGACAAATGCAAAGGACTTGTTTTACACTCTAAGGGTATTGCTCCCAAAGAAGTTCACTGATTTTCACCAAACTATACTATACACCAAGACTGGTTTCTCACCTACTGCATCATTCCTCAACTACTCAGTTGTCCTAAAAATAGAATAAAAGTTTTTTTCTTTAACTATTTCAATTAGACCTATTCTTCTAATTACTAAGTTTCATTAAATAAGATAGATAATTGTACAAAACACTTTAGCTTCTATGAAAGTTGATAATAAAAATATAAAGTGATGAAATTTTTATATACCTTTCACCATGTAAAAGTGACAATTAGAAAAAAGTTTTTCTTACATCAGTCTCTGCATATATAAACGCCATGTTCCTGACAAAATTTTCAGAAATACGTTTATTTATATCAATTTCCGACAGAAATATTTATTGCATTCATATTTCGATATAGACATTTATTATATCGAATTTTGAGAAACTGAGCATTTCAATATTTCATATAATTAGTGAAATACAGAAAAGGGAAAGAATATTTTATGCTTGAGATTATCTATGCAATTTTAAACATTCTAAAGGCATAACAAGGAATGTTTTGTAATGTTGACGATTTCTGCTGAGTATAATCGTAATACTGATCTAGTAGAAGAATTCAAAAGTAGTTTTACGATTTTCCAGCGTCTTTTCAGAAAATATATTTACAGAATGATTTAGCAATCGTAAAAAACAAGATTCTTAATTCACTGGGGAGGATGTAGCTTAATGTAAGTGATGTAGAAAGTGACATTTTTATTTATTTATTTTTCGTGTTATCTTCGTGCTAGTATGCAACCATTTAGTTCAGAATTCTGGCATGTATTTACCGTTTAGAGTCTCCTTGTACAGTGCTCAAGAGATCAAGATTAACGTCAACCGTTTTACAACCAGTTTCCACTGAAAGTGGAATCAAATCTTAAGTTCTTCAGCGATATAACTTGGATAGAAGAACGTTGGTTTACTCGATATGGAATTATCAACTGTCATAGTGAACACTTTTAAAATGAAGAAGAAGAAAAATTATTCCTCATGTAAGAAATTCATCAATATAATTTTTTTAATATGTGGTATGGCTTTTTTAAAAACTCATTGGCTCGTCCTATTTTGTACAACAGTGTGCTAAATGAACAGATATAATTAATAGCCTTTAATGTGATTATCTTCCTAACCTTTGACAATAACTTTGCAGATATGGTAATAGTTAGTGATATTTCTCATCGTACATCAGCTGTAAGATGATTGTTGAAAGCTGATTTTTCTTACAGGCAAATTAGTTTACAAGGGCATGTTGAATTTCTTCTTTTATAATTATTGATTGGCTACCCGTTTTAGTCTGACTATAACACTTCTGCCGTAGACATATTAGATCTCTGTTGGTGAATTTAAGAAGCCTGTACTGATGTCACAAGTGATAAACTGGGCCATTTGTTACCAGATACTTTTAGAAGGAATTAGCTTTGTGCAGATGAAGGCATCATTATGCAAATGCACCATGAATCAAGTCTCATAAGAACTCTTTGTGACTGTGAAAAAATTAAACTATGTCTACTGAAAGTGTGTAAGAAAAACATTTTATTGGCATTTTCAGCTGTGAGGATCGTATAAAATTCGTGAATTATTATTAACGACTTCAACAGAAATTAATATGTTTTTACACAATTGGTTACCTTATATGATGGAACTTTGCAGTTGAATCTGCAATTGCTGCAGTTAGGGAAATAAGCGCAGGTTTCAACTTTTTTTGGAACTTGTCTACTATACTATTTGCTAAAAATGTTAGATATATATCTGCTCTGCTAGACATATATTTGTGAACCTTCTAATCTTTTATATCAGCTGGTAGTGTCGAAAGATGGTTTTTCCACCGTTGATATTTTAAAGTCTGCCTTATAATAGTTTCATAGTAATGCAATATTTTGTGTTTTTTATAAAATTCCGATTCGTAATTGAGTAAATTATTCTTCTCAGAATATCACATACACAGTAGTGAATTAGATTTGACTTATATATATTGACAATCCTTTTTTACCATTGTGGCATATTAAAAAAATCCCTTTATTTTGCTCTAATTAGTTCTTTAATATATTTTTTGAAAAATTTATTAATTATCAATCATAAAATGTGTTTTTTTGAAAATTTGGCCTCTACATAACAAAAAGTTCATTTATCAATCAAATCAAACTATTCTATTAATAATCAATTAAATTTTATAATCAAATTAACTTATTATTTTTAATGGACTAATTTTTCTATATCGTGTAATTGTCTCATTTCTGTTATTCTGCATTGTAATTTGCTCAAAATGAGTGTAATTACCTAAATATAAGCAGCAAACAAGCATAAATACGAAGTATTAACAATTTTTCGTCATTTAGATTGTTTTTTTAATTTCAACTTCCTACAAACATTGTACCATAATTGTAATTAAAAATTAGCAGTTTATAACCTAATTTTATAATATACACTTTGATATAGGACATAAATTATGTACTTAAAAAGGAAAATGTTCAGGCAATTCGAATGGAAAATTTAAAAATAAATATTAGTCCGACTGAAAAAATGTTAAATTCCCTTATTCAAAAGAAAAGGCAAAGTTACTTCATGAAAACACATTATTTAAAAAACTTTTCAGGTAATTTTTCATATTTTAAAACCAAGACACGTATAATTCTAACGGAGTACGACTTTTATTTGAATAATAGGCTTGAAATATTTTATCCTGCAAGTTCGACACAAAGTCGTAAAATATGTTGGATTAGTTGATGTTAGTCACAAAACTTTGTAAACATGTTTACTTACTTTATTCACTTGAGTGGTTTTAGAAAAAACAAACCTTTTATCTAATTACTTTTCTTACATCGGAAATTAAGTGAAAACGGTAAATGTTAAACTCTCAAATAAGTCAAACATCATTTGTGCAAACTAATTATGCAAGATAAGTGTCAGTTGTGTCTGATTTATCATTATAAGAATAGAAGAATACAGGAAGAAAAATGTTATAAAATTAAGTTTTCTTTTAAATTAAAATGTGCTATTTTAATAATATCAATTAAATAAAAAGAAAACGCTTTTAGTTGATTTCTTCATCAAATTATTATTCCTTGGACAGATGACTCAGCAAACAGTTCAATTAACAAGAACAATATATAAGATAAAGGAAACAAAAATTTACTATAAAAGCTTCCTTCATAATGAACAAATTCTATTTTAAGAACTCTGAAAAAACGTTTTCCACATATCAACAAACAAATAACAAGTAAAAGTAAATATAACACAATTTCGTCTTTCCTTTGTTTTGTAACCATATTTTTTAAACTCCGCGTAAAGCTTAAATTACAATGAGCATTTAAGTGAAGATTGCTGATTTTGAACCATTTTCTTAATATGCAAACACTAAGAAATAATTTCTATTAATAAAAAAACAAGGTATGAAACAAACAAGGTAAAAATTCAATGCAATACAAATTTAAGAAAAACGTATTATACATAATTACAACTACATCATTGGCCTAATTAAGAAAAAAAGAATATTAAGTTTACACCATCGGTGTAAAAAAGAAAGTGGTGCTCAAATTAAACAATCGAATTCCTAAAACTCAATTAAAAGAAAAAACACTTATGTATTTTTTTGATTCAATCAATCTCACCATCATTCCATTTTGAACCGAAATACTTCATAAGAAGTATCAATTCTTCTTTTTATTTTGTTTTTTTTTTTTTCTTCACTTGTGATAGAAAATCCATATCCTTGGATTTTATTCTATTTTGGAAAAGAAATTTTGAAGTCTTTAATGTCTATTTATTGATTTTGGTCTTTTTTTTATTTTAGTTTCTTAATTATGAGGGCAATTAGAGATTATAAATAACTAGCTGGTGCCTGGCGCGTTGCTACCGCAGAAGAAATTATCTTAGAAATATCGTTTGGGATTTGAAATAGTTATCTTGTTTAATTAGGAATGATAAGAAGAATGAGATTTATTTTCTTGTCGGCAATGAATACATTCATTGAAATTAAAGGATATATAAAGGAGAAGCATAAATAGTATTTATTTTATTTTAATTATTCTATTCTACAAACAAATATTCATTTTTAAATGTTAGGTTTGTGTATTCTTTTTGAATTGTAAAGCTTGGTGTGCTTTCAGATTGGTAAAGAAAGAAACGATTCATTGTATATCGTGATTCGTTTAATAATCGTTCAGAATTCTTAAGTTTAATACTAGAAAATGTGATTAAAAGGTATTCTTGTAAAATTCATTAAACATAGAAAATATATTTATACCATAAAATCTTCAATATAGTAGAAAAGATAATTTTTTGAAAACTTAGATGGTGCAAAATTATTTGTGGTTTCGGAAGTTACTGCAAAAAACGCTAAAAGTTTATTAAAAGTTTAGTTAAAATTTCAAACCTGTAGGATCGGTTCCCCTAAAACTCTCCCTTCATTTTTATTTATATAGATTACCTAATTCTACTATGCCTATAACCATCCCGTAGCTGCAAGTAATAAGTAGTCGAGATTTTATCTGAATCGGATGAGCTATACGGCAGCGACTAAGAGACATGCAGGCAAACATTCATTTTTCTTTATATAGATGTTAGGTTCTCGACAATTATCCATTATTTTATAATTATCCAGTTTGATCCATTATTTTTGCTCCTGATTCACTCTATAAAAATAATTCATTTTTAAATAAGATAGTTTTTTTAAATTTTATATTTAAAATATTTTAATAAAATATTTATATTGAATCGCAATTAAGAAAAATTCTTATTTAAAGATTTACTGTTGTTGTATTACAACTATAAAGAATTTATTTACATATTACTATCATTTTCATTTACTTCTTGCATTATTTAATTTAAGGGCTATTAATTCTGATATTTAATTATTGATATCTAAACTCAAACGCTTGTTTTTTAACAACAACTACATAACGCTCTCTCTTAAAAATAATTTCGAACACCACATTTACATTGAGATAAACACAAAGAAAGAAAATGCACCGAATGTTCCGTTTTCGCTGGGGTTGTAATATAATTTTCCTAATGAGAAATCATTTAATAGAATTGAAGTTGTTACTGGTATAATCTATGCACCAATAAAGATTCACATCCTACCTTCTCATTAATAAACGAATGATACAATTCAAAATAATCAGAGAAGCCTTTTTAAAGCTATAAAACATTAAACTAGAATTTGATTTACAATAAAACAGTAAATTACCATTACGATTTGAATATAAAAAATATATAATGTTTCAGCAGTTACATAACTCTTATCTTCTTTTTTGGGTACTAGGTGGCGAAGCCTGATAAGGCTATCCCATATACCCTCCAATAATGCATTTCACATTGCAAGTGTAATTAGAATGAGATGTGATTCTATACTGTTAAGCTGCGCGCGTGAATGTCTTGTCTTTGTGCTTGTTCAGTGTGTGAATGCGATTATTAAAGAAATGTTCCTGAAAATATAAGTCCTGCTATTTCCTGTACAGATCATAGAAGTTTACATCCCACCACAATATTTTATTTAAATTATTAATAATAAAACAGCTGATTCTGAGGAAAGTGCTGCTAAAGTTAACTAGTTTAAGATTATTATTAAATGTAGATTAGCGTTAAAACTAATTCATAGTAATAATATTTAAGAAAGATTACGGTTATTGTCATAAAATTGTTTTTGGCAATTCAGTATTTTAAACCTGAATATTTTATTTTTATTGGTTCCAAAATTATTATTTAATTATTAATTATTTTTTAATATAGGATAATTTTTATTTAAATACATAGTATTATCTGCTAAATTATTGGTATTAATCTTGTTGTATTTGTAAACACCGATCAGTGAATTACTTTGAGATTAATTTGCCACATTTTTTACTTTCTCGCGTTCGTTATCTAAAGAAAGTATAGCAAACGGCAGTAATTCGAACTCGATATTTTGACGAATCTCCACGCTGTAGAAACCCTTGACTTCGAAAGATACATTTTTGGAAAATGGTCCTATGGATGCTAATCTGTCTGTTACAAGCATAACTTAAAAACACCTTGAAATAGATGACTGAAATTTCGTTACTATCTTTAAGCCAGATTTATTGTTTTATATTAAATTTTTATTAAACTCTTTTCAGATGAAGGTTGGTTGCCCGTCTGATCGAATGTAAGTCAAAATGATAGCTGCAAAAAATAAAGATAAATATATAAGACTTGGTGCACAGATTTAACATCAGTTATGTAGACGTCTATAAGATTTTGAGTTAAATCCAACAAGGGATTAATCATCTATCTGTCTATACTTTTAGAAATCTGTATTGGAGATAACTCAAAGACTCAATGACTTAAATATATCAAATTATATTATTGAATATTTATCAAATTAGATATGGGATTTTTTGACTATTAGAGTAGTTTTGTGTTCAATATTTGTTTCAATAGATTGGGAAATACATGTCTAAAACACAAATTCTATTTTAGGATATTAACTGCATACTAAGGATTAATTACATATAAATCGTAAAGGATCATACAGATTCAGCAGAACCGCTAAATATACGCCAAAAGTTAATATTTCGTAATTTTTTTGCGCCAATGCCGTGTAAGGCGTACCCTGGAATTACAAGTTTATTAAAGAATGTGCTAAAAAGTTTTGAGGCTTTAAATAAAATTATGTGATTGTAAAGATATATTAATATAATTAAAAATCAGTTAGCCATAATCTTTCCATTTAATAAAAAGAGAGTCTTAATAGAACTTTGTAAATAATAGTGCTAATGGGTATTGACAATTTTGTCATAATTTTATACGCACGAAGCCTTTTTCTCAATTATAACTACTGAGTGCATATTCATGTAATTATTAACTTTGATGAAACAATTCAAATCCAAATATTCTAAAAGAGTGTTTTTTCAAATATTTCAATTTTAAACTCGATAAATCATGTGAGCATTGAAATTTGATCATTTCTGTTTCATTTAAAACAAGTGCTTAAAATGGTAATTTCTCCCATTCTTCGAACAATTATATATCACAACAGATAAAAATTATGCTGCCATCCAAAATTATGCTGTTATCAAACACATAAGATAAAACAAACAAATAAATGAAAGCACTTATTATTATTTATTTATCTTATCTGTAAAGTTCTTACTTATTTTACAAGGATAATAAAAATTGTTTCACTAAATTTTAATAAAATGTGTTGTAGCAACAGTGAAAAATTATGAGATACCGATGAATGAACAACTCATCAACACACGCATATAATATTAAGTAAATATTATTCCTTCTTTTAATCGCTTAAAGATTATTCTTTCACATTCTAATCTCGATTTCCCTTATAAGAATCCTATATTGATAAATAAACAACAAGCTAACAATTAAATTATTTAGAGTATGATCCAGAATCTACTGCGCATTTTATTGAATGCTTAGGATTATTAAATTCTGGATAGGTATAATAATTCTGGATAATTATCTAAGTACCATCTCAATGGTAACATTATCCAAGTACCATTTCATTGGTAACATATCCAAGTACCATTTTAATGGTAACCTTGAGTCAATCTGACTTTTACTCAAGATTAATTCATTTAAAAGAGTTGGCATGGTTAATATTTCTTCGTCCTTTTATCTGAGAGAAAGATAACTTTCTGCATAATAATGTAATACAATTTTGCTTAAAATATAAGTAGTAAAATATATAGCCAAAATCGTAAAAATATCAAAGATCTAAAGATGATAAAATGAAAACAAGAAATGATACTTGAATATGGTAATGGTTATTTGGTAATGGCTACCAAATTGATACCTTCTATGCAATGATGAATAGAATCATGCAGTTAGATGTATGAGGTCCCACTTTCTGTGTCTGAAGACAATTTAATGCATACTATTTTAAAAATCACTGGTTAAATTGGAGACGGCATATGGTACACGGATTATTCTTAATTCCTGCTGTCTTAAGGTCTCTTAATAGCATAGTTAAAAGAATGGGTTTTTCTACTTTCCAGAAAAGCAGAATTTAATTCTAGTAAAAGAAGTAGACAAAGTAACTCAATGATAACGATCAAGAATTGTAGTTGATATGTTTTAGAAGCCGTCTTATATGAAACATTAAATTAAATTCTTGCAAAGAAAAAGGCATTATGTTGCCTTATTTGTCTGTAGTTCCTAAAATTTCTACATAATGATCCACTTATTAAAAATCAAGCTTAAATCAACCACTTCCAACTTCAGTGCATTAAATCTAAGCAGATACATAAAAAATATCATCTTTCCAAAAAGAAATATATTATCTTGACGTATTAAAAAGAAACTTATGTGAATAATAAGCCATTTTTATTAAATATAACTTTACAAAACTATTTATAAAATAAGGCTTTTTGAAGAATTTAAAATCATGTCCTATTTTTGAAAACAATGGAAATCTACTGTAATTCAAAACCTAATTACGACCCCTTAGTTTGAGAATCTGATCTTTGCTATAAGCTAGAAGAAACACAAATAATTGTTTCAGCAAAACAAAATTTGGAATTATACTTTTGTAGGGTAAAAAAAGTATTATCTGCTGATACTTTGGCGCCAGTCATAGATGTATCTCAGATAAAGATGTGCGCTTGAATTACGTGGAAAAAAATATTTCTTTTTACTCGGTAGACGTTTATTCCATGTTGCAACTCGACACGAATATCGCTTTGATCGGTTAGAATGCTTAACTACACTGTAATGGAAAGTTAATATTGTAAACCGGTAGGCAAAATTCCTGCTTTATTTAGCCATATTCTAACCGTGCGATGAAATTACATGTCTTCCGTTTTACATTTGTTACATTCAGATTAAAAATAGGTTTTATACTGAATAATGTGATATGTTGTGGTAATATCATTTGAAATGAAATTTCTGTGATCACTTAACATAAATTTAATTAAAAACAATTATTATTACTATTATATTTCTCATACGAATTAAGCATCTTTTTGCTATTCCTATTTTTGAATTTATTTCTCAAATTCTATAGTACTAAGAATTTTATTCAAAATATTTTTTTTCATTTTATGAATGTTATGGAGCTATGCTGTTACTTTTTAAATAGAATGTAGTAGTTCCGAAAAAGGCATTAAATGTCATTATAGTCTAAATAACATTACAGCATAATGTTTGAATTTAAAAGCTTAGTTAAATTCTTTTAGTA
The DNA here is from genome assembly GCA_026543055.1 of Argiope trifasciata. Lineage (NCBI taxonomy): Eukaryota > Metazoa > Arthropoda > Arachnida > Araneae > Araneidae > Argiope > Argiope trifasciata. Next base: position 389,158 of record JAPMOQ010045887.1, on the reverse strand, counting down.
AAGATTAGATTACTCCAATCCAAGTTTATTTTGCTGCATTTATTAATAGAATTAAAATGTTAAATTAGCGACTAGACTTTGCATAATTTCGAAAAGAGTAATAAACTAAATTGAGAAAGAAATAGATAAGAAATTGTTGATTCAGCACTTTAAAGAAACTCGCTAAATTTATAGAGACAAGCAGTGAGACTGAAAGTTATAGGAAGGTCCAGATTAAAGGAAGAATTTCCTTTAATCTTTAAACGTCTTTCAGTATTCGAAGCGTTAAAATATCAACCTTTCCTGTTTTAAATTTTGAGCATTTATTATTATTTGGTTTGGTTTAATGGAGTTTATTGGAACCATGTTTGATTAAACTGCGCCGAACATATAGTGAGAGTTAAACTCATTTTAAAAGTTTTAAAAGCTTGTTTCTAGATTGCGTCATTTTCTTGGACCTGTCAACCGTTGGAATCTACTAAAAGTAATAACATGGTAAAACATTAATCCCAAAGGTCTAAGGAACTTATAAACATAAGGAACATAAGCAACATATTAAAAAGAAAACGTTAACCCATTTTTAAAAAGTTAAAAAGATGGGTAACTTTATGAAGAATTCCTTTTAATTTGATGTGGAGAGCTTAAAAGTATTATAAACCGTCATAGGTACAGTGTACAATGTGTCATTATTGTATGTACATTTATTTTTAAAACTACCAATCTGTGCATAGAAAATATTCTACCGTCTAATTTATAAATATGAAAAGAAAATGAATTATCTATATCAAATATTATTCATCTTAAAAAATTGTTTGTGATATACCTTCTGTCTTTTATAAATATAATTGAAGTCACCCATAAATGGAAATCTTTTTATCACTTTACTTTTGTTACTATTTTTTTTACTCATATCCTTTTGTTTGAATTTTTCCAGCACGATAATCATTGACAGAGCTGCCAGTATTCGCGATAAACCCATTAATCAATAGATATTCGATTTCGAGGTCACCGTTTCCTCCACTCTGTTTTTTGAGCGGCGACCAGTCGGTTTATCTTCATGTTACAAGGACGGTTACGTGTTTCAATTTAATTGGTGTAAAAAGAAAACGAATTCCTAGCAATCCCTGAACAATTATTTCGATTTTCTTAATTATATTATTGACATCAAATTGAGAAAAATATTACGTCTGATTTAAAGCCTGAAAATAATGCATTACTGACTTCATGTTGATATGTTAAAATAGCATATAGTTTTTTCATGGCTCACGTTTTAAAAAGCATGACTTTTATAAAACTCCGAAAATTCTTGCATTTCCATCGTGAAACATTGTTGGTACAATTGAACTACAAATTGAACAGTTACCTTTTTTTTATTATCATGGTAATAATCTTGTTTTCAATCATCCAATTAATTTCAGTGCAGTCGATTTCACGTGTAAATAAAATATTGTACTGGGTACAGACTTCTGATAAAGCCATTGTTCTTTCACGTGTTTCAACCTGTCTTCGGCCTTGGCTTACTTCCTTGTTAAGTTAATGTCGCATTTTTAGGTCTTAAAAGTACACAATTATTTAATGTGCTGAGGAGTACAAAATTTCCTAAGTTACATTTTAATATCTTCTTACAAATTTGGATAAAAAATACAAGCGGCATGTTTAAGTGAAATTATTATTATGAAACTTCATTACTTTTATTCCTGATAGTTATATTTATGTATAGAAAAAGATTTTTACAAATAGAATTTCTAATATAGGAAGACTTTACGCCTCTATAACCTCATATAAGATATTAAAAATTAACAAATGGAATACGATAAATTTCATAAGTATCATAGCTAAAATATGAAAAACGGTTACTCAGTATTTTTGCCATTGTAAAAAAGGTGTCCCAAAAATAAAGTAAGATTTGAACTTGCCACCATTCGTGCAGAAAAATGATGTTAAAATCATTTATAGTTTATAACTTAGGGTTAGTGAAAATGGAGCGTCACCTGATAGAACAACATATTAAAGCAAGGATTGAATTAAATAAAAAATACACCATTTTTTCTTTAAATTGTTATATTTTTATTGAAGCGCATGGTATATAAAATAGGATTATATAAGGAATAATAATAGGGCAAATGGCCTTCACGTCTTTGCAGGCACATACGCACACATTCGACAGAATTTCCATGGGTATGTGGCTGAATTGTGTTGATGAAGCGTTGTTATGTGGTCTTGTTGGCATATGTCTTTGACTTCAAATTACCACATAAAAGGAAGTTCAGCAGTGTTAAATCCCGTTATCTAGGGGGCCAATTCTTAAATTTTGGAACTTTTTCTGCCATAATTTCATTCTTTTTTTAAACATTGTTCTTCAATTAAAATCTGTTTTTCTGTCGTGTAACTCTATTTTTCACTAATCCAAAGCCATAGTTGTGAAATGATTTTAATACAGCTTACAGCACTTTACAGCACAAATAGTAACAAATTGAAATTTTGAGTTAATTTTGGTTCTTCCTTTCTTAAAAAAAATCCTTAATTAATAAAATTTTGATATACTTTTAAAATAACGAAATGCATTTTTATACCATAGTAATTATTGAAACATTTTCTATAAAAAAACAAAAAAAGTTTATTCAAATTTTTTTATAACACCCGCAGATTATTCAGGGCCAAATGCCGGACCGCTAATCTAAGCGACCTGATAGTGCTTCAATGATTTATCTTCAACGATATTCATCTTTTACATCGAAAAGTTTGCTCTTTCCTGTTACAAAGAAGAATTTCCTCGCACGAAGGGAAAAATTATCAATGATGGCGAATTCCGATCTGTTTACTTGAAAGAATCATCATTTTTAATTACATTCTTCAACAGTTCATTAGCTCATATTTTTCATAACAATCGGTCACTCTTAACCTTGGAGGGTTCACCTCAATGTCATATTCTGAACCAGGAAAGACTGATAGATAGAATTAAATTTACAATATTTCCTAGCTTAACTCTTGAAGGAAATTCACCGCACACTAATTTAATTGTTGCAAAGAGAGTGACAAACCGCTTCTATTTGTGCTACCGACAGACAAGTTATTTGAATACCAGACGCAGTCTATAAAAGGATCTAAGTTCCTGGTCAACATAAAGTTTTTCACTAGTTAACGTGCAATGTATTAAACTGATGTTTGAGTCAAAGGAAAAATTTCAGTACTCGAAAGCTGGTAACAAATTTTTTTGCTATACCGATGTTTTACCGTAATGAATAGTAAACGTAACTGTAATGTTTACAGTAAATGAACTGTAATGTTTTATTTGATAATCAAGCGCGCGTAATCTAAAAGCCTCACTTACATTTCAATTCCTAACGTACCGTTTCCTTTACCTTGTAAATGATGACACTATTTAATAATTATTATTTTATAAAAATGATAATTTACATAGAAATTATAATAAAGCAAGGTTTTTATAAATATGCATGTTTCTTTTCTGACTTTAGAATTCATAAAGTACATCAAAAGTTTCAAAATAGATTGTTTTTATAATTCACATAAAAGTTTCTCTTAGATTTCAATTCCTTACATACCGTTTCCTTTATCTTGTAAATAATGGAACTATTTAATGATATTTATTTCATAAAAATAATAATTTACATAGAAATTATAATAAAACCATGTTTTAAAATGTATACATGTTTCTTATATGATTTCAGTAATCATAAATTACATCAAAATTTTCAAGTTTAATTTATCTTATAGAGGGAAATCAATTTTATTTCATGTTTAAAAAAAGGATAAATGAGTTTACATTTTTATTTCGAGATAAATGTTGTACATGAAACACTTTTTCACAATTAAGTCAAGTTTTCCTAACATTACATATACAGAACACAAATTCAATTGTACCTAAAAAAATTCAACATTTCAATTAATTAAATTTTTTTGATAAATTAGTAATTTAGCTAGAAATGTTTTGACAAAGTTCATTGTTGCAAAATATCCAGGCAATTCTCATTGATAGTTGCAACATAATTATGTATCGTAAACCAAAAGAATAATATTTGTACCTCATAATTGCAGTTAAATTTTAAAAGATAGAAAAAACTTGCAGATTTGCATACTTTGAACATAAAATTAGAAGTATTCGGAAGTCATCGTTCAACTTAATGCGTTTTTACTTGTTTCAATAATAATACTTCAAAATATCACTTGAATCTAAGAAAATGATTTTTTGAAAATCACTTTCTGATTTAAAAATTAATAAATTTTAGTCAAAAAAAGGAATGGTTCAAATTTTATTTGTTGAGTATCATATTCAATTTATTCGTTAAACTATGATAATTGCTCATTTTGAATAATGTACAAAATTTGTATAGTAGTTCTACATAAGTGGTTTTATTTGTCAAAGACGACTTTTGACTCAAAAGGAATAGATAAAGTCTAAACTATAATCTGATACGAGTTAATCAATGAAATGTGAAGGCAGTGGAACTGGATACTCTAATGGATAAAGAAAGATATTTTAATCAATAGAAAATTGCGAAAGAAAAGCATCATCGAATATAAGAAGTCTAAATATAGATGAAAAAATTTAAAGGTCACACCAATACACTTATTAATTTTCATCTAAGGCCCATTTCTTCAATTGTCGATTTGAGGAAAGTGCCACGGAGTCGGTGAACTCGAGATTCTCAACCTTCGGACACAACGTGCGAATAGAATAATGGCATGACAATGAGATCTGTATTTTTTTTACTTTGATATATTACTTAATAAGTTGCAGATACAATTATAATCAAATTGTATTCTTCTCCTAGAAATTCCACTGCAAAAACATATCTTAATATATTTTTGTTTTGTTTTCTACAAGTAAAATTGCGTCACATTTATTGTAGGTAAAATTAAAGCAAATTATGAAATAATTATATGTTTTAATAATGATGTCTACAAAAAAAAGTTCAAATATTTTTGTCATAAATTCATCAGAATTATTAATTAATCGTGATATTTCGTTTCGTGTTTATTATTGAATAATTTGAGGAAACTTTTAGCAATTTATTAAATATCTACTAAATTTTTCTACAAATTTTATTTAATAGTTTAGACAGCCTCACTAAAAATGATATGTATTAGTTTGTGATCTCGAAGTTATAAAGTGTATAGGTATTTCTCATCATTTCTGTGATACGTCTAATGTTTACCTCATTATAAATAAATCGGAACTCTATACTGGAAAGCATCTAACATACTTATATTTGGTCGGAATAGAGTTTCCGAATGTGAAGAGTTTTTTTTTACTATCCACATTTTGGCAACAAGTTAATTTATCAAGATTAATAATCTATAAAAATGTACAACTAAATATTTTTTTTAACTTAGTCTCAATGGCTTACTCAGCAATATAATTTTAAACTTAAAATTTAGATAAATATATAATTTATGTTATTTTAGCGACCTTACACTATTCTACACATCGTGTATAACACATCTATAATTTTCTATCTATAATTCTATAGGTAATAGAATAATAAAAATAGTGTATAACAAGAGAATAAGAGCAATAAACAAGTAAGTATGAAGAATGCCTAAGTATAAAAATGGATACATTCAAGATATTATCGCTTTTGCTTGATTCTGGAGTTAAATATGATTTGCAAATTCGACTAAGTTATAAAATTTTATTGGAACACTGAAACCTATAAAATTTGGTAAAAAAATTTGATTGATTGAAAAAATTTGAAATTTGATTTGTTTGATTTTATAGCTTCTTTGAGTTTATCCGGAAATATTTTGTTAATATAAAACATGAGCTGACGAACTCAATGGAAATGTTACTCAAGGTACTACATGTGAGTTTATGATAAGTAAGAATGTATGTATTATTAAGAATATCCTTTATATTAAGGATGGTGTAATACAGATTGAATGTTAATATTATTAATAAAACTAGATTCTATTGAAGAAAATATTCTTTTCTTTTGTTTTGTTTTATATTTATACACTCATCTATGCACGTTTATGTTTATAAATTAAAAGCAGTATCTTCGAAAATGGCTAAAAAAATAAGAAAAATTTCTATAAATATGAAACCTGTCTAATACGAAGATATTGTTAACTAAATAAATATATTGTTACCAAATGATGTCGCCATGCTGATCTCATCAGTGTGGGGATAAAAAATAACTTTTAGTAGGTGTATGACCATGTATATAGAATAAAATAAAGGAAATATAGTTTTATACAGTATCTAATAAAATAAAGAAAATTTAGTTTTTGGAGCAAAAGAATCCATATTCCATTACGCCACATAGGCCAGGCCATTTCCTAAGGACATTTGGTTTTTATGAAGTGTGACATAAATGTCAGTACAAAGTCTGGGCATGATGGACAATTGTTCTTGGAGTACTCAATCCCAACCTTGAATAAATGCTACCCGAAGCTCTGGAATAGACCTTGAGATTAAATAAAGTGCCCTGTAGATTGAACAGGTATCTTACATATTCAACAGCTTATATCTGACTTATTCAACCAGATTCATATCATATATTCAAATTAAGATGGAAAGCTGATTAAACTGGGATATTAACTTCTTTAAGACATTTAGACAGTAAGTGTGCAAGGCGAGGATGGGCATTATCATTAAAATAAAACAGAATCATCTTTCATTGCACTATTCAGCAGCTAAATAAATTTATTGTAACCAAATGATGTCTCCATGCTGATCTCATCAGCTTTGGTGATATCATGGAATTTAAAAAGAGACGAATATCCTTTTGAAGAATTTTAAAAATAATAAAGTGCACTATCTCATACTTTTATGCAAAATATTTCTTTATCTCTAGAAATTAATAAATTAAATTTATATTTGTTTGCTTGCTGGAAATAATTTGATACTTAAATGACTTGCTAAAATAATTTTATTAAATTTGATATTTTGAAAACAATTTGATACTTTTTTAAAATTTATTATATTTGACTCTCAGTGATCTACAAATGACACAATAGTTTTTCTCAAACTAAAACGATCAATTTTGAAAAATTATATAAAGATTTACTTATGCCAGTAAAGAATTAATACGAAGTTTGTGGATTAAATGTTTAACATTTGAACAACAAAATGAAATGTAAAGATTTTGACGTAAAAACTTTGCAACTGAAAATCAGAAAATAAAACATTTAATCAACTTATTTTATTCATATAGTTAATCTCAGAGCTTTCTTTGTGGAGCTATATTCTTATTGAAATAACTGTTCTTAAATATTTCAGATAATATATTTTTAAAGTTCATAGCACTATATTTAAAGAACTAGTGACAGCTTTGAAACTTCATTTCCAAATACATATATTACTTGAGTAACTCATGCATGTTTCCTTGTGTTTCTTACTATGAAAGCTGAAAAATATTCTGAGTTGTACAACTCTACTTCTATAGTTTCTTCTTTTTTCGAAATTCGAGACTTTTTTCTTAAAAAGCGTTTACTTATTCATGAATCAAAGCACTTGCAATCGCTATTTATTACTTTTCTCCATCTTTTTGGTAATTGTCAGATACCAAGTGAAAAAAATAACGTCTTTAGAGGTAATCCACAATTGAATCAACTTCTACATGAACGGGAAAGCTGATCATCTGGACCGTACGCCATTGATTGAAACAAATGATGATCTGAGGGAGCAATTGTTTATTTATTTGTTTTCTCACTTTTTAAGCTGAGTTTTGTGCCGTAGCTTCTGAGGTAAAGACCCTTTGACCACCCGAGGGCAAAAGTCTGACTTTTAGCTCATATTAAAGATGACATTCACACATTCGTTTGCACAGCCCCTTTTTACAACTGGAATCTTTTACTCATCTCATAGATAGAACACAAGGTAAATAACAACCATGCCCGAACCAGCACTCGACCCAGGACTCCCAGATCACTGGGAAGGTGTGCTACCTTAAGGCCATGACCCCGTGAGGGAGCAATCTCTGGAGAGTACGACTGGGGGAGAGGGATTTTCCTTTTTTCGCGTTTGATTAATCTTGAGACATGTGGCTGAGCAATGTCGCACTGGAGGATAAATTTATTTTGTTTCTCTTGTCTTTCGCTGCTCTGCTAAATGCATTCTATGCCGATCACCTGAGAAGGTTACATTCGGTTTCAACAACTAATAGCTCATCACATAGAGCTATCCCACCAAATGCAGAGCATTGAGCGTATTTGATCTGAGGCTTTGAAACCACTCATACATGATGTTTCAAAAAGAGCAGATTGACCATAAATACTTGAAAATATTCTATGTGCTCAACTGCATTTTCTTCAAATGGAAGCAGAAAAACAAAACTTCCCTTAAATGACGAGAATTTGGCTATAGAACTGGCATCTTTGATTGAGGATTTGTGACCAAACACAAGTTTATCAATAGGGTGCTATCGGTTTGTTAAAAGGTGCCCAAGTTGCTGTGTGACAATTTTGAGTTGCCATCTAGACTAGCACTTGTTGTAGCAGTCATCTGCCAAAAAAGGGTGGTAGTCTTGTCGGTGGTAAAGTTGTATGTCTAATAATGTATGTCTCCACAATTTATACTTAAATAAGAAGAACGAATTTCACGGAAGTAGGCATAAAAAAATTGGCAGGCATTCAATAAATAAGAATTTTATTTGTTACTTTAAACTTAAATTTTTCCAAAACTTTTGTATTTCATACTTTTAAATTTATAAGTTTAAAAGTATGATTCATCATAAATTTCATTTCTTCAACCCTTATTTTACAAAAAAAAAAAAAAAAAAAAAAAAAAATCGATGTATCTTTCAAAATATAGTGGTATGATAATACAATCACAATAAAGAGTTACTTCACTTGATCATTTGCATATTCAAAATATACATAATGTTTGCATGTATTTTTTAAAAAGTATTATTTTATCTTTTTTTTTATTATGTAATCTTCAATCATCATTTCTAAATCAAAATTACAAATTTTTAAATAAGTAAGTTATTAAAAAATAGAAAATGCAAACTATTTTCACTAAATTCCAAAGGAAAGCAAGCAAAAAGTCTTAAAAATTAAATATTTTTCAAGTACATGTGCATTAATTTTTTGAAAAATCCACAGGTTGTACTGTGGATTCAACTTCAAAATTTCATAGGTTACTTAGTATTTCATATGCGAAAGAACATTACAAATCGTTTAAAAACTTATTTGAAAAATTGAAAAATGTCTGAAATAAAAGATAAAGAAAATTCAAATTAATTTCTATGCAATGTTTTTTTAAATTCTAAAATAATCTTAAAAATTCTGAATGATTGTGCAACCAAATTATTGAAAAGAAAAATTAAAATAACGGCTAATTTTAATTAACTGAAATTATAGTAAAGTTTTGGATGTTTTTTTTCATTGGACTTTCAATAGGCTTCATTCACCAAGAAGGGTTCTATTTCGGAAAGCCTAATACCAAAGAAATTTTGAGCACATATCAGTAAAAAAACTCAATATCCCTTCTAAAGGGTAAAATATTGCTGTAGAATAATTTTAAATTTTTCCACCCTTTTTGAACTATTTCATTATAGTAAAACCATTATTTTTACACCATCTTAAAATCAAAAAAGTATTCAACGTCATAATTTTTTTCCGAATGATATTTTCTCTTTTATTAATTTTAATAAATTTGTTAAATTAATTTAAAAATCCTTCATAAAAGTACTTTTTGCCTCATTCAAATATTTAACTTGCTTTACTGGTTAATTACATATTTTACTCATACACTTTTAACAAAAAAAACTTTTCCTTAGACCTTTACACTTTTATTTCTTAGCACCTTATAATAAATGAACATAATAATTTGTTTTGAAATGTTGGCAATTATAATTACTGCAATTGTTTATTACAATTTTGTCTGATGTTTCAGTACTAATATTTGTATATGCTATAATTTTTGTACTACAATTCCATTTTAATGTTGTTTATCAGTTGGAAGTTAAAGAATAAAATTGCTATAT